>VZTQ01010481.1:212651-340197 GCA_013400755.1 Pelecanoides urinatrix | reverse complement strand
CGGCGGCGGCGACTCCCTCCCGCCGTTTGCGAGCGAGGCTCCGGACGTCGCCGGAGCGGGCGCTCACCCCCCCCCTGCTCCCCCGCCATCCCTCGGCCGCCGCGGCAGGTACCGTGTGAGGGGAAGGGAGGGGCCGAGGGTGGCCGGAGCCCTCGGCTCGGTGTGGGCTTGACCGCGCCCGAGCCCCCCGCAGCGCCCCGGGAGGGTCGCGCCCTCGCCCCTCCGGTCCCTCACAGCCCGGGCGCCCCCCGCTCCTCACGCAGGACGCCCCCACCCGCCTCCACCCGGGCCGCAGCCGCCGGGCCCCGGTCTCCTCACAGCACCCGGTGTCGGCTGCGACCCTCTCCCCGCCCTCACCCTCCTCCTCCTCCCGGTTCCTCCCTCAGCGCGGCCGGGCCCGTCCGTGCCCGCGCACCGGGAGCTGTCCACGCTCCGGGACTCGCGGCGGGTGCTCGGGGCGGGGGGGAACCTCCTCGCCGGAGCGGGGGCTGGGGACGGTGCAGGGCCGCCGCGGTTCGCAGCCTGCCCGCGGCGGGGGGCAGCTCCTGGCCGGGCGGGTGGAGGGGCCTGGGAGCCGCGGCTGAGGGTGGGGGGCGCGCAGGGGGCGTTTGTGCACCCCCCCGACTGCATCTGCTCCGCTGTGGCGAGGCGAGCCCGTTAACCTGCCGTTAAAAACCCGGATGTCTTTTTGAAAAAGTCCAAATTATTGTCTCTGACACGGTAATGGCTTGAAATGCGGCTTCCTTCTTTTTTCTTTTTCTTTTTTTTTTTTTTTTCTTTCAGTCCATTATACAATGAAATTAAGTTTTGCGGATTTGTAATTTTTTTCCTCCCGTACCCTTGCGGCTTTATTTGGGTGGTTTTTAGACTTACTGGTCGTGGGAAAAGGCTGAACGGTTTTAATCTGTTTGTTCCCCTCCCCTGTGAATGAAAATGCAGTTTTTTGCTGCTCCTCAGCCTTGGAGGGGAACTGATTTTTCGGGTGACAGATCTCATTGCTTTCCCCCTTCCTTGGGTCGTTGTGTTTTACTCTGGCAGTAGAACTCTTAAACTCCCCGCTGGTGCATCCTCCGTGAGTCACTGAGCAAGAGCTTTGAAATGTCTTTGAAAATCATGCTAGTTCCGCCGCTCGTCGAGAGATCGGACGGTTTCGTAGGAGCGAGAATGCAGGCAGGGAGGTTTTCGAAGTGGGTTTACGAGTAGGAATCGGATTAAATTTCTAACTACAAATTAAATTTCTTTTCCCCAAGTCAAAACGACTTCAGGAGTGCCTCTTAAAGGCATGATTTTGAAAGCTGTGTTTAAAGTGTGCTGCAGTCAGCTCTGTTCACTTAGAGCTCTTCGTAAGTGCTGTCCGTGTTCATTATTAATGCAAACATAAGCCTAAAATTTTCATCTTGTATGTAGAGGACCACAATAAATAAAAAAACTCGTCAAGTTAAAACAAAACCAAAACTATATTCTTTAGGAAACGTGCTCGGCTACTGCTGTTATAATAACTAAGTAATAGGGAGATGCTAAGGTGTGCATGGGGGGTGCCTGCATTTTTAACCTTGCTTGCTGTCTGTACTTTGTGTGACATTTAATTTTCCTGGTTTCCTCTTTCTGCTGGCAGTTAGGCCATAAAAACATGAGAAATTTTTGGACGGCAAAGGGAGAGAGGAAAACATCAATAGCCACAAAAAATCAGGGTTCAAATGCAGTTGTAATGCCTGCGTCCAATCTTTCAAACTTTGAATTGGCTGTGTCGTCTAACTGTCTCTTCTCTCTGTCAGTCTTATCTGTTTGCCCTCCTTGTCCAAAATAGGAAGGATTTATAATTTTTTTTTTTCCGGGGAATCTATTCTACCTGCTCTGTGGAACATTAATCTCATATTAGGGGGCTTTTCAGTAAAGAGTCAATTCAGAAATGAATGCAGGCATTGAAACTGAAAACTCATGTAAATCACTAGTGTAGGGAAAAATCAGTGTTTGCTTATTATTCTTTAAGTGTTGTAAAACTGTATGTTAAAGGCACCAGCGTTATTTTATGGCTTTGGGGGAGCCTGAATACCTGTGCGGTTTAAAGCTGCCTGAGTGATGCTCTCTGCACACTCCTCCTTGGTCAACGCAACCACAGGATGAATAGTAGAGCTTAAAACAGGAAAAATCAGAGACATGGCTTCATTTTATGAAACTTATTGGAATATGTAATCTATGGTGTGATATATTTACCTACTTTTTTCTTTCTGTTCTTCACTGTGTTTGCATCAGAGAGCTTGCCTTTCTCTTTTCAGTTGTAACAGGAGAATATCCCAGTAAAGACATTAGTTACGCTTATTTTCATGTACCACAGTAGCCGCAGTTCCTGTCGTTAGTCATTGTTGTTAGTCTTTGGTATAAGTTGATACAGAAACGTTTTCAAGTTTTTTCTGCTTTTCCAGGATAAACCTGTTAATGAACAAAGGATGTTTTCACCATTTTCTTAATACTGTCATTGTTTGACGTCAGCACCTTGCTAATTATGTTTCCTGACTTTGCTCAATCAGTGCTTTTCCCATGTATTTTGTTTGTAAACAGATGGAAACTAAACTATTGTGCATGATTAAATCAGCTTCCTTTTTTACAGTCTAATTTGTAGTGTAATAGTTGCACATCCTAGCTGTTTAAAACGAGTAATTTGTTGAAATGTTTCATACTAACTTCAGTTGTTCTTTTTCAATAGATTTTGATTAAATTCAGTCACCTTGTACCCCAGTGTAATTAGTTTGTGCTTATAAAAGTCAGAATTTTTGGTATTTAATTCCAGTTTGCTTAAAATGTTGTGCATCTCTGTGGAGCTTTGATACGTTTTTCATGTCTTGCAGTGAAACTGTGCGTTCTGGATGATGGTGGTGCCTGGAAATGCCCCGGTCATACAGCAGGATCATGCTCTGGAGCCTGACTTAGGACGGGACTCGACGGAGAACTCTGCCATGGGCCCTGACACGGAGCCGGCGTCCGAGGAGGTTGGCCCAGAGCTAGAGGAGGTGCGAAAGCTGCGGGAGCTGGTGAGGAGACTGGAGATCGAGAATCAGCACCCACGAACGAAAAGTAGCAGGAGCATGCTTGGGACAAACACGCAAAGTGAGATCCGTACCGGTGTGGATAACCATGACTCCGGTCTTAATGGGATGGAAATTAATAATAGCATCAATGCGATAACTGAGAAGCAAGAATTGCAAATAATGGCAGATCTGCACAACCAATTAAGCAAAATAAGAAAAGAGGAAGGAGAGAACAACTGCTTAAAAAGAGACATAGATGCCCAAATGCAATATAGTTGCAACAGTGCCACTGAGGAATTGTCTTCCAACATGTGTGAGGCGGAAATGAAGACCGATAATAACATCAGATGTTCTTCACATATGGATACAAGTAATAGCACAGAGCTCATGGGAAACTTGGTCATTGCAGGTGTTGATTCCTCAGTTAAAATAAATGAACAAAATCCCAATGAAAAATGTGGAGATTTAGAAAATCTTTCAAATAACACAGATCATCTGGATGAAGTGAAAGTGATAGAACTTGAAAATTGCAATGAAGAAGAAGATAGCTGGTATGTATTTCAGCAATGTAGTAATATGTGGAACTTACGCTGCTGCGGTTGGGAGTTTCTGTGTTTAAGCGTGCAATAATTTTTAAGGGTGTAAAGTGATTTCTATACAGTGCTTTGATTTTTAGCAGCAAGAACGCAGTTCTCATTATCGGCTGTTCTTATTTTTAAGACCACTGTGCATTATTTTTTTTAAAAAATCAATTTAACTATAAGGCTTCTCTTTCCCCCTCTCTTCCTGACTCTACTTTCCCTGTTAGTTTATTTAGGTGTAATGCACGCAGATGAAAGAATAATGGTGTTTTTAAACTTTGTAGGTAACTGTCAAATACTGTATTTAAATAAGAATTTTGTAAAACACAAACTGAGACCTTAGACCATCTGGAATTTGTGGCTTCTGCTAGTATCTAAGAAGACAGATCATTTCCACTTCCTGAATACTGTTTCTTTGCAGTTAACCTGTTTCTTTTGTTGAGAGGCCTGAACTGAAACAGATCAATGATGTAATCCTTAACTGACCTCACTTTGTAGGACTCTCCACCAGCAGCCTTGTTTAGGACTTGTTTTATAAATCAGCAGATTAATTTCCCTTGCCTTTCCAAAGCTAGTTAAAGTTTGAGGCTAATTCCAGCTCCTGCAATAGCTGTGACTTGAGATTTTACCTAGAGCTCTTAATTTTAAGACTTCATAGGATAGCCTCAGGGGTCTGCAAATTGTGTTTCAAAATTGCAGAGCTAGAGATTAATCTGGCAGCAAAGATAGCATTGCAGATTGATTACTGAACACAAAACAAATAAACTGTAAAAATTCATTAGCCATTATAAGTGAAGGTAAACTTTTGTTTAATGGAATGGAGCTCAATAATGTAATGATGTCAGCTCAAATCTAAATTCAAGGTTGTATGAAAAACAAGGGAAAGCATTTTTGAGATGACAAATGAGGGAAGACTGATTTTCAGCGTTAGTTTTGGAAAGGAATGTATAAAGTTAGGAGTGTTCTTCAAAATTGACTTTCTTCTTATGCGTTCTCTTTCTGGGCATTCGGAAAAAAAGAAAAAAAAAGGCAACAAAAAAACCTTAATGCTATATTGATTTAGGAACAACTTTAATAAGGTAGCTTTGCTGATTGGGGGGAATTTTGTACTGCCTGGGTGGAAGTAATATCTAAATGTGTCGAGCAGTGTGTTAGTCAAAGCAAATAGCTTACTATATCGTTATATTTGCTGTCCTTCTTGTAATCTTATAAATTAGGAAAAAACCTGTAGCTAATATTGGAACATATCACGTGTATTTTATACTTAAGATTTTTGGTAATTTCTGAGAAATTCACAGTGGCTTTGTTTTTTCCTGTTACTGCTGAAATGATAAATTTTAACAGGCCAGTCCTTTTGGTTTGCTGGCCTTTTCTTTAATATCATCTAGTAGAGGGGATGATGCTTTATACCTTAAAGAATACTAAGAACTCATTTTGCATTCTTTTAAAGTATGAAAGTGTTTAAGATAGGGGGTGGGGAGCAGGAAGTTTTCAAGAAGAGAGGCTTTAGTTCTTATATCTTCATGTCATTCTAGTTTTAAGAACAGGGCCAAACTTTAGGGTAATTTCTATTGTGGCATTGTCCTTGTGCCCTGTGACTTCTTAGTAGGCACTCCCCATATATAAGATTTAATTTGTGGTTTTCTCTGCGTTTAGTTTATTGTTCTTTATGCAGTAATTTGTGTTCAGCATTTTGTTAGGCATTCCCATGCTACTTGTTTGGTGTTTTGCCAATTGTCAGTTATTTTTCCTGGTAAGACTTGGGAGAGAGAATTTTTGACTTGGAATTATGATGAAATAATTCAAATTCCAACCCCCTTGGAACTATAAAGTGTTCTTATTAATGTCATTAGATGAAAGGGAGAGAGAGAAAGAAAGGGCAGACGTGAAAAGCCTTACACTTTTTCAATACTTTCTCCTATTTACTGGATTAGACTATTTTTGCCTCCATCTCCTTTGACAGAATGAGTACCAAACTCTGTCCATGCCTCGCCTTGAACAGCTTCAGGTTTTCTCCTTAACCGAAGGAAAGAGGCCCTTGTACATGTCTCCCCAGTATTGCTACTGCTCTTGCTTAAGATCTTGATGCCAGTGGCAAAACTGCCAGCGGTTTAACATAGGGCTTCAGATAAGCTTTTATGTATGTTCTTCTGCTTTTAAAAAACAAAACCTCACAAAAAACCCAAAACACACCGTAACAATCAAGCAAACCCATGTAACAGAACCTTTTCTTTACATTTCTTTTGAATTGCTGAGTTCCTTGTAGAAGGATATGTAAAATATGATGGGTGTGTACATGAATGTACAGGTCTACTCAGCCTAACGTGGTCCTGTTTTTTTGTGGGGTGAGGAGGAGAAGGAATCCGTGTCACTCAGGTGAATCCCTGTGTTGCTGCTACATCCACGCCTTGCACAGTTTTCATTCCCAAAAGCCTGTCTTTCAACTGAAAACAGGTTGTGCTGCCTTCACCTTAGTGTTGTGTTGTCTCCCGCGTGAATCCAAGAGTTCAACACAGCGAGTAGAGTGCCCTTGAGATAGTCTTTATAGGAAGAAGGAGCATGGTTTGCTCAAATAAATTATGTTTAGGAGTTTCCTGGGAGTGTGTGTTTTCAGCCTTGGCCCCATGGCCAGTGGCCTCCTATATCAATGTTTTAATGCATTTAATTCAGCATACTACAGGATATCATTGCTGTTAGGTTGTTGTACCATCAGAGATAGCAACAAATTTTCTGGAGAAGTTCCACCAAACGAGGATGTGATTCTGCACCAAATTCAGGTATTATACCAGTATAGATTTGTGAAAAATAGGGCATCTTGTGCCTCTACTTTGGGGGAGAACTTCAACTCCCTACTCTCTATATAATCAATTTGTACGTTTCGACAGGCCACGTAGTAGTTTGCCTGCGATCTTTCCTTGCTGACAAGACTCTACATGACTTAGAAACAGTAATTTGCAAGGTCTTAGTTTCTCAGACTGGTCATCTTGTGAAAACTTTCTAAAGGTGTTTTTAACCATGGATCAGTTAGCTCTGTTTCATTAAATAATGTACAGGTGACTTACCAAAAGCATCTCCTGATTGTCTAGCTTGTTTGAATAGTGTGTTACCGCTTTGTGCTAGCTGCAGGTAGCCATTATGATGTTCCGTGTAACGTCTCTCTCGCTGTGCACAATCTGGGTAGATGAGCTCCTTCAAAAGCCTTCTGTGCAGCTTTCAGATACCATTACGATCAGCACTCGTCCTTGCTGGTAACTGCCAGCACCAGGGTAGAGTAATCGGAAAGGAAAAAATCTACCTGCTTGTCTGACACTTGTGTGCAAAATAAGACCTTTTGGGTTAAGTTGCTTTTGATGGTGCGGGCTTAAAATGACTGAGTTCTTACTGAAATGCTGGAGGTACTGGCTCACGGTTCGTTCTGAAAAATGAAGTGGCGTGGTAATCTGCTCCGTTGCACCACCGGAGCGGAGGGGGAAAGCCTTTTTATGTTGCTGCAGCAGGATTGCTACAGGAGCTGCTCGGCGTCCTGGTGCAGGGTACGTATAATACGACTCTTCAGTTGTCGCACAAGGTGCCTTTTCATCATCTTACAGACTATTGGCTGTTGTCATGAGATTAAGCTAATACGATGTTTAGAGCTTCTGTGACTTAGTGACTAGATTTTTGGTATTTTGTTCAGCAGGATTAGTCCTGAGATAGACACGAAAAAGTGGTGCCTGGGTTTTGCAGTATAGTTTTTTTTCTCTCTTTCCAATTTCTGTTTCCTGGGAATAAAGGCTCAAACCTCTACTTGGGCTAATACTGTCATGTGTTTGTGTGGAGTGTTTTCCACAGGATTTTTCTCATTTTTTTCCTCATGTTTTCTTTTTATGTTTCTATCATTTCAAGACCTGGACAGTATTGTTTCGCTGTTGCTTTTCACAACACTGCATTGTTGGTGTTGTATTTTTGTTCAACAATAGTGTTTAGATTTGAGATTAGAACAGCATAAGTACAGTAATAAATCTGGAAATCAACTCTCTGAAGTCTGATATACAAAGGAAAGGAAAATGAATGCATTATCTGCTTGAAATACATGCTTTATAGAAGAATTTAGCTGCCTTCTTAGCACTTTATGGAGGCGTATCTTATAAGCCTAAATTGTTCTAAACATATTTAGCTACCTCAGGTCTCCTTCTCCTTGCATTGATGTGTGTAACTCAAAGCTTTGAAGGTCAGTGTAATGTCTGCCATTTGTGGTACCGCTGTAGCTACTAGTGCTAAGTGCTGTGGAAGATGTATAATAAACCGAGCATGTGTCTTAAAAACTGAGGTTCGTTTTACTTTCAGTTTAATTCACTAATGTACTAGTTATAGAGCTTTCTGCAGCGTGACTTTGCTTCTTATGATCTATAGATTTACTAGTGCAAATATTCTGCGTGATTAGGATCTTAAATTCTCAGGCAATACTGGATTGCACTCTTGTAATTGATCTGGTGTGTTACTAAATTGTGAAGATGCTTTTTTTCAGTGCAGTGTGCAAGTTGAGAAGGTTCTTGGAGGTTTTTATTTAAAGCAGTATTTTCAAAATCAAACAATAGTGGCCATTAACTCCCATAAATCCTCCTGTGACACTGACCCCAAAAGAAAAATAGTATCTCTTGAAGATGCTCTGCTTTTAGTACATTGGAATATGTCAGAAAAAAGTGCCAAGAATCCCACAAATTTACTTTTGAGTGCCTACGTTCTTAACGGAAGAAAAATCTCATGTGGTGCTTGCTGCACAACTAAAACTACTTGGCTCTTACCAGAGGTGCATTTCATAAAATACTTTATATGGGAAAGTGAAACACGTACGCTAGTAAGCAGAAACTGAAGATGCTTTATCTAAGGATTTCCTCACAGAAGCTGCAGAAAATCTCATTCATATTTAATAAGTTATGCGGCAAAACCCCAATACATCATATTGAGAATATATGCCCAAATGTTTACTTTCTGAATTTTGTATTAGGCCTTGTAACTATCTACATTACTTAATTGTTGTTTGCAATTTGACAAAAGAAAATATTCAAAGCATAACCTTTTGCCATTTAAACAGAACAGGCTTCACACCCAAACTGCTGAGTTGTAGGAACAAAATGCAAGGTAAAGCTTATTCAGTAATCAGGTATTTGTTAAACCCAAAAGACTTCAGCTGACTCCCGAACTGGCAGTCGTATGCATACTTAATGGATGCCTGAGTACATTTTTTCCAGTGCTTATTGGATTAAGTTAACCTGACAAATCAAACAGCCTTAGAGGATAAAACTACCAGAAATAAAATTCTGCATATTTTTAAGCAGAGCAGAGTGAGTTTAACTTACCACAACAACCGCTTTCAGAAGAAAGCCTGTTTTAGTTCAGCTAGAAATGAGATGCTGTGTTAACCTGGCCTCTGTTCCTGCAGCAGTTGTGCCACGGTGGCTCACAGAGGATGACACTGGGTGGGGGCAGCCTCTAGTAAAAGGTGACTTTTGCTCTTACTATTGTGTCCAGAAAAAATACCTCTATTTGTGGGGCTGGTGCTTTTAGTTTATCAGCTGATGGTGTGCAGTGCTCCGAAGAATAAGCTATGCCAGCATATTTTGAGAAGTTTGCTTGCTAAGTATGTTGAACCCTTCCCCAAAGCTACTTAAAAAGGAAAATAGTAAACCTGGTGCTGTGACGTCAAGACAGAATTCCTCTTTTCTGTAAGCTGCCTGTGAGTGCTCTGAAAAACTGAGTTGTGCTTAGTTGAGTTTAATGAAATCGTTAAGTGAGACCATCTCTTGCCAGTAGGTTTGTCAGCTGAAAAATGAGTCCTCTGGCAGACTAGGGAGGACTCCGACACCCTGGGAAGCAGGTAGCTCTGGTCCATGTGGAAATGGTTCTAGCAATCAAACAAGCGTTACCATCTTCAGCTGATGCAGTCCTGGGCAGGAGCATGATAAGCAGCATGGAAGGAGCTGGGTAGGACAACTGCTTCCTGAAGTAGAGCAGGATTTTCTCCCTTAACCTAAAATATGTGAAGAACAGTGTGACCTGCCCTAAGGAGGCTATTGGCCTCTTTTTGTTTGATGGTTTTATTGCTGCTTTTTTGGTCTGAACTGTAAAATAAATCCAGAGAGAGAGCACTTTGCTTTCTCTGTTTTATTGGATCTGAGTGGGTGTAATGCTCATTTGCCCATGCAGAAGTGCAGCGAGATGTGCTTGTGGGGTCATAAAAGATAACGTTGCAGATTCAGGAATCTTTGTGTTTGCGTTTCTCAGCATTTATTTTGTCAATAGCAAATTAGCTTTTGTATTTTTTTTAATTTGCATGTGGTTTTGTGTGAAGCTTGATACGAGACATGACTGAAGAGACTGAATCTCTACTCCCTGATAAAGATGGGTCTGGCCAGGGGCAGGAATATTATTAGGATCTGTAAAGTCATGAGTGGCATGTCAAGAGGCAATAGAGAATAATTGCTTTCCACCTCTGTCCTAGCCCCCAAGAACCAGACCATATCAAGAGTAAATAGCAGGTGGCATTTCCAGAGCAAGTGAATGGAGGTGGTTCTTACCCTGTGCATCGGTGCGTTGTGGGACTCATTGCAGCAGGGTGCTGTGGGTGCTCATAGCAGATACGAATTCAAAAAAGGGATTAGATGGCTTCACTGAAAAATATTCTTTTGAGAGTTGTTGCATACAGGGAGGCTCGATCTGATAGCCCCAAATTGCAAAATTGTGGCAGTCCGGGACAGCTTTCTGCATCAGTACAGATTTTGGATTGATTGTTTCTGTACTTATCCTTACCTGGACGCAGGATGGGAGACAGGGTAATAGGTTAGATGGACATTTTGATGCCAGTGCAGTATTTTCAATATCCCATTTGTTTGTCTGTTTTATCATGGCCAAACATTGATTTCGTGGATAGGACACCTGACAACTGAGAGTCCCATAGTATGTTTCTGTATCTTTTTAAACAAGAGGGGTTTTCAGAAATTAATGGGATAATTGTTAAAATATCTAATGACTTGTATTAGTTTTGTTGTGGAAAGGAGTATTTTATTAATTGAATATGTGGTGTCTGTGTGAGAATGAGTAACTGGAGCAGAAAGACTCGATGTATCTTGCTGCAGGAGTGTCAAACGTTATTGCTAGAAGAGTAGGAGGCAATTGAAGCGCATGCAGACATTCCTTGAAATCTTAAAACCATCTTCATGATCATTTTATGCTCAAATACTGGATTTTGCACTGATGAAGGTGAAATATTATGTGTATATCAGCGTGAAGACAGCTGTTGGGAGTAGCGTAAATCACCAAGTGTGGCTGTGACCAAGAGGGTTCTTTGTCGCCTTCGAGCAGCTCACTAGGTGAAGCAGTACCAGGTTGGTGCTTGAGAGGAGGGTGGCGGTGGAAAAACCAGCAGTTTTGTGGTTGTGTGTGTGTGTGGAAGAACTCTCTTGCTCTCATAGGAGATTATGGACCGTGAAGCCTGTTCATGTGGGTTTTCTGGATGCAGAGAGGTAGGAGCTGTGCTTGCTGAAGGCCGTGCGAACATGCATCAGAGCCTGTTGAGAAAGACGGACCCAAGAGCTAGACTTCATCTCCGCAAATGACAGCTAAACTTCTCAATCAGGTTGCTGTATATTCATCCCCCCAAATTTAGTCTCAAAGCATATCCCTTCTAGAAAGATACTCAATATCTAGACAGCTTCAAAGACCTGGGAGTTTTCTTCTTCTTCTGGTACACTTAATTCTAAGAAATTACATTGTGGACAAATTCAGTAGTTTGAAACTTAAGTTGAAGAATGTTATGGCCTTGTTAACAAGATCAAAAAAAAGTTTCTGCTTTCAGAAATCTCCTCTCTGCTTTTTTGAGTTCAGAGGTAATCACCTGGCAGACTCTTCCAGAAATTGCACAGATGCAGGTCTTTAAGTTCGTCGTCACAGAGCTTACTTTCCTATACCTGTGAATCCTTTTTAAGATCCTTTGAATGACTTCAGCAGAATACTAGATTAAATATCTTTTTGTAGCAATGCACGCATAGCACAGTATGTTGTATTAACACATGCATATTAAGATTCCTTAGCTGGAACTCTAGTGTTAGAGTAAGGTACGTACTGTTATATGCAGGAAATTTATTGTCTCTGTGGGCAGATTCTGTTAACGATGGCACTTGTTGTTTCTATTCCTGCCTTTCCCATGCTACTGGCTGATGGAGATCTCGATGCCCTCTACATGAGGGTGTTCTTCTCTAAGTGACATGCAAGAATTAGAAACTGTTTAACTTTTATATGTACACAATACTGATTCCCCCCCCGAATTTTAAGTGTGTTGCTATTTATATGTTAAAATATAGGGTGCTTTTTTTTCTGTTGGGATTTTTTGACTTTAAAATGCGAATGTGGGATATGTAAGTAAAATTCTTGAGTTGCTTTTCAATCTGGCTCCTATACCCTTCGACCTTTCTTCAGAGAAATTTTCTACTTTATGGTTAAGATGCTACTTTGGTTAAGGGTATGGTTAAGATGCTACTTTACAGAAGATCAGTTGTAAATAATCCAAGACTGTAAGATGATTAAATCTGTATGTAAGGCTAATCCTGTTTGTATATGCAAAACAATGCTAGCTGTATTAGAACTGTCAAAAATACAGGCTTTAGGAAAACTTATCTTACATTACAATAAAAAAAAGGAGAGGTAGCATACAGTCATACTTCCTAACTGTCTGAAAATTTCTAAATCTTCCAATTAAGTGGTTTATTCCTGAAATCTGTGAGTAGGCTTCTTACTATTCACTCAGTGTCTCGGAGGGCTGCTGTTAGAAGACAGGAGACAACTTGTTGCCTGCAGTGCGATACAGGTGGAAATCCAGAGCTGTGGGGTTTTTGACAAAAAATACAACAGTTAGACTTCTGAAAGTAAATCACCTTGAATCTCAAGGTAGAACCACCTCCTCACCCTTGCCGTCTTTGTCATGAGATGGGTTTTTTTGGGGGGGTGGGGGGGTGGGGATGGTGGTAGAGGGAGAGGCAGGGGTGACAGGTGATGCTGAGTATCCTAACGACTTAACTTTTAGTAGTATTCCAACAGCCAGGCTTGAACCTTGACTTGCAGAGGCTGCGTACTTTCTCTGTGAAGCCATCTTTAAGTGAATTTTATTACTGGTACAGTAAATTTTGTTTCTGAGTCATAGTATACAATTTAAACTTTAATTTTTTCCCCTGTTTTTAATTTGGATAACTTTTCTATTGCTTGCTGTTAGGTATACTTTAGTAAATGCTACTTTGGTGGCTGTATGCTTTGAGTTAATGAGCATTTTTTACTGTCTCCTTTCAATCCTTGCAAAGGCTCTATGTGTCCCCGAGAAAATCTACTACAGATCAGAAAATGGACTCACCTTTAAAATGGTGCCGACAGGTGTTGGATAATCCCAGTCCCGAGACAGAAGCAGCCTGCCGGACTCTTATAAACAGACTTGATCAAGGTACGTAAACTATAAGCATTGCTGCTTCAAGTGTCTTTTATTTCCACTTGTGTACTCTACATTATTGAGAAACAGTAAAGCAAAGGAGACGTGAAGTTTGCGGTTGCTGTAGTGGAGAATATCTGCAGAGATAGCACTTCAGATGGTGTGCTCTTGGTGCGTGTTTGTGCAGCCGTGTTTGTTATTGTATAAAAACCTCCCTGCTTTTGGTTTCCATTGGTAATGCCTCCACTGATGAAGGTAAGAGATCATTCTGTAAACATTAAGAAAACTATGCTGATTATAAGTAATAGACGAAACAAACTGAACTGTGATGTTTTGCCTCTACGTATTTTTTAAGACACAAATACAGGCATTTCAAATTAATTGCCAAATTGGTCACCTTGCTTTCTGTTTTTTTTAATATGTTCATATATGTTCATAATATGTTAATATATTTTAGTGTTTTCAGGCTCTTGATTTGTTTGTTTTTAATACTTAAACATCTTTAATGTAAAAATATGTAGAGGGAAAAAATGTGTTTCTGGGGATTGGGGAGAGAAACTACATGAAACTATTATTGCAGCTTTTTTCTATAATAGTTCTAATGTTGTTGAGTGTTTCTAATGGTGATTATTCTTACCATATCTTACCATATCTTACCATTAGTATTATTACCTGGGTAAAATAGTTGTCTGATGCTCCAAGCTTACAATAATGAAACACTAAAATCTGTAACTTGAAGAAATGGTGTCACTTGAAAACCTAGTTTTTCTTCCAGTTTTATCATCCCCTTAAAGCACTTCATGGTGGCTTTCAGCTGTGTTACTTAACCACTGAGGGAAAATCCCTTACTTAATCTGCCTGAGATGAAAACCCTGCGGAGCGTTCTGTTCAGTAATCGCATACCATCATAGTCAGTATTCTGGGGCGTAGGTTTGTGTGTGTTCTTTTCCTTTGTCAGAGCACAGAAGGATCAATCCCATATTAGCCTCTCACTGATGTGAGAGCTGTTAGAATAGATGGGTAGTTTACGTCATTACAAAACTGAGAAGGTTATTCTGTTTCTACCTGCCTGTAGTACATCACCTGGAATCCATCTGTGGATATCCTGCCTTCGACTTTTCAAATGCACTCCAGCTTTGTATGTAAAGTGTGCGAGTCCTGGGCTGAGTTGCTGATAACCAAGACACTGAGGGGATTGAAGTGAATAAGTAATCCCTTTCTATATTGTATAGCTTTCTATATCATATAGCTTTCCTGTATAGGCAGCTGTGATTTACCCTGCAGCTGGAGGGTAAATAGTTTTATTATTTATTTATTATTTTCTTCTAACAACTTATTGCAAAGCGTTGCAGAGCAGGACGTGGTGCAACCTCATCTGTCTGCTTTGACTTACGAACATCTAAACACAAAAGCTGTGTGTTTGAAAAAGTGACGTTTCTGAGAGAATTAATTTTGAAGTTCAGTGGTGTTCATAACTGCTGGAAATACAACCCCCAGTTTGGTGCAAAAGTTGTTGTCTGCCTGGGGTTTGAATTGGCTGGCTTTGTCTTCTATGTGAAGGCAATAATTTTGATTTCAGTTTGATCTGTAATTTGACCTCAGTGATTTGAAGTCTGAAAGGCCACTGTTTTGTTTTGGGTTTTGGGTTGTTTTTTTTTAAGTTTACATACTAACAGTGTTTTGGCACTGCTTGTAATCAGCCTTATTTTGAGTTTAGCCTTGAAATTCCTGATTTGAGATAACTGAATGTAGTTTGAGAACAAACGTCATTTACTTTTATAAACTGTCTGCGCTTAAAAATTTGAGTGAAGATTCATTTGTTTAACTCTTTGCTTTCTGTCTGAAATGTATCAGGCTTTATTTTTACTCTGTCACTCCTTTTCAACTAAAATAGTCTGACTTTATATTTGTGGGAATGATAATAAATAAAAAGAAAACTATTAGTGAACCTTCATTATTTTCTTAGCTACTATTCTCTCAATGGTAGGGGTTCAGTGGGCAATTCAGCGGCCCCTTGAGCACACACAGGTCATACTGTGCCATTTCCTTAGTGGTGTAGCTGCTTATTTCCAACTTCAGTAAGCGCGGATGCACTAAGTTTTGCTACCTGGCTTATTTTGATTGTTTTGCTAACTCGTATGCGAGTCTGTGTGCTGAATAAATATTTTGGAATCATTGCTTTTCATATTAATTTGCTCTCCTTTTAATCTAAAGGCATAGCTTTTGTGGTTTAATGCTGTTTTGATTCCATCATTAAAAACTCAAAATAACACATGTGTAAACGTGAAGTTCAATGGAGTTCTTTAAAATGAAGGTGGGGTGTAGAAGTCACAGATATTTATGAAAACAGTCGTCTTTGAAGACCAGCACTGAAACTTTCAGAAATGTATGGCTTCTTTAAAGACAACTTTGTCAGGAGTTATTCTTGGAATTCTTCAGAAGTGACAAAACAAGTTAAAGGGGAGAGTGAGCAAGGGAACAGGCGCTGCTTTGCTTCCTCCATCTTGTAACTGGCACCATCAAGATGTCTTATTTGAAGTACATCTGTTACAATATTTAATCTTGTTTGATCTGATGCCTTTCTTTATCTTATGCTCTTTGTTTTTAAAAGTAATTTGATAACCTTTATGGCTTTTTTGTATTTTTCCTTCTAGCCAGTAGATGGAAAAACCTGTATTGCAGTCCACTGGCATCACCAAGCGCGTATAATTTGAATACAGAGACAGGCTCCTGTAGCAATGCACTAAACTCTCCCGGGCATCTCAAATCGACTAACAAAGCACTACTAACCTGTGGCAGCTCAGGTATGGCATGTCAGCAGAGCAGTGCAAACCTGTAGTGTTTAAAATGCAAGGAGTATTACTAATTGTCAGAGGGAAAAGTTGTCAAGAGATGCAAGTCCACCCATGGGGTTTTCTCCTGTTAACTTGCTCACTTACTGACCCAGGTTTCATCTGCTATGTGGGAGAAAACCTCCTTGCATTCTAAATGTCTTGTAGTTATTTCATGGTTTTGTTTTTATAACTTTCCTTATATATATTTGTAAATTGTACTAATTTTAAGTGACTTAAAATAGAAAACAGTTATTGAGGCAAAAAAAATACTGCTCTAGAATAATGTTGTCATATGTAGGTGTTAACTTTATAAAGTTGCTTGGATTCAGTTTTCTGGCTTGAGAGTTTGTAAAGGTTCTTTTGAAAATATTGGTTAATGTAGGCAACAGAAAGAAGCCTTGTGCTTTAAGATAAAAGGCGTAGTCTCCAGGATAAGCCTTTAAATTGGCTGAGTGGGCAGCTAAACACAAAATAACAAAAGCTTTCCATCAGACTTACCTGTGTTTTGAGTAAGATTTCCTACCTTAGAGGCAACTTAGACAAAATTCTTGTTAAAAGCCTGTACTTGTAGGTGTGATGAAGCTTCTCCTAAATGGGTTGGCCTCAAGCCTGCCTTTGCATTTAAGCCACTGCCTAAAGGGTCCATGTAGGCTCTTTCAGGAGCTTTGTTTATCCTTGATGCAGTTCACGCTCCGTTTCCTAGTACAAATGCTTTGCCTCTTGGCTTTATTATCAAAGGAGTCTTCCTTGATTTGTTTGTATTTTGTGGAAATTGCTATATCCTAATTTGCATGTTTAAAAACATAAAGCATGTTTAACAGTTTCTGGCTTGAAACTTGATGTTAAGTTTTTAAGAAAAAAAAAAAGGTTGCATATGCATATTTTCACAGCTGTAGGTATGCTTTTGAGCTCTGCTGGTGTTCTGCTGTAAATAGAAATTAACACTTATCTCTATTGTGTAAATAAATGGATGTGTGTAGGACTGATTATTTTTGCAAGCTGAATTCTGCAGGGAAAAATCTAAATCAATTTCTTGTTTTTAACATGAGGTTGGTTGGCAATCTAGATGTCTGACCATCTTTTCACACAGAAACAGACTGATGTGTAAAACCAAAGTGTCTGTGCAACTTCTAGACTTCTTCATTCACTCTGCAAATCTGCTGAAGTTGTCAAGGGTACCAAATAAAAAGCCAAGTATAGAACAGGCTTTGTCCGGGTAGGATTATATGTGAGAGTTCACTCCATCTGTTTGGTGGCTCTTCCCTTGAGACCTGTGTAAGTGCTAACCTGAGTTTAAAGTTCACTGTCAATTTGATTGACTCGAGTCTAATTTTATTTCTGAGAAAAACGGAGCTTCCCTACCGCTCAAATGAAAAATGTTTAACAGTAACATCCCTCAAAAACTAAACAAAAAAATCTTTTACGAAATCCAGATGTGGTCTATTTTGAACTTTCTGTAATCAAAACCATAATCAGTTCATCTTGTAATGTTGAGCCACAGCAGTTTTTACTGATGAAAGGATGTGAATGTTTTGCTTCGCCTCCTTGACTGTTTTTAAATAGACCTGCAATTTGATGCAGCAACCAAACTAAACACACACAATTGAAATGGGAACTTTGCTTTTTAAAAAGCTGTATTCAAGATACAGCTGTATGAAAAATACCGCTTTTAGTATTAAAGGAGGTGTTAGTTACAGCAGGAAACCTGTGTTTATTCATTATACTACATCCTACAGGTGCAATCCCTACTCTCATGTTGGCTTTATTGCAACTGCTTACCATGTTTTTTCCTGACTCCAGAAGGAAAAAACGGGGTTATATCATACAGCAGTGCAGTCTTAACCGGGAGGGTCCTGGCTTGGAGCCTGTATTTGTGTAACACACGCACGCCCAGACGCTCTCCTTACACTGCAGTCACACTTCTATCGCTGTATGCGTAAGCATCTGCAACTGGAAAAACTTTATGCCTTGTCAGATGAGGAATTTGAGGCTTACTGGTACAAAGCAGTTTGCTCAAGGTCCATGTAAGAAATTTGTTTTACACCTGGACTTCAAACGTGTGTTTTCCCTGTCATCAGTTATTTCTTCAACCAGTTTTGAAGAGTAGTAACCTTGGGAACCTGCTGCTTTTTCCTGCCTGACTGGAATTAACCACTGTTTGAAAGGGTTGCTCAGCAATGGTTTTTAGATGTTTTGCCGAGAACAGACAAAATGTTTTATTTCTAGCATGATTATTTAGAATTATTCAGTAGGTGCACTGCCTTCAAGACTTCTTAGAACGCAGCAGGCAAAATTGCATGAACTAAAGTATAAGTCAGTGGTGAATGACATCATATAGATGCTTTGGGAGGCTGACTGCATTGTGGATTTGTCGGCTTGTTGCTTTTTATTTAAGTGATGATCTTGAATCTCTGCTTGAGCAGGATTTGTATTTCTTAAGCCTACTCTAGCTGAAAGTGATGTTAAGTGCTCTTACTTAGGCTCTTGCATATCTGCTAGCTTTATCTGATCTTCTGTCAGGTTGTGGGTTTTTTTTTTGTTGTTTTTGATGGGTCTACTTGCAACCTTGTCTTGGAATTAACTTAAGGTAATGATGTACTCTCTCCTAAAATAGCTCTGTAAGTTACATGGTCTTATGTGTCCGTGTTCGAGGGTTAGTTATGCTAAGAGCATATTATGGTATTTTGTAACATGTGGCATAGATAAGCACATTTGCCGCGTAGAGGTTTTACATTCAGTAATCCTTCTGTGTTTCCAAAAATTTTTCTTGTGATGTGTGTTTTTTTTTTATTTTTTTATTTTTTTTTTAATACAAAGCAATATGGTAGTTATAAAATTGGAAAAGAAGATGGAGGTACGCTCACCATTGCGTGCTGTCTCTCAAAGATACTACCCCGAGCCAACATTAAGGGTGATGGAATGGTAGCAAGATTCTCCTATCATTGCCCGCATCTGCCCGCCGTCCGCAGATGGAGATGAGCGAACTGCCAGGCGATGCCCAGCCTCCGGCAGTAACAGTCACCCCAGGTGCCAGGGAGAGTAGTGTCTGCGGAAAACCAAGGGCAGACGTGACACCACGATTCTGTGCATAGGGCTACTCACAAGCCTCCCACATTTGAAGAAGTACCCGTGTAACCCCAGTGTGACATGGCTTGTTCTCATCTTCCTATTTCAGTAGCAAGTAGCAGTACTCTTATGCCACGGAAAATGCTGACTTGCTTGACTTAAGAACAAGTACTAGCAGGTAAAAGTTTGCACTTGATGATTATGATGATGTTTTTATTCTTATTCTTCAAAAGGAAAATTATTTGTTCTGCTTCTTAATGCCCGACTTAGGGAAAAACTTCCCTGGTGGAAAGATCTTTCCAGTTTGTTTTTTCAGACCTATCGTATGAACAAGCTGTATCCTTCCCTGTAAGAGTTTGGTTTATGATGAGAGGAAAAAAATGGATAAACCTCATGAATGGGGAGGAGGCAATCTAGTGTAAACTCCATTTTGCATAAGCAGATTGCATGACTGATTTTTGAAGTACTGTACTCCGAAAGCCATTGCCTCCTTTTACTCCTATGACTGCTCACCAACACCTAGCAACACTTTATAGAACTTCGCTGCCCCTTTCTCAAAATAGGCAGAAATAATACTGATCTTTTAAAGGATGTTTCTAAGCTCAAAATTACCAAGCATCCCTTTGCCACCTCCTGGATAGTAGTCCACAATTTTTTCCCTGCACAAAGACAGTCTGCCTCCTGAAAATTGCAGGTCAAAATACTAAGCATTGTGTTCTCAAGTAATTTCTAACTTTTTAATTATTTCTAGCAACCATACCTCAACTTCACAACTGCCCTGATTTTATTACTGGAATAAATACTTTGCTGCTCATTCTTGTTTTGTATGTGGATGTCTGAATGCTTTTTATGTTCCTCTCTCCTCTTCCCTCCTAAAGGTTACTTGAGCATGCATTCTGCCCTGAGCTCTCAGTCGTCTGTGGACAGTGAGCTGAGTACATCGGATGACTCCATCTCTATGGGATATAAGCTGCAGGACTTGACCGATGTCCAGGTTATGGCACGCCTTCAGGAAGAAAGTACGTGACAGCGATCTCCTTTGTGTTACGGTTTTAGAATTGTAGAGAAGTGTAGATGGATTCCAACTGTTCTTCTCTTCCCCCTTTCCCTGACAAAAAACCAATTTAATAGATAACTTGAAATATTTGTGATTTGCAGGGGCTTCCTTTAAAAATCTACAGACCCAAACTGCCACTTAACTTAGCAGTTGTATAATGCTCTCAAGATTACACCTCTTAAAGCAGAGGATAGTCTTGAAAGCATTATCCAAAACCCCACTTTGTTAAATATGTAAGTGCCCTTTAATACTCAAAAATATTCCATCCCAGATAGTTTCTGAAGTACAGGTGAAGTTTTATGAGTAACTGTTTCATAGTGGCAGTTTAAACAGCAGCAGCTCGGGATTGCCTGTCTGGTTGCTGTCTCCTCACTTGAGCAAACAGAAGCGGCTGCGTGACTGCACTGTGTATTGGTTCGGGGAACTGATCCAGCTGAAAAAATACCTCAGCAAAATTGTTTTGCTTGTAAATTTTTGTTTTTCTGAGCAGGCTGCCTAACTGCAGCCTGAAATCATCTTAGAAGCTGTCTAGAGGACTGACTTTTACGAGTTGTTTATTTCGCAGAAGATGCAAGTAGTATTTCACTGCTGTGTTGAGCAAAACCAAGAGTTCAAGGGTACTAAAACTGAAAGAGCTGAAATTACCATTTAAGTTTTGCTCTGGTAAAGTGCTCAGAGACAGCTCTGCAAATTTAACTTAAGCATAAAACCTGTCTGTGTCCCAGCGTGTGGGGATTTCAGGGCCCTGATCCAGTTCCATTAAATCATTGGTAAACTGTCGGTTGACTTCAGTGTGATTTGGATTAGGTCCTAATTGAAGATCAAGGCGGAACAAAGTGGTTGGATCTGTTTTTCTGTGCAAATTAATCATTAATTTGATATACAGGAAATAGAGAATGAAGTTCTCTGTTTTTCTTTTGGAGAACATTTACTTGCTTTTAGTACTGTGCCTTTATAAATTGAAAAAATACTATGATCTAGGAATTGGAATATGAGACCAAAAAGAGCAAAAACCGTAAGATCTTGTTATCACTTTATTACATCTGAGCACAACTGAGGAAAAGTGGTATTAAAGTGAATAAAGCAAATAACAGCCTTTTTCTTTCTAAACTTTAATATTTTCTTATGCTCTGTGGTCACTTAAAAAAAAAAGTCAAGGAGATCCTGTCACATTACAAAGCTTCCAGTGAAATATGAAAAGCGCTTCATCCTCAGAATGATGGAAGCTTTTCATATTTGCATTGTGAAGGGAGAAGAGTGGGGAACACTTGCATTTTTTTCAATCCCTGCAATGAAGGGACTGCACCGAGAAGAGGGTTTTTCAGAACTTTAACTGCCACCTTTCTCAAAGGTCCCTTCAACCAGTTTGCCAAATTAGTTCTTGGTAAGAAGTTGCTTGTATTTTGTTAGGCAAGAAGACCTAAATAAAGGCGTAAGTTGGGGGAGGACCTGTAAATAAAGCAGTCGGATGCACTGCAGATGTCAATAAAAAGCAGGTGTTTTTTCACTTGGAGGCAGAAGTTCAAATCTTTGTTTCGACCTGTTGAAATGCTGGTGGGTGCGTAATTAATTGAACTAAAAAACTCATACTGTAAATTAGACCTCTGTACCTAGTTAACCTAACAGAGCTTGCATGGCAATATATAGTCCACAATCACAGCTGCTTGTGTGTGTGACGTAAGGAGTAATTCAGGTCAATTTGAATATTAACTCTTTGCTCTAATTAAACAGTACTGATATGGGTGACACTGCTCCAGTTTAGAGATTCCATATGCTGTCAGTGTCTTCAGTAAAGAGAGTTATTAACTTGACTCTCCTTCCAAGGTGAAATGATTCACTGATACAAGCATTGCTTCTGAATTTGTGTTGCAACCGGGTAAGGAATTTCTATTTTAAAGCATGATGACTTTGAGCCACGTTGCCCCCTAACTCCAGGTCTCCGTCAGGATTGTGCCTCCAGCTCTGCTTCCGTATCACGTCGCAGCTCCAGTGCCTCCCTTCACTCTCTGCGAAGGGGAACCTACAGCGACCAGGAGTTCGATACATACAGCCTTGAGGATGAGGATGATTATGATTGTTCCCTGTCATACCGTAGCGCTCACAGATACTCACCGTCTCCGCTCAGTTCACCCCGATGTCAGTCCCCTTCTTCCAGTGCAGACTATGGCAGGTCATCTACGTCCCGTATCCGTCCCCCGAGGAGATCTGTGCAAAGTCCGATGCAGGACCGGCTCAAGTATGCGAACAGCGAAGGTGAGCTAGGTGTGAGCTTTTGATACCAGTCAATGAAAATAATTTTGACACGTACAGTTCAAAAGCGCTGTTATTTAATGGGAGCTAGGAATTAGTTACACACTTGTCTACTTTTAAGTGCATGTGTTTTCCACGAGATGGTCTAAGTGGTTATACATCTCCACTGCTGCCAGAAGCAGCAAATAGAGAATTTGCTCTTGATTTCAGAGGAGATGCGCCACAGCATGCCCAACCTGGCCAGGACCGGCCTTCGAGCTTTGGAGTCCGTACGGAGCAGTCGGAGCTTGGAGTCGGATCTGCAGGTGCCAAGCAGTCGAATTCCAAGAACTCAGCAACGGTCAGCAGGTCAGTGCAGCGTCTTCTGTACACACCACTGTAGCCCGTTTCCTTTCGTCTGTTCAACCGCCCTGACTAAACCGAGGCCCTTAACAGGCCCGGTGTCGCTGGGTTATTCCTCCTTTTGTTATTCCATTTCTAGGTCTGGCTCCCAGTAAGCTCAGGTATTCCTCCAGTGCCGGGCAGTCTCCCTTAACAGTGCGACAACCGATGAAAGCGGGGTCATGCACAAACTCTCTGTTAACGCCCAGGCAGCCAGTAAAAGCCTGCAGTTACACAAGTCCTGTTAGCGGAGTTCGAAAGCCACAAGCGTCTTCACTTAGTACAGGCTCTTCCAGTAGCAATTGCACTACCAGAAGCAGTAATATGGTCACTGTGGCAAAAAATTCACCCATGAAAGCACGCACGTCTGTTGGAGGAATCTCGGTGCCGAAGAGCAAGCCAACACCCCCATCCAAGAGGTAAGTGTGAAACTTCAAGCCTCACAGACTTGAACGTCTGCCTTTATTTCACAGATTAGAAACACTTTTTTTATAAAGTGATGTTCACCTCGGATTTTAAAGCGTGACGTGGGTATAGAGTTGGGTCAGAGCTTCTGATTAACTTTGGGTGTAGGGTTGTGGTTGGGGAGCCCTTAAAGAAAGGGTAGTACTTAATATCCACGGTTCTTCCAGCTAAGTACTTTTGCCCCTGTCAAGAAGCAAAGGGTTAAATAGCGCCAAAATGAAATTCTGGGAATGTATGTATGAACTGACAGGCTGGGACTCCTCAGCTTCTGGGTGAGATACCCCTTTTTACCATGTAATCTGTGACCAAACCATTCAATGTTTCGGTATTATATCGTTTAAAAAATCATGCTTTTTTTAAACAAAGCTAATTATCCAGGAAAATGAAGAGGCATAGGCTCAAACATATTTCTATAAGAAATGAACATTATGGCACATATTTATTTGGTGCATACATCTGTTTTTGGGAAGGGGAAAAACTCTTCCAAAGGACTAATAAACCCTCTTTACTGTTAATGTAATAATCTTCCCAGATGACCTACTTTGGTGCCTCTGTAACTTTGCTACTGGTAAAATAAATTCGGTGGTTTGGGTTTTTTCCTTCCTTAGTCCTTAGGACTCTCGGTGGGCACTGTCCAAGGCCTAATGAGTTTTTAGAAGGGTTTGAAAAATAGGACAAATTAACAAGGCTTGTCTTAGACATGATTCTATATCATTATAGTAACTTCATGCAACAGGGTGAAAGCAGAGCATACACAGTGGTTTCCAAAAACTTACAATTTTTGTTCTTGTTGCACAAGTCTGAACTGATTTAGGGACCACATCTTAATCCAGAAATACGCAATGGATTTTTGGACTTTTGTTTTTTACATTTATTTCTAGCTTTTAGTTTTTATGATTAGCTTTCCTAAATATTTGGACAGTGGATATATCTGAAGTTTGTAGCTAGTCTAAAGCAAGAGCTGTTTAGTTAGAACGTATTCAATCTTCTTCAAAGAATAAGGCCTCTCAGATGCTTCTAACAACTACGTGCACAGACTGCTTCATGCCATTTCAGCAAAGCGTGTTCTTACCCCATTGTCCTAAGGCATCTGCTGTGCTTTTGGGTGTGGTAAATCCACTACCAAATTGCCAAAAGCTTTTTTTTTTACAGCTACTTGCAGTACAATTGTAGTGTAAACTTTTGTGATTGAGGGAAGTTAAGTTGATTCAATAGCAGACTAATAAGCAATGAGTACTTGTTGATTTTTAATGTCCTGTTGTAGCCTTCAATAAATTGAACTGTATCTACATACTTTAAAAAAATAAAACTCAAAAAGGGAATTTTTAAACTTTTAATTTGTAGTACTACTCTACATACCACCTGATTATTTTTCATGTGTTTAGTCATATTTGCAGGGAAAAATATTTCTCTTGCACTCAGTCATGGGAAAAACCCACAACAGCGTTAATAACTTTGCAGAGCAGGATAAATATGTCGCTGTTGAAGTACCCAGTAATAGTCACTTAATTTCTGCTGCCGTGTCCGTCCCGCTGGCCTCCTGGTGCGTGGGGTGCGCAAGCCGTGCAGGTGTGTGACTGCAGCGGTTCACTGGAGGCCGCCAGATGTTGACATTGTCGAAGGACAGATGTTGCAGCAGCCCAGTGTAAACAAGAAACCTCAAACAAGCATTCCTGTGCACATCAACAGATTCCTGGCGTCTTTGCTTCTCGCAGCTGTTGGTGACCTGTTTTTGTCTCTCAAACCAGGTTTCTTCAGTCGGCGCAGACCACTCAGGCCACCGAGGACGATTCCTGGAAGGAGGGGTGTTACTGACGACCCAAAACGCCGACGCGCTGCCGAACACCTGAGACGCAGACCCCCAGCTGGCTGGGCGCAAGAGCCTGCTTTGAAAACGGAACTGGAGAGACCCGTCAGGCTGCAGCCCGATGTACGTAGTTCCTCTCCTCTCGAACGCAAACTGTCCTCGCCTTCTGCTGTTCTGCCAAGAGCCTGACCTCCCAGTGGAACAGACAACGGCTTCACTGCACTTCCACTGGTCAAAACCTTACTGAAATACGAGTCTTCACATGAAGACTGAAAACAGCCTTATTTCATATCAACCTCTGCGTGCAGCCCTGTGGGAGGCTGGTCACAAGAGACTTCTTAGGTGACCAGCTCCTGAGGGTGCGTGCTTAGAGGGGCGTCCGGTTTGCACCAGGCAGCAGCTTTGAGCCGCTGCTCTGGTGTGTTGCATAGCGGTGGCGTGGGCAGGCTTGAAATAGCGATGTAGATGTTAGGAGTAAGACTTTTTAAATTCAACCTGATGTACTCTAATATTTGTCTGAAACTCAACTGTTTGGGGTTTTTTTTTTTTTTTTTACTTCTGTATAGAATGTATTTCTGCTACTTTTTATTGTTTGTTCTAGCAGATGAAGCCGGTTTTTATAACTGTAGTACACTTCAAGCTGTTGTATTCAGGTGTGTGCATCACAGTTCACCAGTGAAGGAGCAGTACACAATATTTGTGTGGGTTTGTGAACAGGCAGCTGCAGGGACAGGGGATGCTATTTAAAAACTGCTGTTTATCAGCATCTTCATCTCTCAGACGAGGAAGCTAACAAAGACCGGTTAAAAGTAAACTTTTTAAAAATAACCCTCCCTGACTGATTTGACTTGAAGCTTTCCCCTTTGAGCTCTTTCAGCTAGCCCCTAACTGCCCTGATTTTTGTAGAAGTTTTCTACTGTCTCTTTGGCCATGAAGGATTCTGTTTCGGTGTCCTTTTCCTCAGCAAGTGCTGGATGCTACGAATACAGTCTTAGTACAGAAAATATGCACTGATAGCAACGTTCTCCCTGCCACCAATGTGATTTTGATAGTGTAGTTTAATAAAATGTTATGGTGCTGAAATAGATCTGCTTTATTCAAACAGTGAGCCTGACTGTCGAGTGGTTTTTTTGTGCTTGGAATGAGGCTTTTCTTGACAGGCCCAGCTGTACAAAGTCTCTTCTGCACTTCAGCTCTCAAACAGGTCTCCAGAGGAAATACCTTATGATGGAGGTGTTGATATTTACCTTTAATCTCCTTGGATTTCACAAGACTGAGGTGGGTGTTAGCAAAGGAAAACTTAATTCACAGCACTCGGATCACGTTTTTTCTAGAACATCCACAAGTGGCCTAAGCAGAACAAAATATAGGAAAGAGCACTTGCACATAGGAAGCTCTGCAGGATGCTTGACAGCAGAGATCACTTTGCATCATTTGCTTTAGAAAATAAAAAAGAGACAGTTGGTATCAGGATGCTGTTTGAGGCTGCTCCTGTATCCCCCCGAGGAGCAAGGGAGGAGGCGACTTCCCAGCCCCTCCGGCAGAAGCCGCCGTCACAAGGGGGGCTGGGGCCAAGGCTGGGTTGTCACCTCTGGAGAGAGGTGTCTGAGCCGGTAACCGAGAAGGGGCAGGGGTTAAGGGTTTCTTCCTCGCGTCCCGTTTGCTCGTTCTAGTGAATGCCGATGTTTTACCGTAAACTTAAGGTAGAGCTGTACACCACTCATTTCCTGAAGTTGAAACAACCCTCTTCTACTTCAGAGCAGCCTTGTAAGTCTCAGCACCAGCTCCACCGCGTTGAAAGGGCAAAAAGGAAGGTTTTGTTACGAGCAGTTACAGTGAAAGAGGCAGATGCGACTGAGCTGGAGCTATTGCTCATTGTCAGAACACAAACACCTCCCTCCCACACATGAACATGTCAGAAATGACTGTTTTTACACAAATAGGCTTTTCGCTACCCCTGATAAAGCTTTGCAGGTTTACAGCACTGTCCTGCTTTTCCTTTACGGAGAAGGTTCTTTCCTAATACTTCTGCCTGGTGGAAAAGCTGGAACCTGGTCACACTGAACTTATTTACCTTCCCGGCGCACAGGAAAATGAAAGACCAGCAGTTTTTCAGTGCGATTTCTGTTGTTTGTGTTCTCCTTTTGTCCTCGCTGTGGTCTACGTTCCAAAGGTAAGAGCATCTTCCAGGCAGTGCATTTCTCTGCAGCCTCCTGGGCTGAGACAGCTGCCACTATTTAATGGATACATAAGATACTTAGAATTAAGTAAAAACCAAAAACTTTCTGGCAAAAGTAAACTATTTAAATAGTTTAAGGTTGTACTCTAGTTAAAGCTTATCAGGCATGTGCTATTGTTTCTACGAAGAACTGCAGAATGGATGCCTACGGCCGTACAGATTTGGCTACGCACTTCTAGACAGACCGGAGGCTAAAAGAGAAGCAGAAAGGCTGAGCAGGGCCGTGTGAGGTCAGCGTCTGCCTGAATTCGTGGGCATTTTAAATACATTTAAATACAAATCTGAGACGAGCAGGGCTACCCCCTGTCTGCTTCTGGGCCAGAGGTCAGGAACATTAAGCACAAAACCCAGCTCTGTAAGAACTACCACACTCAGGAGATGTTCATTTAAGTTTTATCCTTTCAAAGCTGTTCTCATACCAGGTGATCTTCTTTCAGACTTCTGTATTCTGTATCATCCTGAGCCCTAGCAGATACCATTAGAACGCAATTTTGCCTCAAACCAAGATAACAATCGACTGAACTCAAACAGTTTCTGCAAGTTTAAGAGGAAATCCAATTCCCTCATGCTGATGCATGAGCCTGCTTCCAAAACCTCATACCGCATCACCATTGACTGTTCCTGGGGTGGATGAGAGGCGAGGCCCGCGAGCAGCAAAACACTCCGTATGATAAACTTCTAGAAAAGTGGGTTCTGCCCAGCTACGACTAGGGAAGAGGGAAGGCGTCCTGTGCTAGGGACCTCCCTCACCACAGCGGGTTTGTATCACTGAAAAGTGCCTTAGAAAAAGCTTTCACGCAGGCTTTGATTCAGCTTCCAGCAATAACACCACTCCAGTGCCTGTCACCTCTCTTCCGCCAGTGCTCTGTGGGCACCTCATCCCCCCTGTGCCTGTTCACAACAGGGAGAAACAGGTTCCCTCCACCTCCAGAAACAAGCCGCTGTTGCCTCGTGACAGGCTCCAGCACTTGCCTCAAAACTCGGTCAAAATCCTTCCCAAAACCGAGAGGTTTTACATGGAAACTACTTCACAGCAGGACGCAATTTCGGCAAGCACCGAGCCTGGCGCTGCAGCGACGGACACGGGGTGACCCGCCCGTCATCGAGCAGCGCCTACCCCCAGTCTGCACCTCCTGCCAAAAAGTAAAAGAACTAAAACTAAAGAACTCTGCTTTCTGTACAGTAATTTTATTTAAATCAAGGTAACTTTGTTTTTACACTAATACCTCAGTGCATCCTTTAAAAGGAAAGCAAGTATTTTCTTTAAAAAGTATTTGTACATAAGACAACAAATCATAGAAATGAACATGGTAACATCAACACTCCCTAAAACATGCACAATTGTACACGGAACTGGGGGTGGCTGTAAGAGCAGGAGGCAAGAGGAAGGAAATCTTTCTCCAAGCTTTACATTCGATTAGCACAAATAGAAACAGATGCCAGCGACCGCAGCGCTGATCAGAACCACTGACACATTCTGGATGTCAAGATCTGATTACCCTTAGTTAAATTTCAGCCTAGTAGAAGACAAATCCAAATAAGATACAAGTTTATAGGAGAACTCTTCATCTGGCACCTGCTGGAAAGCTCCAAGGTCAGTGTAACACACCAAGAAAAGCACGTGAAGCGGTTTCACGTCACTGCCCTGCCTGTGGCCAGCCCGTGTTGCAGGGAGCCCACGGCACCGACCGAGTGCTCGAGTTTAGTCCCAAATTAAGCCTCCCCTTCCCAAACCTCGACAGCGTCCACCCACCGTTAGAAGCCACTTCCCTGGGCCAAAAAGGTGCAGCTTCCTTTGTCGATCATCTGATGCTTTTATGAGATTTCAGTTCTTTCTATTTCTTCTCTTGGAAATGAGCCTGGAAGATACAAGTCAAGTCCCTACACCCCTCACCCCAGGCAGCAACAGCTTTGGCTCCAGCCAGCGTCTGTCCCATTTCTGGGACAGAAATACAGCGTTCACAGCTCCCAGCGGGAGGCAAAGCAGCCCCTGTCCTCCGACAGCAGCACAGCGTCAGCGTGCCTCATCCTACATTTGGTTATTAGCCTTGGGTTTGTTTCTCTTTCTGGAGGAGCACGTTACTGCATCCTCTGGAAGAGCCTTTCTTCTTCAGACCCCAGAGAAAGCGGCCATCCACCAGCTCCAACCTTCTGTCCCTTCTTCCTCTGTCCTCAGTTTTCAGCACACACCTTCAGAGTGGAAGCACAAGCAGCAGACACCTGACCCCTTATCAAGCCAGATCAACAGATTGGCCCCCAATTTCACCTTAGCAAGCGATAACATTAGTATTCATTTTAGTCCACCCTCAAAAGAAGAACAGGAGAAATAACATGTGAGAAAGCAGATACATTACTGCAACCTTAACTATGTGCAACCATCTCCTTTACTGTATTGATTTAGCCACAAATTAAGGGGGAGGAGAGATGAGGAAGAAGTGAGGATGAAGAGGCAGCCGTTCCAAAACGCTGAGGTGACCCAACACCCTCTCCTACCGCCTCCAGGAAAAGGGAGATTTCATACAGAAGCAGCACCTCCATCTTCGTGCACAAAGCCCCAGCCCAGAAGCCATTCTTGTCCCGACCAATATTACACTTGCAACCTCTACGTGTTGAAACACCAGAGCCGCATCAGGCCAGATGTGCAGGGAGAGGCACCTGGATCTCCAGTATTCCTTAAAAGTGGAAATTCAGACATACACCTCGTCCTGCTCCACGCCCCCCTCACGGCAGGACAGCCGCCGGCAGCGCTGTCCTCCACCTGCGCGCTCACAGGAAAGTGCGAAGCCACACGGACACGGGGGCGAGGATGCACGTAACCCTGCAGAGCTGCACCTACCGCCCGCCCAGCCGAGAAGGGTGTCGTAGGGACAGAGAAAGAAACAAAAAAATCCCTTCAAGTAATTTAAAACAGCCCATTCTTGAGGTTACAGCTGCACCGAAGCAGTGACCAGCTGGGCCTGTTTGGGGTGATAAGGCAAAAAAGGCCAAAAGTCCTGGAGGGATGGAAGAATGAGAAGGTGTCAGTAGTGAAAGATTAAGAGTTATTCGGTAGGTTGCTTCTTCACACTCCTGTGATTCTCGTCTCCAAGTGACCAGCACCCGCTGCCTCCCGTTACTTCTGCACACATGCAAGCCCACCACAGGCAGCCAATAGAATGATATAGATGATAACCTGGAGAAAGAAAAACAGCCACTTCAGTAGAGAATCACAATTCCACCATTCAGTCCACTGCTGACTTGGCCTGGCAATCCAAACACAAGCTTGGAAAGCCCAGGTTATCAAAGCCCTAAATAACTCGGACTTGGTGCCAGCGCCTCTTCCTCCACACCCTTGCAGCAACAGGGCGCTGAGAACTGTCCTCCAGCAAAACACGAGCGAGGGCTCAGGGGCGACAAAGCTCTTCGCACATCTAACCTGCAATTACACTTCAGCATCCTCACGTTAGCCCTGTCTGCACTGATTACAGGCTGCCACATCGCAAAAAAGCTACTTTAACGTTAAGTAACAAGGTACCAACAGGACTAAGGCCTAAAAAGCTACTACAGGTAGATAGCCGTGAACTCAATACCTCGGCTTCGAACGGGGCTGGCAAGGCAGCTGCCTATGGCAGGCGCTTAGAAGCTGGACAGCATCGTCTGGAAAGCTCTTCCTATTGCCTCGACAAGAAAAGCTGCCTGGCACGGTGCTCTTCTCTCCTCACACAAGACCATCAAAACACTTGTTTTACAGCTAGGAGCCCTCCAGGCACAGAAATGAGTACATGCGGGTCTAAAGACAGTAAAATGCTGTTGGCGTTTTCCAGCAGTTAAGCCTGACTTAAGAGCTAAAGGTTATCGTGCTCCATACTTACAATTGATACAATGATGATGACGATGGTAAGCTTGAGGTTCTTCATACACATGGCTCTAGCAAGGTTCCTGCTGGTAGTTTTGAAAGTGACTGACTACAAGAGAAAGTAAAACACCTAATTAATTCCCGAACCTGCTGCAAAGGAAGCTGCATCCCAAGAAGCCAGATGATGAGAGGCTTTTTCCAGCTACTACCTCCCTAACAACCCAAACCACTGCAGTTTTCTCCTCCAGAGACGTTTAACTCCTGCAGTTACACCAATACAAAACTGAACAGGCATCAAGAGAAAACTCTCCCACACCACTTCAGGGCAAGATCAAGTGTAAAAGTCCAGAACCAGCTCGGGGTCGTGCCTTCCCACGCTCATCCTGGGAGAATTAAACATCACTAGGTCTGTAGGCTGCCCACAGGGATTAGTCTGGGTTCTCATTTGACTTCCAACCTTTTGGGAATTGAAGTGCTCCAAAATATTTATGGAACTACTGATCTAATCACCAACATACTACGTGCAACTTTATTACTGTAAATACACCTGCTAAAATGAGACAACCCATATTGCCGCTCTTGACAGCAGTTCCACAGGCGACAGACAAGTCCTTTAACGCTAGAACTTTCCTCCAGCGTTTGGGCTCGCTGCATTTTATGGAAAGCTTGTGGTTGCCCTGTTCCAAGTCTCCTCTCTGTATCCTGCAGTTCCACCCATTCAAAACAGGTTTTGGTCCCCAGCTGACCTCAAACAGCCACCGGGCCGGATTAGTGCAACTACTTTCAGAAGCTTTCCCCGACCAGCTCATGCAAGGACACCCTGCCCAGGGAAAGGCTGCAGCAGCCAGAACAAGCCAACCCAGCAGCACACTCTGCTGGTTATTCTCAGGTTTTCCCCACAAACCACCCCGCAGCGTTTTCAGATAAGGCTACACCGGCAGGACGGCATCCCATGAACTGTCATTTTGAGTTAAAGCCGATTCCCCTGCTCAGCCACCACCCGAGCTTTGGGAGCACTTCTCTTGAGGTTTCTGCGTGCGGAAGCAGACTGCTGGGTACCGGCACCCCTCGCCTCGGCCCGGGCTGGTTCTCCAGAGGACAGGGCTGCTCTGACCACCAGCCTCCTCAGACCTCCCTCCCAAAAGGGGGCCCTTGCCGCTGTTGCTGGGAGGGTTCTAACATGTTTGGTTTACGTACAATATTCTGGTGGTCAAGGCTCATACAGGAGTGATAAGACACAGTCCATCACTCTTAAGATTGAGAACTTCAGCCCTGGGTCTCCCAGGACACTCACCAGTGGGCTGCAAGACATTCACAACAGAGGCGTATCCCATTCCTTCATTTTCTGCGTGGTTTCCAAGAACCAACGCGCCCTGGGAGAGCTCGTACATGAATTCAGCCTAATTGCTGAAGGAATTCCAGACCATTTCTCTAAAGCATTACCTGAGTTAGACTACTTCTTGCCACCACCTGGGGAAGTGGTAAGGTTTAAACACCCGATAGCTGGAGGACGGTGCTCCCTAGGGGGTGAGCTCCAGGCACCTCTACCACCTCTCTAAAGATGAATACTCTTGGCCAGCTTAGAGACGTTTGGATCTCCACAAGCCCCGTAGAGGAGATACCGGCACTCCGCCGGGTTGAGGATTGCCTTCTGAGGGTCAGGTGCTAAAGGAATCGGGCAGCGAGCCAGGATTCTGCGGAGGAAGATGCTGAAACGGGTCTAGGGATTCCCAGAGGAAAGACAAAAAAGCTTCCAGAGTGTACCCCACTTTACTAGCTAACATAATGCTTTATAATTACACTAAATTGGTTTTTTTAGTCTTTTCTCACTTAGAAACACTCCATGAAGTTCCAGAGTCTTTAATAAACTATTTAGGTGGAACAACTCAGGCTTTTTCTTTTTTTTTTAAATCAGCTACACTTTCCCTGTTGCTATACTAGAACAACTCTACAGATTAACACATTTCCAGTTTATCTGCATCAAGCTGCCTTCAGACCAGGCTGCAAGAGAAGTTTTAACTATGCTCTTTAGCTTTCCTATCGCTCCAGATAAAGAATGGGTTTTCCCCACCTTGGGCACAAGAGATGAGGACAAGAAACACCACTGCTCGTGCTGGCAGCGTGTCAGCCTGCGCAGTGGTTGCGGCAAACAGGAGCAAGTTGAAGCTGGTTCATTAAGAGGACGGGGCAGCAGGCAGCCGGTCCCCGGGAGCAGAGCGTTTGCTCAGCGCCGCAGCCTGGCCTTCAGCAGTCACCCACAAATCCCACCAGTGCTGGCAGGACACAGAACCGAGAGGCATGGGATACCTTTCTTCTCTTAAAGGAGCTGCAAGGCTGGGATGCAGCGTGTGAAACAGCTATAAGGAGGGGGAGAACTAAGACAGGACTTGTGTCTGACACAGGGAAGGATTATCTGTAGATCTAGATCACNCCTTCTCTGGACACGCTCCAGTGTCTTCAGTGTCTGTTTAGAAGTGGCTCTAGATGCTGGTCTTTACCTCCACTGCTCCCTGATGAGCACAACTGATGCAGTAAGACTATTTCCCCATTTATAAGTTCTTCCCCAGACTTACCGAATCCACAAGATTCTCTGTTTTATCGATCAGCAACTCCAGCTTCTCTCCTCTTTGTGCCACAAGGTCTGGAGAAAGAGACAAAAATCCAAATCTGTAGGTAGAATCCCAGTGCAAAAATCCAAATCTTTTGGTAGGATCCCAAAGCTGCTTCCAATACCCAAGCCCAACTGCAAGCCAGGAGCTCTTGGCTTATTAGACATCAAGTAGTTCTCAGCCTTTCAGAGATTGCCAGGCAACAGTACTTGAGGAACAGTCTCACATCACGCAGGCTATGTTTTGGGACTGACCTGACTCAATTTTGGTCAGTTCTAGATCTAACCCTCTATTTTAAGTGGTCAGACTTGTCAAAACCCAAACCAGAGCCTAACACACACGCACACAAAAAAAAAAAAGTAAGCTACCGAGGAGCATTTTCCTCACAGCAGCTGCAGGAAAGCCACAGTGACAAACAGACCAAACCCAGAGCATGCTTCACCCCGTCACACGCCGTGCAAGTTCATCTCAAACAGCGCTCCTCACACCCGCGTGCCACCCTCGGCTAAGCTCAACGCAAACTCAGAGCTCCCCCAGGCCCTTCTTCACCAGTTCATCCTGTCAAGAGAGGCCACCCCACCGCCAGCTTCACTCTCCGTAAGGCTCCCTGCGGGGCTGCCCAGAGCAACTCTGCATGCGTGGCACTGAGGGAAGCCAGATACCTATGTTTCGAACCATGATTCCTTTAAGTTCATCGATTTGAGCTTGCGTCTCTGCCACCTGGTCAGTGCCCTTGCTCTCCGAGTGGTATTTCTGTAACAAACGAAGAGTCAGTGAAAGCAGGGACCCTCAATGTTGCACTTCAGTTCCTTAAGACAGAAAAAGGAAACTCCTGATCACTACAGAACACCACAGACATAAATGTGAGTTTTCAAATTGCCCGAGACATTTGTAAGCGGGTAGTAGACCAAAATCTGACTTTCTCAGCCACTTACAGATCACACGTGCCCATCTGCTCCTGCACTGCAGGAGCTGCAAGGCAGCCAGGTGCCTGCGACTTCCAGAAATAACAGCCCCCTTTGAAAGTCTAAACAATCAGCAGCAAGGAAGGAAAGTTAAGACAAGAATCTGTGAGATACGGTTCACTGAATGCCTGGGCTAGTAGCCCACTAGTGGTCCGACTCCCACACATCATTTCTGAACTATTAATGAAGGCAACACACTTCCATGACTTTCTCTACTTATCTCTAGAACGTGTCAAGAGAGCCCTGCAATTTCACAAGCAAGACAGCGTGCAGCCAGCTCTGTAGGTGAGCACCGGCGGGAGTTCCAGCGAAGAAGAGGAGGGTCTGTGAACTGGAAACACCACTGGAGATGCCGACGATGGCCAGTTTGAGTTGCCTAACTGCTCTCCCTGTAGAGAGGATACAAGCAGCCAGGAGCCTGTTGCGTGCTAGACCCACCTGGGAGGATTTCACAGGCCACCTCCCAGCTACAGCCTGGCGCTGCATCGGCTTTGGTGATGTCGAATCCCTCTGTATTGCAAGTGGAAAAAGCTCTGGATGCCCCACACAGGCGCTGAGCGCTGGGGTAAGCTCACCTGCCAGCTTGTCAGAGACCGACAGGAGCACAATCCGTTCTGGCCTCATAAAAAAAAACCCATGAGGTGTCACTAACGCGTGCACATCCCTGTCATCCCTCCCCCCGAATCCTCTTCCCTTCAGAAGCGACAGGGACTTCACTCAGAGACTGGTTTTCAGGTTTTGGGATCACAAGTGAACCTTTGGTGACCGCATGGTTCAGGCTGGCAGGTGAGAGAAGCGCTGACCAACATCCCCAGGTTAAAAGGAGTCTCACAGTGTTTGCAGCATCAAAGGAGGGAAACTGAGGGAAGTCAGCATTGGATAACTCAGTTCTGCTGTTCCTGGATTGATTTTAAGTCACTGCTCTCATCACAGGTCCTTTGCAGTCAAGCACTGCTAGCCACAGCTCCTGTTATCCCACTCACTTTAAGTCACCTTCACCCCAGGAAAAAGGTCTCTAGAGCAAAACTCACAGATAACTGTTCTTTTCCTCTAAACTTGCAGCCATCGCACTCACATCTGAAGACCTTTACAAAGCATCTCTAATTAAGAGACCAGCTAAGCAGACTGACAGCAGAGGGCAGGACTAGATCACAATTGCTCTACTTCATGACCACCCCTGTGGCTACTTAAACCCACATTTTCTTCTGAATCAGTGTTTGACTTGCATCCATTTCTGACAACACAGGAAACGAGTCTCTAGCAGCATTCACACGCTCAGGTCGTAATTAGTTGTTATAGCACTGAATGCAACAGCTCCTTTGAACCTTCTCCTCAGAGGTTAGTTTTTTAGGAGAAGGTGCAGAACTGGCATGCTATCAAAGCTGGTCACTGGTTTTACTGGAAGTGTTGCCTCCCTTTTCAGGGTTACCGTGTGCTACGCTCGAGTTGTAGCGTGATCTCTGAACTGCCATATGATCTCTCCCTCCACCCTCAGCCTCACACCGTTAAACTCCTTAAGTTACAGGAATCCCCTAGATGACAGTCCTGCTCTTGCACCACATGTAATGGTTGATCGGTAGGGCTCTCGTTTCGGCAAGTTTTAGAGCCATGTGAGGGAAGAGCTTTCTGTCATCACTTCTATTAGTTGACGCCTGGATTTCTATCGGTATGCAAAAGCTAAGGTAGGCAGCTCTCCTGTGCTTTAGAGAAATGGAAAGGCTGGGATTTTTAGAGGAATATCAACACCATGGCTCTGAAGACTGCCTGGCTCTTCCGATAAGGCAATTCATTAAGCTTATTCCCGCCACGAACAGCTTACAATTTGACGAGTCATCACTTCATACAGGTCAGTCTCCATATATCAAAGCCTGGTGGAGAAGAAAAACTCAGTCCTATCACACATAGGAAGTTAATCTAATTTATTATGCACAATGCATCGGGCCCTTCTGGAGCCACACTGGATTATTATTCATTGCTTTATCTGCTGCATAAGCCAAAGAACAGTTTCTGCGACAAACTATGTGCAACTCCACGTGCCCCAAATCACCTCCGCTAGTCACCGAGGGCACCAACACAAACGGCTCCTTTCACAAACTCCAAAACAAACTTCAGGCAGCAACAGTGCAAGTACAAATCCTCACTTAACCGTCACCCGCCTCAGAGCCCTGCCTTCACCCTGCACCTCAACACCTAACTGTTGCTGCTGAGAGCGTTACAAAGCTTGCCCAGTTTCTACACTCACAGCCAAGAGCTACGCTCACGGTCACCAGCAAAGGACCTCTCCTCCTGCACCCCTAACATCACCAGACCTGGCACTTCCAGCAGATCAGCAGGAAAAAAGCCAACCCTTCCTGGAGAACAGCAGCAGCACTAACATGCCCACCAGCCACAGCAGAGCAAATCGAGAACCTCCTACGCTGCGTGTACAGCACCGGTTGTCCCAGATACGGATCGTGGAAAAGCTCTGAAAGCCAATACTCCAAGGACATCCTATCTTTAATTCAAGGGAGATGTCAAAAAAAAAAACAAAAACCAAACCTAAACCAACATTGCTCAGGTTATGAAGTTGTTTGTAGTCAATTAAGGACTCTTAAGAGTCTTCAACAGAAGATTCAAAACACTTTCCTTGCAGACCGTATAGCCTGAGGTTTTGTGCACTAATAAGGCTATTGATCATATGAGTCACAGGGCAGTTATTGATTCCTTCTCTATTTTCCATCTGACTTCATTCATTTAATTTGACATTACATCTAGCAACAGGCCTGTGCTTTCCCCAGGCCTGTTTTCTCTGCAGACCAAACAACAGGGAGACGTGCAAACTGCAACATTCCTACTACAGTAACAGCTCATATTTTAAGAGCAGCCCAATCCCGCACCTAGAGCAACTGCTCTCTGCTTTTTCTCCTCTTCTCCCCCCCACAAAAACCCCACGGGAGCAGAGCAGGGTGTTCTTTGCAGACCCAGGTTACACATCAAGTCAACACCGCGTTAAGAAAAAGTGCTCTGTGAAATGCATCTCATTCTATAGAGGGCTGCACTATGCTGTGCACTTAAATACTTCAGAAGCTGTACCCATATACTGCTGTGAATAAAACACATAAAGCAATACAACTATTTCAAATCTCTCCCATCTGGCAGCTGTGGGCTTTGCCCCACCTCCAAAACAATACACAACAAGCACAGCACTTCTCTGAAAATGGGATGGTAGCATCTAGATTGCATCAGATTCCTGTGGTAAGCAAAATAAGCACATAACTCCTCTGCACTTCAAGAGGGAAGCAGGTTCCAGCCTAACCTTTCCCTTCAGGAGTCCAAGAACAGACCCAGAGCAGTTAGAACAGAGTCTTCTGAAACCTGGAAATTTCTCAAAAAGGAGACAGACAGTGTTCTGTATGTGCCCCAACACCACCGTTCAGTCCTCAGCTTTAGCTGAGCTGTCAACAGGGCCAGTAAAATCAGACAGCACATCGGAACAGCGGTGCCGGCCAGTTCCAGCAACTGCAAGCAACGTGCTCTGCCGCAGTGGGAAAGCTGCTCCCCCCGCACACCCCGGAGAGGGGGGCCCCCGCAATCCCGCCGGGACACCCAGCTGTGCCACTACCAGGTGCCCACCGGAGCACGGGGCAAGACGATACCTTATTCTGCAGGCAGCTGCGCCACAGCAGCTCTCCTCGCCGCAGCTGAGCTTGCAGCACTGCACCGAACCAAGGCGCTCTGTCCCACAGCCCTTCCACGCTGTTCAGTGCCTGCACAGACCCCACTGACACGGGCTTCATCTTCCTTCCAGACTCCAGTCACACTGGTGGAGCGACTCATCTTGCAAAGACCACAGCGCCTACAGTCGCTAGACTGAACCCAGCATCGTCCTAAACACCACTATAGCCTCAGCTGAAAAGTGTAAGCTGAGGGTGAAATAGATATTCCCCTCACTTTTGTAATACCCTCACACTTTAAATTTTGAGGTTAGAAGGGTCCAAGGCAAGTCTCAGCTCAGAGAATGCGGAACCCTTCACAAGTCATTTATCCTGCTCTTTAACCTCCTACCTATCTTGGGAATGGAAATCCTCGGAGCCTCTGCGCAAGCTAGCTGGAGAGTCTACCATGGTTCTGTACTCAGCACTTGACTGTAATCCAAGCCCAGTTTTATTTCCTCCTGAAAAGGACACAGTACCATAAGCAAGTACCCTGTCACTCCAGCAGTGTGCCACCGAAATCACCAAGAAGCAAGAAGGAGAGAAGTGAGAGGCAGTTAGGCATTACTAGATACTCAAGTTCTGAAGTTTAGTTCAACAGAAACGGAGTAACATGCGTTTGTCTTGCTCTTAGTGACAGTGACGTTAGCTTGCACTGGATGGGCAACTGCAGCTAGGTTTGACATTTCCAGTGTTACCGTTAAGATCTAATCTCCAGTGCAGGTACCCGGTACAAACAGTTAATGCATCACTATTAACCCCAACCCACTTTTACCACTGAAGTAGTGAAGCGGGTAAGCGTGGGGAGAGCAGCCAACTCCCCTAGCTTTATACCCAGACTCGGCATGCCGCTTCACTTCCGAGGGAGAAAATACAGGGAGAATTTCTGGGGAGAAATTTGGCTTGTTAAGGAAATCCCGCTTCGCAACAGATCTCACCAGCTGTGCAGCTAAGACACTTGAGAACTCGCTGTTCATTGCATAGGGAAGGGCTGTCTGTGCTCTTGAGCCGTATGTGGTCTGAAACCTCTTCTTGATTTCATTCAGGAAGTTGAAGGCTCTGGATCGTTCAAAGTCCTGGAAGGGAGAGAGCAGACCACGTCCGGAGCTGTGTCAATTCAGGAATAATGAAGTGTATGGGGCACGTAGCCAGTTGTAGAGAAACTGTAATTATCAGTTTTAACAGGCGTGCTGCGCGTAACGCTATGGGATTTGACTGGTTATCCTGGGGTTTGAATAGCAGCCAGGTTTCAGTCTCAGCTTCCTGGACATGGGTTGGCAGCAGACTTTACTGGGGTGTCCATACTTCTAATTCTGTGCCTGGTACCTTCTTCCAGTGAGGGAGAAGTCTCTCCTTCAACATGTCCAGAATTGAGGAGGATTAGGCACATTTCACTGACAATTAAAGGCTAGAATCCACATCTAGATTCTACCACACTGCGGCCATTAAGAGAGAAACTAGGCAAAAACAAGAACTTAACCTCAAAACTATTCACCTGCATTTGAGCTCCAGGCTTAGACTTCAAAGCTGTAACTGATGTGAATGAGAACACAAGCAGTAGCTCCAATGGGGAAAAAAGGCACCTCAGATTAGCACCCACTATTGATTTTCTTTGGCATACAGATACAAAAAAAGCCAAAAGCTGCGAAAAGCCTGTCTGTGCCATAGCTGTAACCAAAATACTTACATCATCTGTGATGCAGAGGTATATAATCCTGTCTTGGCAGATGTAATGAAACAGATAACTGCAGAGAACAACAAAAAAAAAGGTCATTTGGAGCTGCCACAGGACTAATCTTCTAGAAGACACTACTGCCTGCAGGGCTTCAAGGGCTGGAGAAATAGAAGAGCAAATTCCAGTTACTCTACAGGAAATCACACAGATGCCAACATTTCCCAGCCATCTTCGTTGAGGTGTCTCCACTCCTATAACCTACACTCAATTAGAAACCTACATGTTAAAGAATCACTGGCCTCACATACTTCGCAACACTCCATGCTTAGCAATAACTTTGTGGGACATCTAATTGCCAAACAAGTTCAGTTCCACGTTCTTCCAGCTACTTATTGGTAAAAACAAAACCTTGACAGGATACCCAGGGGTAAGATTTATGTCCAATCCTAATCAATGTACATACAAGCATTCATGCACTAGTTCACGTGTGACAGGAGCCGCAGTTAATTGGGGTGACCAGAAAGACAATACTTTAGTGAACCTCGCTGGTGCAGCGACTTGCTTCTTTAGCCTTGTTTGTATGACCACTGCGCCGCGCTGCCTCTGCTTTTCATTGCAAAGGCTAAGAGACAAAAGCAACCACAGCAGAACATGAACTAGATAGAACAATAATCAGGCTAAACAGGCTTGAATCATGCGGCTAGGTTAACTATTGATGTGAAGATGCCTTCGGTGGTGCTGAGCGAACACAGATGTTAGTTAAATGCAACCCTCAATATCCTGAAAACCAGTGCAAACCAGTTCAGAGCAATATATTCCTATCAAAATTAAACCAAGCTGTTATTTTAAGCGCACTACTAAAAAAAAAAACAACCCTTAGTTCGTACATGACTAAACCCAAACCAGAACTGATCAGAGCATTCTAGTTCAACTCACTGGCTGTAGCTGTTGCTTTTTTATTACACCACCATTTGACTTGCCAGTAGGTGATGTATGCTGCTGATGGGTACAACAGGACAGAATAGGAATAGAGTTGCAAAAAAGCCATACGAATACTTTTTTTTTCCCCTAATGAAAGACTAATGAAAGACTTTCACTTTGACATTTGTGTATTCCCAAAAGTTTCCCCAGTAAGCATGCGGACCCTCTTACAAACTCCAGAATAAAAGCAAGTTAATGCACGTGCCGCACAGCAGTTGCCTTGCACAGCAATACGAGCAGAGCTCACTAGCTTTCAAACTCAGGTTTTGTATTATATAAATGAGACGACACTGAAATAAGCTTTAGGGGTGGGCTAGGAGTATAGTTTACTGCCCTGAAGGTCTGTTCTCATGGGGGAAAAAAAAATAAATCCCTGCATATCCACAACTATTGCCCCTTTTTCCTGGAAGGAGAGGGATAAAGCTTGCCTGGTACTGCCTTGTAGGCTCCCCAGTGACTTGTAGAAGAATCTTAAACAGCAGAGAGAGAATAACCCCAAGAACTCCAGATGCTAGAGGGCTGGTTTTCCTTGGAGATTATATAAAAGACCTAGTTCTTAAAACCAAAAAGAACTCATTAAATGAGTTTAAGAAGTTACAACAAACTTAAAAGAAACAAGCTTTTTTCCTGTTTCAGAAGAGGAGAAATGACCCTAGACAGACAGATAACAGGGCAAGTTTCTAGCCTACAGGCTGGGACCCTGGCAAGGCAGAAGGATCCCTGAAACCCTACAGACCCAAGAATAACAACTCCTTGTGCTCACTCAGCTTCACAGCTTTCATGTTCTGTCTGGTTATTGTGGTCAAGGAAAAAAAAAAAAGACCATTCTATATCTCTACAAACCAAAAACCTTGCTTTTTGACAGCAGGAAAAGTTACCAGCTCCAAGCATGTGTGTGTAAAAATATTCAATCCCCCAAACAGATGGTTAGGAACTCTTCCTTCCCCTCTCCTAGAGGGAAGACGGGGTTGGCGGATTCTGACCAAAGAGGTGGTTGTCCAAATCATAGGAAAAAAGTCCATATAAGTCTTGTCAGAAGAGACTAACTTTAGCAGAGGAGACACTCTGATGCTAAGCTCAGTGCCCAGAGCAGCAGAACGGCACCTGTATGTTTTAATAGCACAATGCAAAGCAGAACCACCACAAACTGCAGTGATCTTCTGGCACACTGGTCAAATCCCCGTTAGGGAAACAGTCAGTAATGAGCAAACAGTGTACACTTCGCAGCATGCTTTGCAAGTGTAGGCGCATCAGTCACCTATCTCTCAGTGCTCCCCAGCAAAGAGCAAACCAATCTCCACCACTATTCAAGTTTTCGTCTATAAAAACGCACTACGGCACTTCTAAAACTCAACTTTGTAGTTGGTTCAACAGCACTCAAGGCAAAGTTAAAACAAGAGAAAATAACTGTACCCTGAAAATTACAGTAGAAAAAAAAAGATTTAGCCTCCAGAATCCTTTAGATGACAGGGCAGGCGGCTTCCTCAGAAAGCTCTCCCCCAGGGACTTTTAGTGCTCCCAAGCCAGGGAAGGATGCAGGAAGAGTACCCTAATTCTTATCTCTTGAATCCTTAGGCAGCTTTAAAACAACTTTAACACAACAGCTTGGGCAGTATTGAGAATTCAGTCACACTGCCAATTCCAAAAAAAGAGCTGAAGTAGGGTCCGACACTTCTAAATTTGCTTTCTCCACAGTTCTTTCTTTAGTTTGCACACCAGCACATTGACTTACCTACTTTACATGTGCAATAAGTCAGCGTAGTCTCAGGCGAGGGAACATCTAATCCCTCCATGCTATCAACAATGACCGAGGGCTGTTCAGAGATCTGTACAAGCCTGGGGAAAATCCTTCTGTCCCACAGGCTGGATTTGTGGTAGCTCAGGACGACTCTACAACATCTGCCAGCAGGACTTAAAGCAACCAGGATCCACAAGTGATCTGAGAAGGGTGACATTTTTACCTAAAGCCATGTTCAAGCCTCAGAAAAGCCAGCAAAAAGACTCCACAAGCCAAATACCAAATACTCCAACAGTTTGATATCCACAGCTGAGCACCCTCCAACTTCAGAGTTGTATGAAAATAGAAAACTTGCTTTTATATCAACTGCCTTGGTACTTATTGCTTAAGCTAAATTAAAATCCTGGTTATGCTGCAAAGTTCTGGGGAAAAAAAAAAGTAGCTGACTGCACATTCAATCAGCATACTAACACACCCAAATAGGAGTTTGGCTACACTCCATTTATTCCTACCCTCGTGCACGTTCGCTAGCCTCTCCTCCCATACCCAGAAGAAAAGCATTACTCACTTCCCATGTGAATAGGTCAGTTTGTTGTTTTCAGACGGTATTTTCGCCAGGATCTGCTCTGTCACCTCCAGGAAGTTTCCTCCGCACCAGGCATGTTTGGCGAGGATGGTTGTGCCCCTCGCCACAACAGCGAACAGGATAGCCATGGCTTCACGCTACCTGGAAATAAAAACACTACAAGAATTAGACTCGCGTTCTTTGGCAGAGAAAGCATCATAATCTTAATGGTATTCTCTCAGTCCTCAACATAATGAGAGGGAGGCATAAGCTTGTTCAATACTTCGACAGGATACCATTATCAGAAAGCTTCTCTCATTTCCCCTTTTAGGTTCTTTCAGAACGACACCAAGACTACAATAACCTCTAGAAGAAGGTTTTTCTTATGGCAACTACATGGTATCTTACAGTTAGTGATCCCATAATGAATTTGGCGTACCTTGTTTCCACCTAGATTTCTACCTATTAGTATTTTTTTTGCTCTTCAACTGACCCTTAAGTTTTTTCTTGCTTGTTACTGAAAAAACCTGCCTGCGGCCAGCAAGCTCCAGATCAGAAAGGAAGTAACTGTCTTGCAGCTATGTAAAGAGCAGCTCATTATACAGACCAAGCCCCCATCCCCAACACATGACTGTTTAGGGGTGAGGCCTTGGCTTTGATTGCCATCAAACTGAAGTAGAAAAACTGCCACTTGCTTAGAGTCACACCATACACGTCCCCTTTTAATGGTCTCGAGACACTCACTAAGTGTATGTTGTCCCAAAGACGTCTGTAAAAACACATAAGCTGCACTTCTCAAAGCAAGACAGCACATTTGCAAACTGATTATCCTCAGCTACACACCATTTCTACAAGCCAATGTTCTTGCACGCTCATCAAACCGGACAGGTTACAGTGTGCAAGTGTTTGAGGGCCAGACTTCTGTCAAGTCTCCACAGTTGGAAAAACACACCTGCTGTCATATAAAGGGACACACTTAATCAGCTCAAGTATCACCACATTAATCTACCGACAGACCCAAGATTTAACACGTGAAACCACACGTCAGACCACAGCTGTGACATCTGCTTGGCTGACCCAGTACACCCATAAGCCTCTTTTCTGCTTAGGAAAGACTTAGGAAGACTTTTGACCCTGAAAAAACCAAAAATCTTATTTTTCACTTTGCACTTGACTGCCCTCATATTGCCTGCCTTGTTTTGCGTCTAGAAACATCTTCATTCTGGCTGCAAAGATCACACACCTATTTCAACGCAACCAAGTAGCTGGGAGACCTCTCTAGAAACAGGTACAACAGCAGAGAAGCAGTGGTTTAGCTTCAGGATCCGAAGGGCACAGGCAGAAAGACTGAAGATAGGCTATGCCCAGCCAGACTTTCCACCCCTCTGGCACTGACTGAAGACCTATCGATCTCTTCTGTATCAGGGGTCGGTCCTACCGAGCGCTGCGCAGACAGATCTGCCCTGAAGAGCTTATGCTTTCATGTGAGCTGATGCGCAGATGATCGGCAGCAGTGGAAGAGGTGGCGGAGGAATGCAGAGCTTTAACAAGGCCGGTGAAGGTGAGATACAATCACCACCCCACCGCACCGGGGCTCGCTTTGTCAGTCTGAGCTTGACAGATTCAGGCTTGGCCAGCAACAATCAGATACACTCCCAAACCTCCCACAGGCTTAAAAGCTCAACGTTGAAGTGGAAAAAGATGAAACTCGTGGACTTATTCAGAGAGTAGGCTCCACAACTAAGCTACAACCACCTGGGAGCACTGAGGTATTCGGAGCCAGCGCTGCCGAAGGGAACAGAAGGCCAAGGATGAGTCTGACGAGGGGCCAGAGCAAGCAAAGCGGGAAGCAGAACAGTAAGAGGTCTCAAAGGACACCGCTTCGGGGAAGAGCACCCCGCCAAGCGCACTCTAGAAAACCCGAGTGTCAGTAAAGGGGAAGGGAGAACACACCAGACAAAGCCTCACACCATGCAGACGCAAGTTCCCAAATAACCCGTTCTCCTTTGCTCTTCCTGACTAGTAACACAACAAAAGGGCATCGATAACTGAAGGGGCGAAGAAGCACCAGAGCACTCAGCAGCAGCTCCCCCAAATAGATTTGCCGCTTTCACTGTGCCTAAAGCTGGCACTGCTCCGACCCACGTATGCACCCCTTCGCTTCTAGGGTACAAGGGCACGGGGGAAGGCCCTCGTGCTCTCTGCACGGCTTGTTGCTTGTCTACCCTGTCCCAGAGCAAGACCTGTTTTCAGAAAAAAAGCAACCTGTTGCGTTTACCTGTTGCTCTTTTTGAGATGACAGCTTCCCTGGTCCTCACTCACCGTGCCCCAGGATTCACACACGGCTTCTTTCCCACCCGCCGCTCCCACCTAGATGCCAACCTCACCTGGACATGGCTCAGGGATTTTAACAACAGGATTTACATCCAGCTGACACGCTTGCACAAAATCCGTTCGGAAGAAGGAAGGTGAAGATTGCCCACATTAGCAGACGCCCTTCCACTACTGGTGAAGGAATTGGGGTTTGCAAACAGCTGTTCCCCTGCCTTGCCCCCCTCCCTTCCAGACGGAAGCAAGCAAGCTCCAGCTCACTTTAAAATGTGGGTACAAAGAGGTGACAAACAGCTAGGTTTGGTTTTGTTTCCTCCCACAGACACAGGTATGCTGGCTTGCAGGCTCACAACTGCCCTCTAACATCAAGCCTGTCAGCATTAGAGGAAAAAAAAACAAATTCTTTTATATCTAAGAGGAGATGATCTTTAAACTAAGGACAGGTGGTGCTTATTATGGTCAATTAAGCAATGTCAATGTCCACCTGAAGATGATTGTGGAAGTTACAGAACATGGAAAAGCAAAGGTAAGAGTTTTACCCCTTACACACTTCCTAAGGAAACTCCTCAGCACAAAGATACCTAAGGAGAAAGAATGTAAAGCAGAGAAGAAAGTCATGATTACTCACTGTCCATAATACAAAAATGAAAAGAAAGTTCAAGAACAGGATCCAGCAGAAGGAAGTAGTTTTTCACACAATGCATCCTCAGAAGCTTGTTCCCACACGTTATCATGGAGGAAAAGAGCTCACATGAGTTCAGAAAGTAATTGACAAGTTTATGGAGGAAAAGAATCACTATTAAACAAATACCACCCAAGCAGCCGCTCATTGGAGCCTAAGAGTTTATCATGAGTTTCTTCTATTCTTCCACTCTTCCCTAGACATCCCACCGGTCCCCACAGACCAGACCCACCTTCGATCTGACTCAGTACAACCATTCGTAACACTGAGAATCACTTACTCCACAGAAGTTCAGTTGTTTTTTTTTCCAAACACTATGAAGAGCAAGTAATATCTTCAAGCAGGTGGCCCTCCAAGTCAGACCCATGGCCCAGCCCCAGCCGAGGTTATGACTCTCACAGTACTTGAGCTTTAGGGCTGCGCTTGCTCTCACCACACTGCTCTTCTCATACAGGAACAATTAAGAGTTATACAAAGGCCTCCGAAGTCCCAGCAGTCCCAGTTTGGAGCAAATGCCTTAAAGGAGTTTAAAAACACACTTCCAAGGCATCCGATCATCTCTTGGAACACTTGAACTACCAAGAACATCACATGACAAGCAGAAAGCCGAGTCATTTGCAAAGCCTCTTAGAAGCCCAACCGTGTGTTCCTTCCAGCATCACATCTTCCAGCCTGGCAGATCACATCTTGCCGAGAGCGTTTTAGAGCTGCCCCACTACAGAAAACCCAAACTTCCTCCCAGAAAGCTGTACCTAGACGAGCCCATGGACTGGTCAACCCTGCATACACACAAACCGTTTGGGGGTGCTCCCAGCACCGAGCTCTCTGACATCCTGCCACAGAAGACTTACGGGGACAACCTAGCAGAGCTTTTTAGAGCTTTTTTTTTTTTTAAGCCAGCCTTAAATTGCTCAATCAACCACATGTTGATTGCATTAGAGCAGGAAAAGCAGTCACCGATTCCAGTGATATATTGCTGCCTCTGGCCTTAAAACACTACTCTCAGCTCTTCAAAGCACAGACTTGGAAGTCTGAGGGTCACAAAGTGGGACCCTAGTGTTCTAAGTCAAGACTCACGTACCTCTAGTTAAACACAAACTGAGTAAGTTACTAATCACAAGCCCCTCCTCCACAGACCTGAAGAGACCAAAAGCTTTAGCCTGGTGCTCCCAACATCATTTAAGATAGGAGTATTTGGACACGGCATTGAGCAGAAGTGGGGATTACTCAGAGCTAAAACATAAAGGAATGAGTTAACTCCTTGGAACCTTCCTGCAAGAGCCACTACCTCCACCTGAAGAAGCTGAAGCGAAAAGAAGCCAAGCAAAAACACAGACCCAAGATGTTTATAGACAAACAAAACTAAACCTTGGATAACTCAAGTTAAATGCTTGTCACACCAGAGACAAGGGCACCCAAACAGCTGATCCTGATATTGTAAAAAGAAATTATTAACTGCCTTGCAACTGTTCCTCGTTTCTCCTGATTAAAGACACAGCAGCTCACTCCTGTCTGACAAGACTACAAACATTTTTCCCAGTAAAAAAGTAGTACCTGTGGCAAAAAAAAAAAAAAATTCAACTGTCCAGTCCTTTACAAGTGATTCTCTACAAGCTTAGCCTCATCCCCTATCCCACACCTTAGCTGTGACTAATTTAGCCAGAAGATGCAAACTACACAAATGGCACTTTATTCTGTTTTCTACTCGCTCAACACCTGATGTCTTCAGGTGCTACCAACCCCAGTTTTCCTAACGAGGAACTGCTGAGCAGCACAAGTCAAAGAATTTGTGAACAGTTACAACAGGACACCGATCTGCAACAATACTAACTAAAGAGAGAGGAATTTATTATACAATCATGTCCCTTCAGATCCACCACGATGCCGTCGTCTGCCATGTTTTGGCCAGTCCAGCAACTGAAGCAGAACTGTGTCGGTGCGAGGTACAACACCAGGTCACAGCCAGGAATAAACAAACACGACTAAGCCTCTTGAGCAATCAGGGGATTGTCAAGTATCAAGAAACCAATCTCTTCACATTGCAGTCGCTCAACAAACAGGACCAATATGAAAGAGCAGTTGCAAAAGAAAAAACATCCACAAACCCTCCCCCTGCCGCACACACTGCAAAAGATCAGCAGCCTGCAACGCAGTGAGCAACCAACCTCAGAACTACGAAGCCCACACAAGCAAAGAGACACCTTAATTCCCAGAGGAGAAAAACTCCAGGTTCAAACTGAGGATTATAAAGTGGTTTAGACAACTTCTAAAAATCCCCATTCTTTTAATATTGGATATCTGCAGAACTCACACAGTGAGGCGATAGTTCAATAGTACCACAAGTAAGGTGACGCTCGCTGACGCTGTAGGATCCCACAGTCCTGCGACAGGAAGGAAATCACTGAATTCACAGTCCTCAGCCTTACTTAGGAGACAATAGCCATGTACTTTGCAATGACACCTGCCCCAGCTTTGAGCAGAATGGCTTAAATGAAGCAAAACAGATTAACAAGAAGCATATTTCTCTCTACAAGCAGCATCTCATGCCGCCCTGTAAAACTCATGTATGACTTTTGTTAGTAATACCAATCTATTAAATTGCTAGAGAACATCTCTCCTCAGAAGTTACAAGAGAGTCAGGAATTAAGTCAATTAAAATCAACCCCTTTGTATAACCTAGAGATCACAACTGTTTTCTATCTAAATTTACAATATTGGATGGCTGGAAGTAGCCAAGACCAAACCTTCCTAAAAGAAAAACTCACCAGGTAGGCCTTGCATGGAACGGCTCCAAATCAGGAGGGAAAGGGGAAGAGGGCTGCATTCCTCAGCCACCCAGAAAACACCACAGATCCAAAGAACCCCTTAAGCAGCGCCAGAAGCATTTGGCGGCTAACAGAGATGAAGCACAAAGGTGAGTCGAGTATTGCAATGACTATTTACTCACTGCAAGACGCAGCGTGCTGCTGTCTACAAGGTCTCTCGTGGCATTTGTCAGAAGGGGACAGAAAAACCTGCAGCATCTTAAAGAACGTCAGAAACACAGGTTCAGTCTTCAATGCGATGTTTAAAACTTCAGTGGGGATGATTTATTATTTTCAAGTGAGACACAAAACAACTTGTTTGTGGCTCTGACTTCACTGAAAATCTAGAATAAGCTATCGGATGGCAGTTAAGACAGTTGGGGCAAGAAGTGAACCCAGGAAACTCCATCAGCGGTACTGCCCTTGCCAGCCAAGGGGGACTCATCGGTTCTTCTTCTTGACCAGAAGATTCACAGCCTCGGTGCCAACAAGTGATGAAGGACGTTACTGCTTCTATTTCCAGAAATCCTCTTTAGAGAAAGGAAGGGGCATCACATTACTACTGGCTTTAAACATGAAACAAGCGTAAGTGTTGCAACCCTGCAAGTTGCAAACTGCCTGACTGCAATAAGAAGATCGTTGAAGTACGGTGACTTCAGCAGAAAGTAGCCTAGACTTCACTTTAACCCTTCCTTGGCATCTGCAAGTTATTATTTCTTTAAAGGATATTCCAACATTAAGCCCTGTAGCTTATTTGTTCGTTTTAAGCCTGAGAAGCATGACATTCACGCACCAACTTAACAGCAGTTTAGCCTCCTCTCTGCCTGCATAGCTTACTTCAGGTACCTCCGCTTCATCACTACGGAAACAAACTGCTAGATAAGATTAATCCGGTTTCTCTTCCAGGCCCATCACCTCTTCTGGAAGGCAGTGTAACATGTTTTAGAAGAGGGGTAAAGAAACAGAATGTGACAGCTACTGGATAAGCAGCTCTCTAGAGGTAACGTACCCCCTGAAGCATCCCAGTGCCCCCCGCAAGCCCCGCTGCAGGTACTTGTCACTACCCAGTCTCTGAAATCCACGCAAGCCCGAGTGACACCAGCGGCCCCGGGGCGAACCGCATTCCCCGCCATGTCCTCCACAACCCGCCCCCCCCCGCTTCCCAAAGCCCAACCCCAGGCCGCCGCCCCGAGGCCCGCACTCTGCGCCTCCCCCGGTACCGAACGAGGCCTCTGACCGCCGGCGGCAGCGGCCCGTCCCCGCCGCCGGGGCCGCCCCGCCAGCCTCCTCCGCCTGCAGGGGAGGCACAGCCGGTGCCCGGCTCCCCCCACCGCACCGGCTCCCCCGGCCTTGCGGGCCCAGCCCCACCGCCCGCCGGCCCAGTCAGTCAGTCAGTCCCGGCCCCGCCGCGGCCTGCCGCCCCGGGGGGACCGGAGACAGAGCCGCTCGCTTGAGAACAACCGGCAGCTCTCCCGAGGGGCCCGGCCTCCCCGCAGGGCCCGGCCCGCGGCCCCGCCGCCGCTCACCAGCCGCCGCGGCAGGAGGGAGCGCTCGCAGGGGGCCGCCGCCCGCCGCGCTCGTTAACAGGCCGCCGGCACCGGGCCGCCGCGACGCGCTTCCGGCGGGGGCGGCGCGGCGCGGGCCGCTGGGAGCTGTAGTCCCCGCCGCGCGGTGCCTGCCGGGAGCTGTAGTCCGGCGGCCATGGCGGAGGAGGGCGAGAGGAAGGCCGCGCTGGAGACGGTGAGTGCGTGCGGCCGCCCGGCCGAGGGGGACGGGGCAGGGGCGGGCCCCGCGGCGCTGCTCGGTCCCGGCAGCGGCAGCCGGGGCCTCCCCGGCGCGTCCCGGGCCTGGCTCAGCGGCGGGGCTCCCTCAGCACGGCGGTGGCGTCGGGATAAATCGGGAGAGATCCAAGGGAAAGCCGCCTCCGCAGGTCGCATCCCCGGGCTGGTGCTTCGTCCCGGCAGCGACAAACGGCAAAAAAAAATCCCTTTGCAAAGCGGCCCCGCCGGCTTTCCAGCCTCATACCCCAGCCTGAACCCTCCTCGGTGCCGGCCCTGGGCCCCGCCGCCCTGCCCGGCCCCTGGAGCCCCCCGGCTTTACCCGGCACGGAGCGGCTGTGCCCGTGAGCAGCAGAGGGAGGAGGAGGCTGAGGAAGGCCAGCAGTGTTTCCTGAAAGAGGAGGGACAGGCAGGAATGTGCCTTTTACTTGGATTTCTGGAAGTTTAGGTGTTTGAGGTTGCGCTGTAGGGAGCAGAAGCAGCTAAAGGTCGGGACTAACCCATTTCAAAACTAGTTAGGAGTAACGTTTTCTAAAACAAGCCNCACAGGGGCACGATCCCCTCCCCTTGCTTTTTAAAGATGAATTGCTCAGCACTGCATAACATCAGGCTTTGGGTGGCTTTGCCTGTTAGCCATAGGCAGCGTGCCTGTCTCCTCAGATGCCCGTTTCAGGTTGCAGAACCCTGTGGCAGGAGTTTAGGGGCCGTTTTTCTGCCGCAGAAGGCACTAGATGGCACTGCTCCTCACGCCGCCGGGGTTGCAGGCTCCCAGCTGGCAGCTTCGCCAAGACACGATGACAGGGAGAGCTGACGCAGGACCATCGGTGCTCCCCGCGCCAGTCTGTCTGTCTGTCCGTCAGTGGAAAACAGGGGGAGCTGAGCGCCAGGACAGCCATACAGGAGAAACAAGCGGGCTCTGTAAGTTGCCTGGTTTTAAAAGCTGCCTTTGGGGAAGGCTTAATACAACAGTTTTCTGTATTCCCTAAACTTTTCCTAATGGCACAACAGACCCTGGAGTCTGTCAGCAATAGTCTGGCTTCTGCTGGTTACCATTTTCAGGCCCTGTAGAGCCATGTTCTTCTCCCCAGTTGTGCAGGCCACAGGCTGAAAGTCACAATTGCACCAGGAAGCCCAATCCTAATCCTGCAAGTCTGATGTGATGAAGGAAATTGGTCTTTGAAGAGCTGCGGTGACTAGAGAGGCCCTTGGCAACAAACCAGCAGGTTCCTCTGTGGGGAGGAAATATTCTGCGAGGAATACAGAAAACAGGAGGACATTAGAAAGCGATACCGGCTCATGAAGACCAGCAAAGGACTGTATATTCTGACATAAAAGGCAGTTATGCATAAACTGCAGTGAGCGTAGGAACAAGTGAGTTGTAGGACTGTTCCCCACCCACTTCATGTCTAGCTGATCCCATCTATCTCAGCGCTGTGCTAATGTATCCGCCGCAGCTCTACCTAGGCACCAAATACAACATTAAATAATTCATCATCATAAATCACAGCCCCTCTAAGCAGGAGAGCTTCTGGATGATGCGAGATTGCAGCTCTTAGGCTTGCGTAGCCCATAGAGGAGGAGGGTGGCCGGGTCGCAGGGGCTGTGTCCTGACCTTGCTGGGAGGGTGTACCCCAGATATCTTGGGGGACACGCAGGCTTTTCCCTCTCTGTTGTCTCTGAGGGGCTCAAGTGAGTTTGATCAATCCTAAAGCTGCCTCGAGATCTCATCTTTTCCTTCTGCCTCTACCATAATACAAGAACAAGGAATTCTGCTCGTCTGGAGTTTTTCCTCTTGGGTTACATACTGATTTGCTAGTATCTTTACCAAATTGTCCTTGTTCTTGTATTATGGTAGAGGCAGAAGCAGGCAGCAGAGCAGGCAGGGCGTTTCACCCATGCCACTGGCTGCCCGAGTGACCTGTGGCAAGTCACTTACACTGTCTGTCCCCACCAAGGGAAGCTGGAAGCAAAACACTTTTGCTACTTACTGCCTTATTTTAATCAGTCAGCCAGACTTACCGCTTTGGTTGTGGATTGCGAGATGCTGGGAGGTGAGGGAGACCCTGTCAGTCCAACATCCCTGTTGAGGTGATGTTGCTGCATCGCACCAACCCTTCTGCGATAGCTGGTGCGCGGGGAGCCAGCCCTTGAGTTGTGCTGCAGGTCTGGGTGATCTCTTCCTCCGCAGAAATCAGTCTGTGTTTTCCTTCTGAACTGCTGAGTCAATTCCCCGCGGCGGCTGTACCTGCAGAAGGAGGAACGGGACTGCTGAGGGGGAATGCGAGGGGTTATAAAAGCCCTGGAGCGGTTGAGGGTTTGGCCGCGGGCAGGATGCGAAGAGATCAGCGCTTGTCTTAGCCCTGCTCCGCACTTAACCTTGAAACCTCTTTCTGCTGCCGAGAGGGGAAGCGGTTGGGGGCTGTCTGGGCATGTCAGGCTCCACGGTGGCTACGCTGAGCCTGGGGAAAGGTCAGAGGCTCAGCAGCCCTCAGACAGCTAAGCGATTAGTTAGGTGACTTGTTGGTGTTGGAGGGGATCCCAAACCAGTCTGCTCAGGAAGCATTAGCTGGTAAAGTTCTTTTCGGGCGCTTGAGCCAAAAGCAGCAGGAGGATTAGGGGCTGGCTGCTGGCATTGCGGGGTTCATTACACGTGGGGTTCAGCACCTGAGGCTCGCTGGTGGGCTCCCCAGGCTCAGCCTGAGCGTGTGAATTTGGGCTTACAGCTCCTTTTGTTTTCAAGCTGGGATAAGATTTCCCTGCTGACAGGCAGCATTCCTCCCTGGGGATTTTTTGACTGTCCTCTCATTCCTCTCTAGCCACGGGCTGGTGGCGGGACCTGGGATCACACCAACCTGAGCAGTCACTCCCAGCTTCTTTCCACCATGGGTCCTGAAGCCGTGGCTTTCTGTGGGCTCCTCTTCTCTCCTGTGAAGAGGAAGGATGCACAGGCACTTTGATAACTGGGGCGAGGTTTCTCTGAGGTCTGTACTTTTGCAACTTTCCCTCTGCTGCGAGGCGCTCTTGGTCACGCTGCAGCACCCGAAACGTGAGCCACAGAGGTGGCCCAGCCGGACCCACAAGCCCTCCCAGTTACTCTGGTGAAGCTGAGCACAATAGTTCATTCTTCACCCTGGGGCTGGTGTTCATTACCTCAGAGAGCCTTACAGCATCTCTTCTTTCCCCATTTGTGGCAGGTCCAGGCGGATGGGACAGATGGAAACTGCGTCACGTTTGTGTTGCACGATGAGGACCACACACTCGGCAACGCCCTCCGATACATGGTCATGAAGAAGTAAGTGGAGCCTCTGTGGTGCCTGGCATCGCTGAAGGTACCTCTGTCTCCTCTCTGGCCTTCTTACTGATCCGCATCTCAGTTGTTGCTGGAACGAGGCAGATGATCAGAAACTACCTCTGTGCCCACCTGTTCAGAGTCTTTATATCAGACACGGTGCCAAAGACTCCCCCTCTCTTCACAGGATTAACTTGTTCCTTGTGCTGTTAGTGTCAGGACCCTGAGGGCACTAATAGGCCTTAATGGGCCTGACCAGCCACACCTGGGACCTCCACCCACACCCTGCCTGTGGGCCCAGGAGCCCCGTTCAAGCTCAGCTCAGGGCTTTCAGTCCATCCCCAGCTATGTTGTAGGAGTATGGGTCTCCAGCTCGGCCTGTACTGGGCTGTGGACTCTGTTCACTTGGTTGCTGACCCACGACTGACTTCCTGACCTGACATCAGCCCTTCCTCACCACTGTACACCTGCTTGGGAATCACTGGGTAGTGCCTGACCCTCGTTACTCTCACCTGGCATGACACTGACCTGCAGATTTACTTCCTGGCCTGACCTCGGACCTGCTTCACCCCCACAAACCTTGCCAGATGATCGGGACCCTTGGCTGACCCTGGCTACCACCTTTGCACCCTGGCTTGGGTGCTGTGGGACAGGGCTAGCTCGTGAGGCCTCTGCCCTGTCGGCTGTCTTGCTATTCATGGCTCCCAGCTCCCCATCTCTTAGGGAACAACCAGCCCTCGCTGCTCCTCGGTGGTTGGTTATGGAGGAAATTTAATGTCTGACATGTGAAAGACTTCTGAATCTCTTATTTGGCCCTGGGTAAAATGATGCACAACTCCATGTAAGTTCATGTGGTCAGGCAGTCTCTGTGTCTCCTTCTGGGACAAGCGCTGTCAGAAAAGAGGGTAGGAACAGCCAGTATTAAGCAAATTGATCATCTTTCATGCTCGCATGGAGATGCAGGAGTTGATGCTGGGAATTAATTATCCTGCTGCCCCCATCAAAATGTACAAATAGGTTCACCCCGGTTGCCCGATTTTATTGAACTGGGCAGCACTGAGGGTTTGTGCAGATCTACTGGTAAGCCCCAGAAGAATTACAGCAGGAAGTTCAGTGCATCATCTCAAATGACAGTTGCATTGCAAATGTCATGTCAATTCCTCTGATAAATCACCATGACAAGAAAAACAGCAGGCTTCTTGCAAAGGGCTGTTTTTTCTGCTGGGCGCACAAACGTTCTACCAACCACCTCAGCTTATGAAGGCAGATGCCGTGCAACCTGCAAACCACCTCGGTAAATCCTTGCAGTGCCCTAGACCCCTCAGCCTCTTTTTGCCCAGCAGAACTGCACCAGGTTTGTGCGGAGTGAGGTTTCCGAGCAGCCAGGATCCCCTGTTTGAACTCTGCAGGCCTGCCAGCGGACCGCTGGTGATGCCAGGATGGGGCCTACGATCGTGCCAGCCATGTCTTTCCCCTCCAAAGCTCCAGCTGCACCTCAGAGACAGATGGGGGCATATGAATGAGGTTACACAGGTAGTTTCCCTTCAGCATATCCCTCCCATAAGACCCTCAGTCATTTAGAAACATCCTGAGCCCCAGCAGGTCTGGGGTGGCCTGAGCCTCTGCCTTTCCTGAGATTTGCTGTGGATTGGCCCGGGTTTCACTGCTCTCTTCTCTTCTGCTGCAGCCCTGATGTGGAGTTCTGTGGCTATTGCATCACGCACCCCTCTGAAAGCAAGATCAACTTCCGGATCCAGACCAGAGGTACGGGTGTGCGCATCTCCTGTGTGGCCGGGGCCCTTTTTTGTGTAATTCCCCCTGCTGACGTCAGGTTTCCACCATAAGTCATGAAATAAAGAAAAGCACTTTTCTCCCTCTTCTCTGCTAGCTGCCTGCAACTGCTGTGCCCTGTTGCTCAGCTGGAGAGGCTGCTCTGAGCCATTATGCTTCACCTCTTGTGATTCTCCTCTGTAGGTCTGAGCCAGCTGAGGCCTGAGGAGCTCCCAGCCTTGCCTGGTCCCAGGTATCTGGCTTGGCTGGCAGCAGGCACCGAACTGTAGTGCTGGGGNCCTTGTCGTGAGTAGATCTTCTTGTAGTGAGTAGATCTGCTACTCACTGTCACAGGTGATGGGTGCTCCATCTGCCCCAAAATCAGCAGGGGGATTGGAAAGCAAAGCCAAAGTTTGCTGACACGTATAGCTGCCACGAGATAATTTGTTTCTGCTTCTCCTTCTCAGCTGTCTTGTAGCTTTGGTCATCAGGCTATGACCCGAAGCTCTTTTGAAAAGCCTCATCAGTCTGCTGTCTTTTGACTTGCCTCTCAAAGAGGACTTTGTTCCCTGATAACGCTGATTCTCTTGCAGTCACTCACTTCTCCCAGCGCACCAGCCCCTTCAGCTCAGTCCCCTGCCCTCCGTCCAGGCCCTGCAAGCTCCGCAGCTTTGTGTGCTGCCGGTGTTATTTCATTCCTTTCTCATGGGGCTGTTCCCTTGAGCATCGGAGATGTAGAAGCCACTTCCTAGAAGCAAACATCTACTTTGTGCTTGCTGACTCTTTAATTTCCTGAAAATGATTAGTGCTCAGGCTGTTCGCCTCGCCGAGGGAACCCCTTCCCCGTGGGACTAACGGCAGGGTTCCTGCACCGCAGCCTGGACCACCGCACTGAGCTCAGATCTCAGGCTGCTGGTGGGGGGCCGGTAGGAGGGAACTGGGGGGCACGTACTTGGTGTAAGAGCCTCTCCCCGTCACGGGGACTGCCCTTGGGCATGGTGGTAGCAGCCACGCTGTCTCAGAGCGGCGAGGGAGAGGGCTACCAACCCCTTTGGAAGCCACCTCCCATCTCACTAATGCATCTTCTTTCCTGAAGGGGCCCTTCCTGCTGTTGAGCCGTTCCGCAAAGGGCTGAACGACCTGATGGGTGTTTGCCAACACGTGCTCAACACCTTTGAGGTGAGACTATTCCTGAAGAGCTCAGGGGCCTTTTCTATCTCTTGGTCTCAAAGGGGAGAAGAATGGGCTGAGATCTGTGTTGTAGGCACTTTTGACATGAAAAACTTGATAGTTTTTTCAGACAATCTCTGCCTGACCGGTGGCATGGCCTGGCTTCCTTTCCCTTGGCGTGACTGTAAAGCTCAGTCACTTCTGAAAGTACCTGGAGCTCTGCCCGAGCTTCTCAGCTCCCTCGGCCTTTCCAAGCACAGGACAGAGAAGTCACAGCACAGACCAGGGTGGTGGCACTGTGGTATACGGCTCACTCCGATACGTGTTGTTAACATTTGTCCTTTGCTCTTGTTTGCAGAGGAGCATGAAGGAATACAGGGCCCGGAGGGAGGAAGAGATGCAGTAGCATTTGGGGATGGCAGTCCCCGTGGATGTGTGCAACGTCTGTGTGTTAAATTCCCTGTGTCAAGGGTTTTTGTTTGGTTGGTTTTTTATGACTTTGATGCAAACCTGTATTTTCTCTAATAATAAAGTCTATGAAGTTTGATGCCGCAGAAGTGACACTGCGTTCAGCTCAACACGGGTACGGAAGAGGACAGCTAGAAGGCAGGTCCTTCACTCTTGCATCTTATTTCTTCCCTCTCCAAGTGTCGTTGCTGTTTCCTGCCCAGCATCTTCAGATCACAGAGTTTGCAGGTAGTCTGGTGCACAGAATTAGTCTGCCCGAGTCCCCAGGGAGCAGAGGGTTTCAGTGCTGTGTAAAATCAAGCTTTTAGAGAGGCAGCACCCTCTCCTAATTTACATCTTTCTGTTACTGGCACCAGTGCAGTTGACTCCAACAGATACGGCCAGCCTTCCTTTTTAAACAGATCACTGTAAAATGATACTCTGCTCATTTTGGGGGGTGAGATGAGTAAAAAAACCGCTTGCCTTTTTTAACCCCCTGAAGACTGCAGACAGGCAAGCCCAGACCACTCCTCATGAGCAGGTTTAAAGGGTACAACACTGAAACCCTGGCCGAGGTCGGATGTGCTGGCGGCTAGCCAAGTGAAAGCCTTTTGTTGAGTGTAATGTGGCATGAAATTGCCGGGGTTTCTCTGCTCCGTGCTGAGCATAGGATTGTGAACCTCTCTGGTTTGCTCTGCACGGGGGGGACGCCGCTTGTCTCTTCAGTGGAGGTCTGCAGTTACTAAAGGAACCTGCTGACACTCAATTAAGTATTTAGCAGACTATGCAGACCCCCTGCTGCTTAATAAGAAACACCCAGAGATTTTCCTTTCAAACGCCAGCATGTTTTATTAACATACAGAGGAATAAGAGGGAGGATGTAAAATGTCAGGTTTTCTCTATAAAAATCATTCTTTCAAATACAAATTGACAGACTTGGTCTTCTCTGACAGGCTGCCGGTAGGTTTGTGTTCGCAGGCGTTAGGCCAAGAAGCCAGCTGAGCCCTACGGCTCCTTCGCCTCTCAGTTTGCCGCGCTGGATTCATCCTGCCCGTGCCAACACGGTCCCACATCTGCAGCGGGCAGCTGCTGTGGCTTTGCTTTTGGCTAATCCTGTCTGGCCTGGTTTCTTCACGCTGAAACCTGTGGGTGGTTAAAGCACGCTTTCACGTAGGGCTTGGGGCACAGCAGCGGCGCGTGGGGAAGAGGGGCTGGTGAGTGTTTCACCTCGCTGTGTAGGAGCAAGCACGGGCCTGGGGACTTTCTGGTTAAAGAATTCCCCAGCCCACGCGAGAGGGAGACATAAAAAAGCAGGAAAGCAGTTTCCCCAGGGCAGGGGGGAGAGCTGAAGGGGGTGAATTCACCCCCAGGAAGGGGTGAATAAGCCAGGAGCTGACTCGTGCACCTGAATCTCAGCCCAGGTGTCACGGAGAATATTTATCAGGTCTTGAAACAACATCCAGGGGATGCTGTGGGCCAGCTACGTGTTCCCTGAGCTGGGCTGCAAGGACCGCTCTGTTCCTGGACGTCCTCTGCCTGAGGAAGCAAGGAAGGGGCGAGCACGCCCATAACTGCACAGCTCTTCCCTGCGAATGGGCAATAGGAGCCGGCAGCAAGGAGCTGTCTTTGCATTTGCACTTCCATGAGCAGCTAAAACGAGACTGTGCGTTTATTCCGTCTTTTCTGATGTTCATTGCTTTCCCTCTGAGCTGAGACTTGCTGGTCCTGGCCTTGGTTGTAGCCTAAGGGAGACCTTCTAGGGCTGGGAAAGGGCCATTTGGATGCCAACACAGTGTAAGAGCTTTAAAAGGGTACCGTTTCTAGCTGGTATCTCAGCTCTCTTCTCCCTCTCCTCTCACACTTGGTCAAACTTTGTGAGGTTGGTTTTAATAGGAGACACCTGGGAGGAAAACACGAGGGGAAAGCTATACCAAAGGAGGATGAAGTCACTGTTAAACAGACATGCAGCAAGTGATAGCAGTGTCCAGAGCTGGGATGAATTCATGTCAGTCTGTTTGTTGCAATATTAATAATGTGCAGATCTGAGACTGGTTTTGAACCATTTAAGGCTAAAATGTTGATCTGAGCGTAGCTGCTAATGCAGATGTGATTAGACCTGCTCTTGGAGCATAAAAAGAGACGTTAGCCACTTGGGGCCTAGGAGGTTAAGTAAGGTAAAAGGATTCCCCTGTGTGCCTGTAATTGGTATCTGTCTTGTGAATATTAGCAGGTCCTGGCTGTTCCGCCTGTCCATGTGAGAGGATCATGGCTCTTCAGTGTTTGGGATGCTGCTCCTTATGGCATCACCAAAGTTCGCTACCAGGAAAGTGTCAAGATGCTTCAATCTTCACTGAAACGAGTTTAAATATGCCGGTTCCCATGCACCGTGCAAGTAAAAGACAGAACAACCCTTGCTCAGCTGCTGGCAGGCACTAAACTGCCTGAGCGCATGCCTTGCTCTTGTTTTACCATGAGAAGGCTGACTTGTACCAGTTGGGACCAACTTTATTTTGCAGCAAGGAGGGTGGCAACAGCCAGGGACAGGTCTATAGCTTTAAACTCCTAAGCTTCTTTCTTTCTTTGCTACTTCACCTTTTTGGCGCTTGTGGCTTCTCTACCAGGAGGACATGCAGAGTTTGATGCTCTCTCCTGCTTCTCTGAGGTACTGAGTGCATTTTAGCTGGCTCCTTTGTCCCCAAAGTATTTCAGTCCTCTAGAGAACAGTATCTCCCTCCCCCATGTCCTGGTACAATGAGCTGGTGTCCACGTCCCTCCTGGGTCTGGAACGATCTCGCTTCTAAAGAAAGCTGCTTCTCCCGGCTCTCTGCCCAAGGGATCCTGTCTTCTGACAACTCCAGTTCATTTGGCATTATTTCTCTTTCATTAAGGACAGCCCTGTGGCTGGCGTTTCAGGGTCAGGTGGGACCAAACCACCTGAAAACTGGCACCTGGGCTAGCAGAGGGGCAATGTACGTGCCGGGAGGGCAGAGGCGGACAGGACAGAGGAAGCCACGTTCCTTGCATGTGTGCATGGAACAACATCAGCTTGTCTCCAGTGCTGATTTGGGGCTGAAGCTGGCCCTGCTCAGTGCATCTCTTGGCCTTGAATTACCTACTGTGACCCAGACTTACCAGCTTTACCTGACCCACAGCATCCTCTGCTCGCTGGAGCTGTCAGCCGTCTCCAGGTTGTCCAGGCTACAACAGCACTGACCCAAACCAGCCCCCAGCAGGCAAGTCCCCTCCTTACACAGTGTTTCTCACCTATGTGATCCCATGGGGGGGTCCCCACGAGTCAGGGCAGCGCTCCAGGCCTGGGCAATGCATTGAGGACCCCAAGAGAGAAAGATGTTGGCTCAACCCGTGACCAAAGCACCAGCCACCTCAGGTGAGCGGGAGGGAAACTGTAGCCATAGGGTCAGAGCATCCCGCTTCGCTGCTAGCATCCTAAATGCTGCCCGTTACGGGACTTCTTTGCCTAACAAGTGATCTGACACCTCCCTGGGTCTCCCCATTGCGTGGCCCAATGAGCAGACCCTTGTTTGAAGTGATGAGAAGTTTGTAATTAGCGGAAAACTCCCGGTGATGCACGTGGCAGCGGATGGAAAGGTCGGCGCATCCCGTCTGTCCCTTCCCTTCCAGCCACTAGCACTGCGCAGCTGCCCTGGCACCTCCGGAGCAGGCGAGACCCAGAGCTCGGGTGAGGGTATGATTTTTAGGGAGTGCCAACAGCGATGCAATGGTGGAGATGTTAACCTGAAGCAAATCACTCCATAGCGGCCGCTTGCAGCCCGGCGGGGAGGCCCTGGTGCGTGGGAGAGGGCCACCCTCATCCCGGCAGGAGAGCGCCGAGGAGCTGGGCCATCTGCAGCGGAATTTGCCACAATTTGGGGTAGGGCAGAATTTGAGCGAGACATTGCATTAGGCTTGGTGAGCCTCTGGCTTACCCACCGCTACGTCCTTGGAGTGGTGTGAGGCGTTGATTTGAAGGCACAGAATCCATTCGCCTGTAAATGTGGACAAATACAGAAATACCTAGAATTCAGATTTTTTTTATAAGCACAATCATTTAAAAATATCCTTCTATTAAGATGTCTGGACTGGAACATTTCAGTCTTTATCAGTTTTCTCCGTTGACTTCATTTGTCCACCAAGAAAATGCAGTAGCGCTGCGAAATTGGTACAGACGAACCTACTCTAGTGGGTAGGTAAGTTTATAGCAAACGTGCCCTCTAGGTATTCCTCAGTCTTTCTGTTTTCGTTGAAACCTGTTTGTCTTTCAGAAATGTGATTTGTTTGTAAAACATTTGCACTTCAGTGAAAGCTAAGCTCAAAAAACCCCAACACCTGGAAAATGTTTTGCTTTATTTGCAGGTCTTTTCTCTTCTTCCTTTTTCCTCTCTCCGTTTTTTTTCCATGACAAGATGAAGAGGGGAAAGAAGAAAGAAAGAGAGAGAGGTAACAGAGAAGAAAAAAACAACAGAAAAATCATAAAAAATTTGGTAACTAAAACTTTCTCATAGGTTTTTTAAAGTTTTGGCAAGAGATGCAAACATGATTTTTTTAGAAAAACATGCTGGAAAAGCACTCGGGGATTAATTATTTTGAATAGTAAATTTGTGAAAGCTCTTTGCCATATTTTGGTTAGTTCCAGCGGCTCTTTCAGCTGAGATCGGACCTTCCCCATTGCCTTTTCCACCTTAGCTTGACCATGAGGACGAGCATCTCTGTCCCCCTTACAAATGACATGAACCTTGGTGTCGTGGTGCTGTGGCCAGGACACATCGGGGTCCAGCCCCGCTGTCCCGTTGGAGCTCAGCCTTCTTGGCAGGGGGAAGATGAACTACAAGCATCGAAATGCAGGGCCCCCCTTTTTTCCCTTCAGAGCTGTGGTCTTGCAGGCGATCCCCCTCCCAGGAGCCAGCGGCTGAAGGAGGCTGTGGACTTCCCAGCTGCTGAAGACGGCGGATCAAGGCTGGATGCTTTTCTGGAAGGGCACGTCTCTGGATCGTCTCCCTTGCATCCTTCGTCAGGCAGAGAATTAGCTGCTTCCAGGTCACGCAGGGGGTTGGGAAGGTGAGGGCTGGTTCCTTGGTCCCAGCCTCATCTGGATTTGAGCTGTCTCTGCCTTCCCTTTCCTGGGCTTACAAACTCTTCCCTGGAAGGATAGCCCTTGGGCCAGCAACGGTGCCCGGCTAGCCAGGAGCTCGCCTGTCCCTGGGGACGGGGAGGCTGGAGCAGATGGTTTGGGGGTGCTGCCAGAACCTTCTGCCAGGGATACGCCGTCCCCTAAGCCGTGCCGTCGCGTACAATCACTTTCTCGTGCCGTACACAGACGGGGTGAATGTCATCCCTGGGTGGGGAGCCTGGGGCAGATTTCCCAGGAAAAGGTAAAGAGGAGGGGGGCTTTTAGGGTTCCCCAGGTCAGGTTGGTCACACAGCGAGGCCAGGTTACTGCCCATCTCTCCCTACCACGAACAGGAGGAGATTTCAGGCTATTGATGGTCTACGAGACATACATGGTGCCTGGATCTTATCCTGGCTCTCTGCCCAGGGACTAACGGTCCCAGCAACAAAGGGAGATGATAAGGGATGTTATCAAAGCTTTTCTTTAGCTTTTTCAGCTGGAAATTGTCACTCATGGTCCTCTCCCTCTCCTCCTCATCCCACATCCATCCCAAAGTGACCACATCTCAGCCTTCCTTCCCTTTTCACACGCGTCTCCCTACCCCACGTTTCCACCCGAGACAAATGGCCGTAAGTCACTCGGTTTTCCTGCAAGGAAATGAAAAATCCTACAAGGATCTGAATCCCCTTCCCCCTCCTCCAGAGGCGACTCGGACCAGGGGAGGGATCGGCGTGGTTCGGCGGCTGTGTTCAGAGCTAGTCCCGGGGGTCCGTGAGGTGCTGCAGCTCCTTCCAGGGGGGTTACGACACGAAGGCAAAGCCGATTCAGGCCCAGCCAGCAAACGGCCGCGCGAGAGAAATGGAGGGGTCCTGCTGTCTCGGCACGGTGCCTTCTCCTCCCGGCCCCGCGGGTGGCACGGCTCTAGGAAGAGCTGTACTTGTTACTCAAGCGGGAGCTGCTCCGGTCCAGCCCAAGCTCCTGCCCGTTGGCTTTCCACTTCCCGACGGAGCCCTTCTCGTCCGTCGGCGTGATGCTCAGAGCCGGTCTCTGGCACCAGCAGCACAGGCAGGACTGCGAGGAGACAAGAGGGTGGAGGGAGAGGTTACAAGGGAGGGTAGAAGAGCAGGGAACGTTCCCTCGCTGATGTTGGCAAGTCGACCTGCGCAGTGCCAGGCTGGGAGTCGCAGCCTGCACTTCTGAGCCTTGCTGTCCTGCAGATCTGCTGGGAACAGCTTCTCCAAGGTGGGGCTGGTGTGGATTGGAAATGAAGATACCGAAATCTTGGGTACCTTTAGCAGTTGTGTTTTCTTATCCGTGGGGGACAGAAAATACGAGTAATGCTTAGCTGGGCTCAGCTCTTCTTTTTGCCGCAGCAGCTGGGAGGTGATTCCCTTTGCACCCCTTCCTTTCCCATCCCATCCCATCCCATCCCATCCCATCCCATCCCATCCCATCCCATCCCATCCCCTTTCTTTCTCAGGACTCCACAGCTCCTGAAAATTATCTCTGAATAACTTGGGCTCAAAGTTTAAAGCAGCCCCAGTCCCTGGTCTAATGGTTTGTGGGGACGCTTCAGATGCAGAATGATCTGTTTTGGCTTGTCCGAGGTCCTGCTCTGGCAAAAGCCTCCCCACAGCGAGCTCTAGTGTACTTGAAGCTGGGAAGAGAAGCACCTAGCAGGGGGGAAATTTGGGAGGAGAAATCAGTGTATGAGCAAATAGGGGAATCCTGCGGGCTGCTGGCAGCCCCAGCGTGTCCCCGATGGGACATTTGTCTGGGAGCCAGGAGCTGTGAGGTCCAGACCCATCTCTGGTGCTGCTTGCTGGGTTTCTTTGCCAAACACCTTCCCCCTCATCTCGTAAGCGCAGAAGTCCCCTGCAATGGGGGTGCCCCTGGCTGCACCGTGCCTGGTCCCTGGGAGCCTGTGTCCCTGGGACCGGCGTCTGGGACCGGTCACCATAGCCAGGAGCTCTGGAAGGGTCAACCCTACCTGGAAACAGTTCTTGAATTTCCGGCTGACGAAGTAGAGAGCCACAGGGTTGATGCAGGAGTTGAGGGAGGCCATGTTGATCCCGAAGTAATCCATCACTAGGAGAAAACTGAGGCGGGAGGGGAGAGAAGAGGGTGGGCGTGTTGGAAGCTCACCGAGCGGAGAACTGAGGGGGGGTTTCCAAACTGCCTGCACACTGCCTGGCCCGGGAACCTGCTTCCACGGGGGGCCAGGGGCTGGTAACGCAGAGGTGAGCACAACACAGTCCCTCCCGCAGCTGGGCAATTGCCCAACACTTTTTCTTGCGAGGAGCATTTCCTGAGGAAACCAAAAGCGTGAGATCTAATTTCCCCTGGTGGCTTTCATGTTCTCCAACTCAAGCACAGTAGCAGTGTCTGGCCTGAACTGGATTTTGGGGTGGTGGGTAAAGAGGAGAGGGCAGGACAGGCACCTACCAAGTGGCAGAAAGTGTGCGCAGCCCTCGGACGTGATGCCGTCCCTTTAGCCCTGCAGGGAATGTTTCTCTGCCCAGGAGACCTCTTTAACCCATAGTTTTATAGAGACATTTCAAAATTTAATTTCTTCTGTTCTTATGGTCCCCCACACCCTTTCTCTGTGCCTATCGGGAGAGCAATGCCACCTAGAAAGGAGCTATTGAAACGAGGTGTTTGGAAGGCAACTCCACCAGCCTGCGATGAGCCCGCAGGGCTCCCAGCGCCGTGCCCTCCTGCTGATGGCCCTACCTGAGCAGTTCACATCTGTTGGGGTCCGTCTGGTCATAGATGGTCTTTTTGAGGATGCGGCTGAGGTGGAGCGGCAGCCAGCAGAGCGCGAAGATCACCACGAGACAGAACACGGTCTTGGCCACCTCCCGGCGCTGCGAAGAGAAGGTGGGCAGGAGAGAAGGGATGGTCTGGCTGAGCTTTGGAGAGCAGATGGAGCAAAGCACCATCTCCCCATGCTGAGCGAGGGCCCTTCAAGTAATTTCTGTAATCTGATGGCGGCCGGGCACCCCTTTTGAGTCCAAAGCACAACCTGCAGGTCCCAACTCCTGCATCGTGAGGAGGACTCTCAGGTCCAGGCTGCAGAAGGGGGTAGGGAACAGCAGCACAATACAGACAGACTCCTTCATGCCCCTTCCCACCATTGCTCCTGGTGACTTTGCTGGGGTGATACCCCCTGGGACACGGGGGCCTCATCCATCCACCCTTCACACTATATTATTGTGACAACCAGCTGGTCTGTCTCAAGGGATCATTCTGCAAAGTGTGGGAGGGACAGTAAACTATTCCTTTCCCTGCACCCCTTGTCTCTAATACGGCACATTCACCGTTTGGTCCAGTTCGGTGTGATCTGGGCTGGCACAGCACAGCCAGAGATAAATGACCATAAGAAATTGAAAATCAAGCTGGTCCATGGCCATAAGGCTGGTGGTTTGGGTTGTCCCTGAGATTGGAGATTGTAGAGTTGAAGGACCATCTCCCTGTTTTAATCCATGCTTCTGCATCGATGTGCCAATATGCGTTGACCACTGTGAGGCTATGTCAGCTCATGCGTGTCCTGTACAGGGACTGGTGCGTGTCCTCCCCTTCGACAGCACTCCCTCCTGTTTGGGAAATATCAGAGTTTCTGCCTTCCTGGTTTTCTTACCCGTTTCATGTGGTCATTCAGAGCAATTCTCATGCCATTTCTCTTGCTCAACATCTCACATGACATGAGGGTGTAGAAGATGCCAGTGCAAACCAAGGGGAGGCAGAAATAGAAGCCGAAAAGCCACCAGTCCTTCACATCACGGTAGAACTGCATGCAAAAGAAAGAACAACTGGAAACTGGGAAAAGTGGGGGGTAACTGGGGCATGAATTGACCCGGTCCCTGACTCCGGTGCTGGCCTCTATCAGACACTTCGGATGTGAGGAAGTGTAACCGCTCCTGTGCTAAGTGCACATGGGATTATCTTCCCCAAGGCTGGTGCACGTTTAACCTGCAGAAGTAAAGCCTGGTTTATACATCTGGCTGCCAGGCCAGTCTAGCATCCTTGTGCAAGAAACGGTTGCAAGGAACTTATTTGGCAGACACGGTGGGATAAGTTCTGACGCTTTGTAAGGGTCTTCATTCCTTTGCTCACCCTTAGCTGACCCTGTGATAAAGGTTACCCATGCAGACCAGTTGTGGAGATGCTCTTTGGCCTGCTGGGACAGCGTAGCAGGTTCTGAAGCTTCCCGAGGTGTGTCATGACCTTCTGATGTGGATGGTGAAGACACGACACAGCTTAAGGACCAGCTGCCTGTTTTCTGGCCCCGCATTCAAAGCAAGTCTGCCCCATGTCACTACAATGCGGGGTCTTCTGCGCTTTGTCCGATACTGCTCTCCCTGTCTTCACCCGATGGCTAGAAGAAGCCATCTCCAGAAGCACCTAATCCTCTAATCAAGGAGGGAGGATGCCCTGGTTGCCTCTGTCTCCCTCTCCCTCGCACTGCAGCTGCGATGGGGCACAGTACGTACCATCATGAAGCTGGATTTCTGTTCGGAGGCGAGCATGCACACCCACAGGTGTCGTTCCCAGTAGCTGAGCTCCACCACGTCAAAGGCTATAGCTTCGGGGACCGCAAGCACGATGGCCACTGCCCAGATCAGCATCACCTCCACTGCCTTCCACATGGGGATTCCTATCCCCTGGATCCGGCTCCAGGACGCCACTGCTCGGTACCTGCCCAACGCGTGGGAGTGCAACAGGAGCAGATTGGAATGAGAAAAGCCACCGTCAGGAAGGGGCCGAGAAGGTGCAGATTAAAGTTGTCCCCAAAGGCCCTTTCCCTTACGCCTTCCTCCTCCACGCCTGAACCTTCCACTTGGGTGGAATGGGAAAGATCAGAAACGGGCTCAATGGATGAATGTAGCTACACTTGGCCAATGTCTACTTGCCACTGGGGAGGTGCCACCCTTCCCCACCATCCCAGCAGTTGTTCCAGCACATCATGATCTTCCCCTCAACCTTTTCCAGCAGGATTTAAACTCTGTCACCAGAGTCAGTTCCTGTTGGATTTCAACTCTACATGGCAGCACCCCGTCCCCATCTCTAAATTTGTGTAGATGAGGCACTTGGGGACATGGTTTAGTGGGCATGGGGGGTTGGGTTGACGGTTGGACTCGATGATCTTAGAGGTCTCTTCCACCCTTAGTGATTCTGTGATTTAGCCTGAGACCAAGCCACCCTGCAGGCTGCCTTTTGGTGACAACAAAGGGACATGCTATAGTCAAATATGGGTCAGGCTGGGCAGTGCAGCTGTAGAAGTTGTTTCTTACCTGTCGATGCTGAGAGCACAAAGGCTGAGGACCGTGATGCCCACCGACGCCTTCTGGATGAAGGGGACCAGCTTGCACACCTGCACGCCGAAGGGCCAGTCCTTTGCCAAGAGCTGGGGAAGAACCTCAGGGTTAACGGGCTGCTTCAGGAAAGCGTGTCCAGCTTCCCGAAATAGCAGGTGGTTACCCACGAGGTGTGAGAAGCCCACAAAGAGCAGCTGAAGGCACTCTGAGGTTACCTCCGCTGGGATTACGCGGTGTGTGCTCTCCGGTGTTTTGTGTTGTACTGGGAACCATTCGTTTCCCAAAGGGCTTGTTGTGAGATGAGTTGATGAAAGGATGGTCCTGACCAGGTCCTGACTCCAGACCCTGGGTGGTTTTGAATGGGTCTGATTCCTAAACGCCACAATGGGCTTTGGGTCGCTTTCAGAGGGAAAATGGCTGTCATTCTCTGAAACAGCCAAAATCCATCAAGGACATCTTTCAGGTGGCTTTCAAAGCCATGTAGTCTTAAGCCCTTACCAAACTGTGACCCTCTACCACACTTAGATTCCTTATAGAACACATACGCTGTGGCCCCAAGCTCAGCTGGGCCAAGCAGAGGGTATCAATGGGGACAAGATGCCCTGAAGGTAGGAGAAATCCAGGCTGAAATCCTGGGTGAAAGCGGAGAAGGGCTGTACCCCGTGGGTGGAGGGGGGAACCTTGCCCCGGGTCAGTGCTGCTGGCCCCAAGCTACTCTGTTTTCTTGCTCGAGTGAAACCCTCTGCATGGATCCGTATTCTTGTAACAGCAGGGATTGTCTGGCTCATGGAGAACCTGTTTGTTTTGAGCTAAAAATACTTTATAATCTATTCACAGTGATTTGAGATCCTCTGCCAGCCACATCTGGTCGTTCTCACTGTCAAATTATATGCATCTTCCTCCTGCCTCGAATTTCTTTGCCTTCTCCCCCTGCCACCCAGCCTGCTCGATCCAGGACCCCTCTGGCACTCAATTTCCACTTTTCAGGCTAAAGCTTCCCTTTGACAAACAAATCTGGCTGAGCTCCAAGTTCCTCGCCCCATGGCATCCCTTCCAACCCTTCATAGGAACCGCTGGCTCCAGCCCGCCAAAACCTGCCTCAAGCAGCGGGCGAGAAAGAGCTGCAGTAGCCCAGGCACATCTCACATGTCATAACACACCTTCTGCTCTTATCGGGGGTCTGGGCTTTGCTGCCTGCATCTGCCTGGCCCTCTCTGTCCCAGTGCGTCGTGCAGGGCTCGGGTTCCCCCGGTTATTTGTTGTGCCTCTTCTCTCTAGTTTACGGGGCAGCGTCTCTGAAAGAAGCCCCTGTTCTATAACACAGCCCTCTTCCTTGTTCCTGGCTGAGCCTTCACGTTTAGCTAGAATAAAAAAGATATTTGCTTGAGGCTGATTAAGTGAACTGTGCTGGGAGAAGTGTCTCCAGTGCACAAGAACAATGATTTTTGCTCAGCTGAAATAAACATCGGGTTGCAATGTCAGGAGACTGCAAGTGGTTCTTTTCTTGTGATTTGAGATGAGATTTAAGAGATCTGGAAGGTTGTGTGCTTGTGTGTGTGTGTGCATAACACAGCTGTAGCTGAGAACACCTCTGCTTTCCCGGGAACGTATTGAGCTCTTCGGCTGTTTGTGTTTTTCTTATCCTTTCGAAAGCAGAAACACCCTCCCCCTCTCCCTTGCCAAAACGGAGCCTGCAATAAAGAGCAGAGGGTAGATACTCCCCAGGGCACGGAGGCAGGTGGGAGCAGACACCATCCCTGCAATCGCCAGGCTGCCGCAGCGCTGGAGCCTACCTTGTACACGTTGATGGGCAGAGCAATGAGGATGTAGAGGAGGTCTCCCAGCGCCAAGCTCGCGATGAGGACGTTTGGCCCGTTCCTCATGCACTTGTTCTTGTAAATGATCCTCAGGAGCGTGGAGTTCCCAATGATCCCTACTATGAAGATGGTGCAGGACACGATGGTGTTGATGTACTTGAAGATGTGTCTGATGTCTGCAGGCTTCCCGCAGAGGGGCAGCAGGGGTGGCTCCGAGCCGGCGCTCCCGGGGAGGCTCTCCGAGTGGTTCGACAGCTTCTTGGCATCCTGGAACAGGCTTGGCTGGACCAGGCTGTAAGCCTGCTCCTGGCTAAGCACCTGAAAGGGGACGGTGCTCTCCGGGAAAGCCCTTGGGGTCTGGCCGTGTGCCCCGGAGAAGAGGCAAGTCAGGAAAATGGCTAGAGCGGTGGGAGCAGAGATTCTCGCCATGGGGGACCGAATGGCAAAGCTGGGTGCAGAAGTCCTGGCGGTGCTCGTGGGACGCCCGTGCGTGGGGCTTGGTTGGACCTGCAGATGGGGAAAGGGACAAAGGAGAGAACTCGGTTAGCGGAGGAAGGGGGAACAAGATGAGACTGAATGAAAGGAATTGCTGGAGAAAGTCCATCGCCACAGTGATCAGAAATAATGCCAGATTAGATCCCATCTGGTCAAAGCAGCTGACTCCTGTGGGTGGGAGTCTTTACTGCTAAAATTAAACATGCCTGTTCAGAAACACAAACTAAAAGGAAATCAAGCCAGTCTCTTACGCCTCTTACTCAGTATTTCAGCAAATGAGGGCACCTGCCTCTTCTCAAACAGGTGTGTTGAATCAGCTATTGCACCTTCTGAGGTTGGTAGTGCTCGCCCAGCAAATCTGACTTTTCTGCCCAGCACAGACGTTTATGCCCACCCCACACTTCCCATGTCGTTCCTGACTGTTTGAAGTAGCAGTTTTGGGGCACCTGCCCTGTTGACGCCGGCACATCTGGGCGATTCTGCCAACCCCATCTCGGGGTCCACAGAACCAGTGGAGCTTTTCTTCCAGTTCGTGCTATGGGAAAACTGGAGCTGCACTAACGTCCCACTCTTCAGCAGATCCCGTCGGCTGCCGTTACGCGTCTTTCAGGGCACAGCGAAAAGACTCAGCACAGTCTTGCTGGGAACGATGATGGGAAAATAGTACAAGGGTTTTTCCAGAAATGCTGTATTGATACCTGACATCTTTTTCCAATTTATGTGCGAGTAGAAGAGCCCCTCCTTCCCCACCCTTATCATCGTTAATTGAACCGCTTCCTTTCCAAACCCACTGTGCCCATTCAACTCAATACTCAGGGATATAAATCTCCCTGCGCTGTTTGCAGTTTTGACTGCTGAGCACAGTAAAATGTCTCTCAAGCTCACCAGGGCTGCAGCACTACTAATAAATATCACCAGGGTGGGTTCTGCTTTGCAAATCCCAGCCAATGCTTTCAGGCAGGACGAGCCAAGCTGCTGCTTCACAACCCCTTGAGAAAGCTGAGGATGGCTGTAGCACCGTCCTGGCATGATGTCAATTTGTGAAAGGGGCTTCTGGATGATCCAGGTACGGCCACCAGTGGGAAGTGAGCCCAGAGGGGGAGTGGAGGATGTCAGCACCCTGCCCCAGCGCTGTCTGTGCCACAGGCAGGGGCAGATCTTGGGTCTCCTGGTTAGAGTGGGTGAAGAACACGTTTCTCAAACTATGAAACTTCACAGCTTTGAAGGGAGGAAGAATTGCTGTGCCCAGACTAGAAAGAGGAGCCTTTCCGGGCTTCCCTGGGATGTGCTCTGCTCCAGGGGAGCCACTTAGGCAGGGATTGGGGTGCCTGCCTGGGATTAGGGATGGGACTTCAATCTTCACCCCACCTCCAGCAGGCAGAGTTGGGATCTGAGCCCAAACCAGCTGTAGCCCAGGGGTCTGCTCCCCAGGACCATTCAGCCAGGGCACTCTGGGGTTGTAACACAGTTCCCCCTGCCCAGCACCAGGGAGACCCCAGGCCCAGCAATGCATGTGTGGTGGGAGCGTGCCGTTCCCACTCTGGGAAGGCATGGCCAAGCCAACCACAAGTCCCGCCAGGTACAACCACAGCTTCTCTAGGTACAGCTGTGCATTCCTCATGTGTCATGGGCTCAGGCCAGGCTTTGGAGAAATGCCTGTGCCTTTCTGCTTGTTTGGAAGACTCCGAGCATAATCAGCATGAAGTTGGACTCTTGCCCAATAAACCAGCCTAACCAGACCTACCCTTTTCTCAGTTTCACCCTACCGCTCTCACCAGAAAATCTAAAGCAGGCTTAGTCCTTCCTGACCCTCTTATGTCCTTCGGTCAGGTCCTTAGTAAACAAGCAGTGTTAGGAGGAAACCTAAAATTTATTTCCAGTTATGTGTCAAATATAGGCAATAAAATAACCAAATTCCTTCAATCACAGTTTAGACCTCATGAACTAGAGAGTTAAGTTTTCAGTTCTGCTAAAACAACCACGTTTTAAAGAAGTTTCTTTTCTAGTTTGAATCCTTATAACAGCACCTTAGATACGGTTTCACCACAGGAAAGTTAAAGATCCCATCACTTTTCAGCTCACTATAAGCATGCTTCTATCCGCTAAAATATCCATGCCTGGTGCTTAGCAGCCTTGTGTCTTCTCTGTGCCTTTTATCTGTGCAGACTCACACAGCTTTGCAAACTTATCTTGCAGATAAGCCGCATCGGTGTGAGCCAGAACAGGCACTACAAAGCTATCTGCCTGCCTCTGGCTGAAAAAATGAGCAGTTTTCCACGACTTGAAAAGCATTTAGAGAAGCGTCTCCATATGATGTTGGGAAACAACCCATGTCTGGCCTGTAAGCGCCCTGCTCTCCGAGGGACGTCGGTATCCCATCGCTGAGGGATACCCGCAGGTGTATGTGATCTGAAAACTGGGGAAACCCTCAGCCCATACTGTCCCTCCTGCACTGGCAGAGCTAATTTCCTAAGGAGGGGATGGTGGGATGCCAGCTTGTCACCTCGGATAACCAGTGTAAAATACTACTAGGAGGGACTAGCTATGCACCAGAATAGCTGGTTATTAAGTGGCCTAGACAAGGAGGAGCCTCCTTCCTCAAAAGACCCTTTGCAGATGCATTGGTCAAAGCTGAGGATTCATAAAGTTGTCACCAGTCAGTGAGTGGAGAGGAATGTTCCCACCTGCTCGCTGGAACAATCTTGGTCCTTGGTGGCTACGAAAGTCCTGGTACCCTCCCTGGTCTCAGCACATCCCTAATCAGCTAATTGCAAATCTGGGACCTTGTGACCAGAGAAGCTTCTCTGACACCACCTTCTTCTGGATATTTACCTAAGCATCTGCTCCACTTGCTGTCCTGGAGACACCTGGCCAGGGTGGACTTTGCTCTGACCTGTTTGGATGTTATTCTCAGCTCTGACTCCTGGGCACCCAGCTATGCTGGGAAGGGGGAGAAGAAAGGAAGGGAGAGAACGGATAAACAACCTGAAGGACCACAAACCTGACTCCTTGGATACCTGGGCACAAATCCCTGCTCTGACTTGGTGCAGGGACTTGCAAGGGTCCTCAGCTCTCCGTCCTGCCCCAGGCTACACCGGGGGCAGCTGTCTCAGCAGGGGGGGGGTGCCCTGACCAATGCCCTCCTCTCCTCCCCGCTCTGCCCACAGGATTGTGGCTCGTAGGAGAGGGCAGACCCCTCTCAGAATTCCTGCCTGGGATCCTTGAGGGTCTGGGCAGCTCACAGGGAGCAGCTTTGGGTGGCACAGACAACTGTCTGCCGCTCAGGGCTGTCTGGGGGCTTGGAGAAAGACGGTGGCTCCTGGAGTCAGCAGCTGGCAGAGGGGTACCAGAGCACCCCCGGAAAGTCGTGTCCTGTGCCCTCTGCAGCAGCGGGCGGCTGCTGTCGGCTCGCCCCGCTGCAGGACCGCAGAGCCCGCTGTGGCTCTTCAGCCCCCGGGTATTTGGCAGAAGAGCTCATGTGAGTTCGTATCACAGGACACAGCTCACTGGGTCCTGCCCGTCCCCTCCGCAGCGCAGCTGCAAAGCACTGAAGGAAAAAAAACACTTCTCCCTCATCTTGCCTTAAAATCCAGCAATTTAGTAAAAGAGAAGCATTGTTTTCTCCTGTTCAGCAGCCCATTTACTTCTTGCCCTCCACGCTTGCCTCTCACATCTCAGAGTGCTTGAAAGCATAACCCTTTCCCACTTGTGGGGGAAACTGAGGCACGGGAGCAGCAAGAAGCTTTTTCAGCGCCCAGCAGATGTGAAGCCAAAGCCAGCGTTGCTTGACCCAAAATCCTCTGAGCTTTGTTCATGTTGCTGATCACCTGGGGAAGCGACTTGGTGCCCGAAGGGGCCATCCCCGTCCCGCCTGCCCAGCTGGGGCTCCTCTGTTAGCAATGAGCTTGGACGCATGAAAGTGGAAATGCCCTCTGCGCTGTGCTGAGTCCAAATAGAATCACAGAATCACAGAATCACTGAGGTTGGAAAAGACCTCTAAGATCATCGAGTCCAACCGTCAACTCAACCCCCCCATGCCCACTAAACCATGTCCCCAAGCGCCTCATCTACACGTCTTTTAAATCCCTCCAGGGATTTGTACTCCTCCACTGCCCTGGGCAGCCTGTGCCAAGGCCTGCCCACTCTTGCAGGACAGAAATTTCTCCTCATGTCCAACCTAACCCTCCCCTGGTGCAACTTGAGGCCGTTTCCTCTCGTCCTATCGCTGTTACTTGGGAGAAGAGACCGACCCCCCCTCGCTCCAACCTCCCTTCAGGCAGTTGTAGAGCGCGATGAGGTCTCCCCTCAGCCTCCTCTTCTCCAGACCTTTTCTGCGGATGAACATCTCTTGCATTAAATGCCACGGGTGGGGGGAAAGGGGAGAGAAAGCCAGATGATAACACCACATCCCCCAGCTGCTTCCCTGACTTGAACCCAACCTGGTCCACAAGCAGAGGGACCTTCCCCCCCGAGGTGAGCTGGATTTTTTCTTGTGCACGCTCTCCCTGCCCGCCTGTTAGAGCTTGCTCAGGCACCGTGGTCCCTTCAACGCCTCCCCCCGAGTGGGGGCCAGTGGGGGGGATCTGAAAAACGTGCAAAAACTCACCCCGAAGCAGGAGATCATTTTGTTTGCAAATTAGTGCATGGAACAGCAAAGCTTTTCTTTGGAGTTAAGTTACCTTCCTCGTAACCACGAACTTTGGATGCTCCTGGGGTCGGTTTCTTTCCCTCTCACGGCTCCTTCCCACTGCACGGGCAGCCGGGCACGTCCTGCAGGCCCTGGGAGAGCTGCAGCGTTGTAGATCCTGGAGTTTGCTTTTGTGCTCAGGGGAATGTTTCTTGCCTCTGGTGACTTGCTGAGGTCTCTCTGAATGGAGAGCTCGGTTATATAGAAAATCGCGGGGCTCCCCCAGAGCGCAGCCCCTGCAACCAATGGGCGAAGCGCGAGACGGGGATGTAGGAGGAGGGTGAAGCAGGAGAAACGCAGGACAGCTCTGTGGAGGAGATGAAAATAATAAACAAATAAAGCTCGAGGGGGAGGGAGGGAGCTGGGGGAAGGCTGCTGACCGCAGAGCAGCGTGCCTGATCGGCGTGTTGTAGTGACGGGCTCGGAGGAGCCCCGTGGCTCTGCTTTGGTGAAGGAAGCTGCAGCCCCCACCACCTTTGGGGAAAAGAGACATCAAAGCCAGCTGCTCCACCTCCAGCTTTTGAGGAAATGTTCAGGAGCAAGAGGAGTACGGGGGACCCGTGGTTTCCCTTCTAGCAGAGAGGACAGGGTATAAGAAGTCCTTACTGAGGAGCTGGGAAGGGCAAGCCTCACTTTTCCCTCTCAGGCGGTCTCCCCGAGCCCTGGTCTAGGTGAAGCAGGCTGAGAACAGGTTTCAGACCATGCTCCCGTCTACAAGAAGTTGCACTGGTGCCTTTTCACACGCCAGCTCTGTTTTTATTTTGCTGCGGTTTCTCTGCGTCCTGAACTGCCTGAAAAGCAGCACCCGAGTGCTCAAGATGCAGGGCAGAGCGCTTCGTGCCTGCGCAGCCGGTGCTGCCGTAGGGTCACGCCAGCTCCCCCATCAGCCAGGCATCCAGTCCGGTCTCTGGACACGGTCCTGCATCAGAGACTCCCCTCTGCTCTCCACCTGCCTTTGAACAGAAGATCACAAGCGGTGCTTTCATGAGACTCCTCCTGTCTCTCTCCAAACCATGTGAAGCTGTGGACAATTTGTGCTGCTGCACAGCCTTTCCCTACGGACAAAACCTCCCCAACCTCCTTGGCTCATCTGCTCGGAGAGGAAAGTTTCTTTCCTCACCATGCTGTGAACCCGGCTGTTCTCAGGAATGGGAGATTTATTTGGTGTGTGGCAGGCTGTTTATTTTAAAAAATGCCAAATCACCTTGCTCTGAGGTCCTTGATGGCTCAGAAACATGTTGGCATGGTGCAACTATACAAAGTCAAGGCAACTTCACTTTGATGCAGGTATCCCTTTGCCCTTTTAGCCCCGAAAGAAGGACAGAAAGAATAGGTTCAGACTCCTTCCCAAATTGAAGGCATCTCAAGTGGAACGAGACCCTGTCTCTCTGACACACTAGAGGTTGTGCTGCCGTCCAGAGGGACCTGAACGGGCTGGAGAAATGGGACAGGAACCTCATGAAGTTCAACAGAGAGAAGTGCCAAGTCGTGCCCCTGGGGAGGAATCACGCAGGTCTCTTGTAGGAAGCCGTCTCACAGCCTTGCTCGCCCTCGTTGTCCATCTCTGACCTTTTCTCAGTTGTACCATGTTATTTGTGTATTGTTTTATCTTCAAGCCATGATCTTGTCTAATCTCGTTTCTTACTATGTTTTTGATTACCAGTCTTCAAAATGTAACTGCCAATGAAGTATGCCTGGCATTGGAAATGTCAGAGAAAATGTTTGTTCCTTTCTACTCTAGTCTTCTTTTTTCTCACCCCTTGATTGAAAGTTTTAAACTTTGGAGCATATGCAGTAAGTTGTTAAAAAAAAAATATTTTTTTATAATAACTTACTAAGTTCAAAACCCAACAAAGTCGTGCAAAGGTACTTCTATGTCCTTGATTACCCCGTAGAAGGATTTTTGCAGCAAATCTGCTGCGATCCACTTCTGGAGACAGACTTCTGTGCTACGTGCTCCTTTGGTCTGACCGACTACAGACCACTTAAGCTTGTGTGACGTGACAACAACAAATAAAAAACTGACAATTTTGATTCATCAAAACCCAGAGGCAAATGAATGACCTGGTGGTCATCATGGAACGATGGCAAAAGCCGTCACCTTGAGGCTGGGGGAGATTGGGGCTGCCTGCGTAGCTGCACGCGGGGACAGATATTCACAGGCTTATGGAGGAAGAAGCTTCCACGGGAAACAACACTTCTGTGCTTCGCTGCAAGCTCTGCATTCACGCCGGGAAGCAGCGCATCGGGCAGCGTAACTCGGGAGAGGCCCATATCCATCCTGGGTTTGCAGCCCCAGTTAATATTTTTCCTCCTGGACAATCACCAGGCTGCTGAGTTTAGACCCCAACATGTCTTACTCTGATCCTTGTTGGCTTCTGAGTTGAGCAGGCGCCCACACAGTGTCTTTACGGGACCTATTTGCTGTGTTTGGAGCACAGATATATCTGCTGCTCGCTGTTGGAAACGGTAGGGTGGATTCCAGCTGTTTTCAGCCCTCTTGGTCTTCAGTTACTATATCTTAAAATACATTTTTATAGCACTTTGACCGTTTAGTACTCTGATGACACAAAATAGTTGAAGCTCTTAGTAAGGATTTTGCAAGAACTTATGAGTACTCTTTTCTTCAGGCAACACAAGAGATGGATAGATTAACTCTTAATGGTAAAATCCAGACACATTTCTCCTGCTGATTTTCCTTTGGTTTTGAGATCTCTTCAGACTTTACTCTCTTGCCTCCAAAATCATGGGCTTTCTCTTTTTCTGTGTCTCATGGCTATAAATTTCTCTCTCAGCTGCTCCCTCAGATATAAAAGAGCCCCTCTGTCAGGAAGGTGTGCCCTTCTCCTCCCAACGCTGCCCAAGCGTCCTTTGTCCTGGGGGGTTTTGTGACTTCCTAAGATCCTGGAGTAGCATCTGGTTTCTTTGACCAACATCTGGGGTAATTCCAAGCTTTCAAACCTTGGCAATTCCCAGACTATGAGTGATCAGACTGAGGTTATGATAGTTATTTCTGGTCTGTTCTTTAAAGAAATGAGATTTTTGTGATCCTGCCATCTTTCGTTCATCCTTCTTTCTTTCCAGTGAGTTTAATCTCAGTTTTGATCAAATGTTTCAAAATGACAAACATTTCTGAGATAACATGTTTTCGATTGTGTTCCCACCAGCACAGCAAACCCAAACCAGTATCACCAGTAACAGGAGGGCAAGCAGAGCTCAGCCACTGCCTGCCCTGGCTGGTTGGTCGGCGCAGGGGTATCTGCCTGTCTGAACCCAGAGACAACCCTGGCAAACACTCCTGTGATGGGAGCATGTAGGAGCAGAAACCAGTAAGAACCCAGGTTTGGTTTGTCACACTATTGATGGGACGAGTTTGTTGTTCTCCAGGGAGAAGATCCAGCCAGGCTGCAATAATGTCCCTGTGCGGTGGCCGCTTCCTGCCTTGTCAGCAGAAGGATTAGGGGGTTAGATGTCAAGATTCAGAGAGTTCATAAAATCAACGCTAATTCCTAAACTCTCCCTGCAGAGACTTCTCAAATCAGCCCCATCCATCCGTGCTGTGCCAAACGCCGAGGAGGACTCCTGACTTGACTGCAACCTCAACGAATCACCTGACAGCAAAAGGTGGGGATCCTATCCAACCTGTAAGATGAAATTTTTCAAAGATCTCTTGGAGGCACAGACAAAAAAAAACTCATTAATGTGGAATGTGCAAGTAAATCTCTTCTGTGACTCTGAGAAACTTTGTCCTGGTCTTGATATGGATCTTAGTCTTTAAACTAGGAAAAGTGAGAAGACAGAAGTGATTGATCAAGTTTCCTTTAGCGACTGAGAAAAGAACAAAATAACTTAGTGCTGAAGCATAAGTAGAATTACATCAATTAGGAACAGATCTTGAAATTAATAAAGGACTTCTAATTTCAAGAGGTAATGAAGATCAGACCATGACAATTGAGACAACTCTCGGCAGGGAAAATTTTCTAGTGTTATTGTTGGCATTTGCCAGGCAATATGATAGCAGAAATGCTACCTTTGCCTTGGTTTATAATTGACTCCAACGCATTCAAACTTGTGGCTACCCTTTTTCAGCCCTTTTCATGGGGACCATGAGTGAACTTGTGCAGGATCTCTGCTACTTATGGGAGAACATAAGTTCACAATAAAATACTGTTATATGTATACCCTGTTACAGCCTTTTTTCTGAGTGGATCCAGACACAAGAACGGATTAGACTCCCTCTCATCTTGAGATTTGGCCAAAGATGGCAATGAGAATTTGACCAGCCTGGCTTTTCTCAGTGGTCAAGATTTGTAAATAGGGTAGAGAGAATCTATATTGGTAGTTTGGGAACTTTCTTCCTTCTTTGTGTGAAAGCAAATTATCTGTGTTTCTCCACTGAATCATTTCCATGATTCCTTGAAGATTTGATGCATCAGAACTGTGGACAATCCATAGAAAAGTTATGTCTTTATTTACTGCGTATCCTTGTTTATCGGAGACGACTCCTCACTCAGAAGAGTGGAGAACAAAGCCTCCATTCAGACTCTTCTCTTTTCATCTTATTAAGCAGCCCAAATTGGAGAGTCCATCATAGGGATCTGTCACCCTCCCATCTCTCCGTGCGTTTCTATAGACTGGTGGATGCCCGTGACCCTGAGTCTGGGCCTTCGGTCTGGACCAGGGTGGGAGCAAACAAGCTCATTACCGGCTGGTGTCTTTGAAGGGCATCAGGAGGTGACCTCCCACCGTTCCCTAAGTGGGTCTGCCCCTCTGCACGCTTACGCTCCCCAGACAGATCAGGAAATGTGCATCTCCGCCTAGGGCAGAAGTCACGGCATCTCGGTTGATGCCTCCTTTAACCCTTTGGCCTCTTTGGAGGGCTGCAGCTTTTCCTTGGCTCTCTTCCCAGAGCACACGAGTCCGCATGGCACCTCTCCTCCTGACCCCACTGGGGAGGTATCCTGCAGCCCTATTCTGGGACAGTCATGTTTCTGCATGTGACAGAGGGATGAATGGGCCTTTCTGTTCTGCTGGAGACAAAGAACAGCTCCAGCCCCCTTCGGAGACCCCCAGAAAAACAGCAATCTTCTTGTACAGTCAACTGGTGTCCTTGAAACAGTTCAGTTTCAAGGCTGAAGTTAAGGGTCACTTAAATCACCAGAATGAAGAAACTACTTCTGAATTGAGCCATGGTACAATCCAGCAGCAACCAGCGATGCGGCATCGTGCAGGCAAGCAACAGCTTCATGGGATCCGTTCTGCACAGACTGCCCTTACATTTTAAAGATGACGTGTCAAGTATAATTAATTTGGCTTTCTGCCGCTGTTTGTGCTCAACTGATTCCCATGCAAGCAGCACAGAAGGTGGCTTGGTAAGATCGGCTAGTCCCGAGCATGGCAAGTTCAGAGGAGCCATAGCTCAGAAAAACACCGACTCCTCATTGATATATTAGATGAGCAGGAGACTGATACTTTGTCTTCACGCTACCTTTAAGCCAGGTCAATTAATCTGCAGCCTGGAGCTAAGATTTCATTTGGAAATCAGACATACTCTCAAGTGCTTGAGAGAGCATCTGGATGAGATCCTGCTAAAGACCATCATCCATCTGTCAGTGTCTCCTGCTAATGCTTCGACCATATTTGTTGAGAAAACAGGCAGATCTGTGTTGAAATTAAATACCACAGCCTTATCATATCACAAGAAATAGCTTTTAACTTAATGAGCTGCTAAAAGGATGCGCTCTGAAAACTTACTTCTGCAGCTAAACTTTAATGGCTTCTACAATTTATTTTCTGTGCATGAAGCTAAGGTGTGGAAAAATCAGTTTTGCACTGAGTGTAGGTGTCTTGAGTACCTGATTCATCTCTTTGATTTGTCCAATGCTCATCCTCTTACATCCCTTTGTTCCTCTTAGCATAGGCTTTGGATCACCTGTTGGCCATCGACCTCAACAGCCTTCTGCTCTTTCCTATCCCCACCTAACCTATTCCTGTCCATACGATACTCGAATATCACAAGAGAGAGGCTAATAGGTAAAACCTAAGAAGAATGAATCTTAGATCACAGCAAAGATCTTGTCAATGAGTGTAACCAAAAGAGTGCTACTATGATGGAAGAGGTCAGCCCAAGATGAAGTGAACGGCAACCAAGTTTTGGGCTGTTTGTGCACTCTGGGTCTGTCTTTGACCAGTAACTTTAGGTCCAGCGTTCCCAGTTTGAGAATGTTATAGGAAGCAGTTCTCCAGAGCTCTGAGCTAAAATGGAGTTTGTTCCTGGCCTTTGATCTGCAGCCCTCTGCTCGTCTTGGAGCAAGTCATCCCAGTGCATGGCTTTGCCTGGGAGCTAACTTTTAACTTTTTAAAACTGCAACACCAAAGTCAAGCCGAGTCCCATGATATTGTGTCACAGCAAGAAATCAGCTTACTGGTGTGATCAGCGTATCTTTGTGGTCTGGAGAGAGGCACAGATTAGGGCCTCCATCCCTCCTAGCTTTGCCAGCTGTGGGAACATGTTGATGCTTTCTAGTCAAAGCCACTGGAACAGCAGTCCTTAAAGCACTGATAAACAAAACCAATCGCTTCTGCTTCAAGCCGGAATCACTGGATTTAACCTGCAGATAAATAACTTTGGAACTGTCCCACAGAGTCCGTTGTGCTCTGTTTTTTGTGTGTGATTGTGTGAGAGGAGTCAGATCATACAAGTATGGTCATATAGTAGAGGAATATCTGGAAGAATCATTTAAGAGGTTCCTCCTACACCCCCTAACACATGGACACACACACACTCATTCACCCTCCTGCAAAATGAATGCAGCTGTTTACCCTGAAATGTGTTCAGGCCAGGGCTGGAGGGGCTGTCAGGACTAATTGGTCTTAATGGCCCTGAGCAGCCTCACCTGAGACCTCACGCCCGCCCATGGGCCCTGGAGCCCTGTTTTGGTTCAGCTATAGGAGTCCTAGTCTCCAGCTCAGTCCTAGCTATGCCCCTGCTTAGCTGTGGGCTCTGCTGAGCCATACCCTGACCCATGGGCTGACTTGAGCTCAAAATGTGCCTTCTCACCATGAGCCTACCCAACGATTTCAACTCTTGGTTGAACCTGGCTGCCTTCTCCAGCTCTGCTCTGCTCGCCTTGCTCAGGTACTGTGGGACAGGCCCTGGCTGGTGAGGCTCTGCCTTGCTGGCTGGGGCATCCCTTGGCTCCCTGTCCTGGAGGGAGCTGCTGGTCTTCGTGGAGCCCTGATGGTGGTGGGATGGAGCCCTGTGGTAGAGGTGCACCTCCAGGAGCAGGGATGTGGAGGAGGGCTTTGTGAGTGGGGGGAACCTATCTCTAGAGGGAGAAGCTACATCCATGTTGGCCTCCTGAGCTCACCTTGAGACAGGAATGGGGGTCTGCCACAGTGACCACCTCGTTGCCTGTTCCTGCTCCTTCACACCATGTCTCCTCTCCCATTTCCTTTGCCCTCCTGCCCTGCTGCAGTGCCCCCCCGTGCCCTCCCGCAGACCCTGCCCTCCCTCTCTACCTCTGACCTTGACTATCTGCTCCTGTGCTCTGCTCTGAAACACAACGTGATGAAAAGTTATCGTGCCCATGGGAAGCAATATAATTCACTCAACATCACTGTGAGCCTGACTGTAATTAATCCCGATAATTAGCTGGGGGGCTGTATCTGCTTTTTTCCCCCCCTGTATATCCCAGGGTGTGAGTCTGCATCACCCCAAGTGCAGGGAAGGTGCTGTAGGAAGCAACAGACAGCAGAGCAGGGATGCCTGGAACGAGGGGATGTTCGTGCAGATGTCAGGTACGGTGGTTGTCCTCTGGGACCTGAATAGGGAAACTCGGAGACAGTCCAGCAGGTAAAACATTCCGCAGAGGAGACTGCATGACCAAATCCTTTGGGAATACGCTTCTCTAGGGTTGTGAGTGGGCAAATCCTCCTGCTTTTGGGAGGCCTGTTCTCATTTGACTTAAATGCTCGGTGTATTTTTGTTTAGTGATCCTTCAGGAAGGCCTGGGTTTAGTTCTGGGGCACTAGGAATGCTGACGTTAAAAGCTCAGAAACTGATTCCCAAATGGACATCTTCACTATAATTATTTAAAAAAAAAAAGTTGTGCCTGCATTTCTAGTCATACTCCTTAAATCTTGCTGCCCACATTCACTTTACCCTGCCTCTTCTGCCAGAGAGGTCTGGAGTCCTGGAGCACAGCTCTGGCATCTTTCCAGGGGTGCTTTTCTGCAGCAAATGTTTTCATTCTTGTCAAGCTCTCTGGTGCTGCTGATCTCTGAAATTCGTCATATCCTTTACCCTCTCCAGGCTGATATCCCCCAGTTTTAACCCCTGGTGCAACCAGTGTAGCAATGGACGGTAAAGAGAGCAAACGGTGGTGACACCTCTCCTGCCCTCTACTCGTTTCCTTTCTTACGGGTGGTCTGAAGAGATGCTCCATTGGCTTGGGAAGGCTTTGAAGCAGTGGGATGAAAAGCCCCACTTCCCCATATTTTTGTCACTGGTCCCCAGCCCTGACCTGAACCAGCCCAAGGGGAACTACAGGTAACCTTGCGTGGACCCCACACTACAAAACCTCCAGCGATTCCAGGCTGGATCCCACCAAACTCTGCTGACGTCCTCCTTTGCAAAGGGCTAGAAAATAGTAATTATTTGAGTTACTTGCATCTGCCTGTGTGAATGTGTTCGTTTGCAGCCACGTCCCTTCCCACTGGCCAGGATGTGAGAGTGGAGGAATAGACTTGTTTAAAACACATGGGGTGCTGGGACTCTTCCTTCCCGTTGGAGGAGGGGACATTTCAGAAAGCATCTCTGCGCTGCAAAGCCAGATCGTGGCTGTTCCCACGAGCCCACGCTGACCCTGCACTTGATGGGTTTTTTTTTTTTTTTGCTTGTAACTTTCTTATCAGCTGGGGCCACCCGAAGTCAAGCGGGCTGGGGACAACAGGGCATTGGCAGCCCTGACTTCTGAGGCATGGGGAGCTTCATGACAGTAGTCACGAGTAGAAAGGGATGCTTGCCAGCTTCTTCTCTTTGAAGATTGTCCATCATGTCCTGGTGTCAAGCCTGAGGTTGCATGTGTGTATGTGACTTCCTGCTTGATGTTTGATAAATTGGGGATTGCAATGAGCAGAAGCCTCTTGTTGTCTTCAGGTGCCTTAGAAGAAGGCCATGATTGCAAGCCATCAGAGTTCAGGATAACTGTACTCCTCATGGGTGGAGGGAACCGTTAAGGAAGTCCCAGAAACCGTGGACATCTCTGTACTCCAAAGATGTTGCTGAAACTGGTATGATGGGAGGATGTTGATCCTGACCTTGACAGAAAGAGGACTTGTTTCTCCAGAAACCCCACAAATCCTAAGGATTCTCCAGAGACAGAGGGGAAACATCTACCAGGCATTAGACTGGTGTTCAAGCCAACTTGGCATCGTCAATGAGATGCAAGGGGCTGAGAAGTATCCAGCCTGCAGTGTTGTCTTGCAGCTCTGTAGGGTGGGATGTAGTAAAGCGCTGGATAGGAAATCATGTGAGAACAGTGTCCTCTCTGGACTGCATCTACTAGGGATTTTCTGTTAGAGCCTTTTGAAAATTTGGGTTAACTTGGTTTTTCTGATTTTTTTTTTTTTTTTTTTTNGTTTTTTTTTTTTTTTTTTTTCCTTCCCCCCTTCCCTCTTGGTTTTTTACCAAAATTGGAACCCTCTATGGATGTGTTCCAGGTCTGGTGACAATGCTCCTCTTGTCCCCATTGGCATTTGTGGTCTGCAGGGAGAGCAAACCCTTGTGTGTGCAGCACTCCTCCAGAAGGCAGAGCACCCAACTTCACGTCCTCTGCCAAACTTGGGCCAGGGGTTTGAACTCGCACCTTCCTGCGGTGAGCCTGGCTCTCTGCTTGACTTAGTATTTAGTTATCTACATGAAGGGGAAATGTGCTAGTAAGAGGATGAGGAAGGCCTATTTGAAACAGCCTGGGGGTCAGAGCTGGGGGACTGAGGTCCAGGTCTTTGCTCTGACTCAGGAAAGTGGCTTTTTTGCCTGCTGAGCGTAGCACAGGGAACAAGCAGAGCTCAGGACGCTTGTTCTTCATCTGGGTGAGTTGTCGTTGTGGTTTTGATGGTCTTACAAAATGAAGAACACAACTAATATGGCTTGCTGAGCCATTTACCTGTAAGGCTCAGGGGTGTTTAGTTCAGAAAAGTCTGTGGAGAATAGACGAAACTCACAATATGAAAGGAGAGAATATATCCCCTGGCATCCCATAACAAGAAATCCTCAGGTCTTGTCAATAATGAAGCCCTGCAACTGAATGGGGGCTGCTGTGCAAATCTGTTCTCTAGAGCAGCTTTGGCCTGTGCCAGGCTCAGTTGGGTAATGGATGGCAACCAACCAACAGCACAAGACAGGGAAAAAATCCAGACTATAATGATGATAGTTGTTTCCTAACAATAAAAATAAAGAGCAGGGGTTGGTCTTCTCCCTGGGGAAGTGAAGGGAAACTTCCAGCTCATTTTTGGTGTGATTGTTTCAGGATAAAAACCTTCCATAAGGCTGGTCTGTCTTAATGCGATCAGAAAGTAGCCCATCTTCTCTGGGTGCCCCCAAAAATTTACTCCCTTGTTGGGTTTGACTTTGCCATGAGTAGAGCTGAAGAGACCAGTGAAATAATCTGCCAGACGACTTAGCACATCTTAAGTAGGTTTTTTTTTTAAAAAAAGTGGCTGTAGATGGATGGAAAGGAGCATTGTGAGTGCTCCTGGTGAAGCAGTGCCAGTCTGCAGGTGCAGTCCCACCCTTTAGGACCACGAGGGCAGGTCAAAATGGGAAGTGACTTTGGCTGAGAATCCCCCCAAAGTGCTGGTGCTGCACCCCTCTTCACCCAGGGCTCTGCAAAGCTCCCGGATCAAGGAGGTCCCCGCTCCCCTGGAGCGGTGGAACTGCGGTTCCCTGAGCGGTTCATAGATCGGTCCATAGCTGATCCCATGGACAGTTTGGAAATGCGAGTGTGGCACAGGCAGCATTTGAGCTTCAGCTTCTGAGCTCTTCCAGGCGTGCTGCTGGGACCCGCACGTGGCTTCANCTTCCCCAGCTCCGTTGCCCGTATGGTGCTGACCGTGTGTGTATGAACTGATATTTCATGGTAACGTGTACTAGAGGATTAATTTTTTTTCCTGTGTGCCTGTGTAACCTCACAAGACTCAGACTAAATAACTGTGCTGCCTCAACGACTGTGCATGAGTCAGGATTCAGAGGCACTTCTGTAGCTCTGTGTGTCTTACTCAAGGAAACAACAGAATGATGTTTTGCCTGAGAGCACAGAGGGTCCTGCCAAATTACACCTGCCAGATTGCCCTGGCTGCCTTGTCGCAAACATCTTACTTGGAAGCACAGGAAAGAGAGTGAAGTTTAGTACATTAACACAGAAATGTTATTTTTGCCAGCATTCTTTCATCTGGATTTTATATGTCACCAGGTGCGTTTCCCCGAGCTGTTTTGGGAAGATCTCATATGACCCTCCGTTGGAAGCACTGATGCTATTAGCTAACGAGCCTGATTAAAGGTAGGCTACTGTGTCTGGCAGCAGAGCTGAGATGAAAATATTCATTTCCCTTTACCAGCTCTTTGACTGAATTCTAAATGTTATTGGCTTTAAAACTGACAATATCATAGGGCTTCATAGAGCTGAGCAAACTCTCCTGCCCTGTGTAACTGCTATAGCCTTTAAATAAGCCTTTGCATATTTATGTGGTAACTTTATTGATTTGATAGAAAATGAAAATGGATTTGGATTCTTATTTAATATCTGAATGTTGTTTATTATCGTCATGTATTTTTGGGGCTCTGTTTCATTTAAGTAGTTCAGATTGAGAGCTGGAAGATGTGAATATTTTGACTTCAGGAACAATCTTCCTGGGGTATTAAAAGTCAGTTGAATTAAAGTAAATCCTAACACTGTCAGTGCAGGCATAGACCCAGCCACTTCATGTAAAGCCCACAAAGAATCTGGGGAGATCACCAGATCCTCCTGCGATCTTGCCAGCATGGAAATTGGAGACTGGCTGATCAAACTGGTGCAAATCCTCATCGACTTTGGCAGGACAGTGCCGGCAGAGGAGCAGCACCAGCCGCCGTGCCCAGCAGCTCGGTGGTAACTTCTCCGGACTATTTCCCAGTCTCTCCTACCTTCGGTTCCCTCACTCTGCTTAACAAGCTTCTGAGAAAAGTTTGGACAAATGGGTTATTGCTCCTGAAATAACTGCAGATAATTATATAAAGATTAATGGCCTCTTCCTGAAGAGCCACCAATGCAGGCTTCATCATCTTCAAGTACTGGTGACCTTTCCAGGAACTGGGAATGAGGAAACACAGTGGGAGATGGATTGGGTAAACAATATGTAATTTAGACTCTTTAAAATTATGGGGAGCAAGTCTGATGTGATTCCCCACATACCACCCCCCTCGCAGCAGTTTGCAGACAGTGTTAGTTGGCTGTTTACCAGCGATAATGTCAGAAAGGGTGAAGTGCAAAAATGCCTCAAAGCCAGCGGAAAAATGTATTGGGAATAAGAGAAGGCAGGGAAAAACACAAGTGTGCATCACCTCCCCTAATATCTGGTAGAGGACACTTTCTTCCTATAGTCTGAGCTTTGGTTATCCCTGGGGAAAGTGAGTAAAAGCCAAAGACACAGGAACTTAAGCCTTCTTCACTTTGGGCTTTGCTGAGAACTGATAACTTTCAACAGCTTGGTAGCCAGCTCAGAGGTGAGCCATGAATAACCAGAATTTAATGTAGGTGGTGGCTGACTTACAACTGGCCTGTTCCAGCATGTGCTGGCTTCAAAGTCACCCTTTGAAAGGACCCTGCTAGAAGAAAAGCAGGTTTATGAGTGCCATCAAAGAAAACTAAGAAATCTCTGCCCCTGGAAGTCCCCACTGCCAAAAGAGGATCTGACTCTTTTATTAAGAGGTCCGCAGTGTGTGGCACCTCTGGCAGTGATATGCAGGAGGCTTTCTATGATACCGGCTGAGTTTTATTGCTCTGCCAGTTATCGAGCCGCCCCAGAGTGGTGATTAGATCAGGAATGGAAAATGCATTAGGAGCCTTGTGAGGGGATCACACCTCCGGCTGAATCATGCCCCTGGGATGTCTCTAGCTGATGGTGAGGGTCTTGCAGGTAGGCAGCCCCACACCGTGGTGCGTGAGAGTCTTCTCTGGGCCAGGCACTGGGTACTTGAAATTAGTGTCCCCAAAACGGTTTGAGAAAGAAGAGAGTTGGCATGAACCTTCTCATCCCTGTTAGTAATTACCTTGCTGCTGCAAGGTAATTCTGAAAGAAGAGGTGGAAAAAGCATTTAGTGCACGTGCACAAAGCTGGCTTTATAAATTGTCAGTTAGAAATCCATTCACCCACAGAAATAAACATCCCATTTAAATGCCCCAAGGTCATCTTCCTGCCAACAGCAGATAGAAGTCCTCAGTTCCATTCCTGAACTTAATGCCACTAACGTCCAAGTCCCTTTGGTGAGCCTGGTAGCCATCCTAAATGTCCCACTCGTTATGTTGGAGTGCCTGTTCCAACCAGAGTGGCCAACTTGTCCTTGCTGGCTTCATGCTGGAGGGGATGTGCTGGGGGAGGCAACGTGAAACTCGCCCCCAGAGTCTAGGGTGAGTCAAGTGACATGGGCGTACGGAGGGGCTCAGAGATGGTTTTCATCCTGCTGGAGTAGAGCTGGAATAATACTAATGGGGGAAAGAAAAAAAAAAAAAAAAGATGAAAAAAGGAGTTGCCTTATAAATCAAGGATGGCCTGGAGACAAAGCCCAGTCACGCGTGTTAGGACTGACTGATTTCATGTGAGGCTTCTCAATAGCGTCTCTGTGTGGAGGAGACACTGGCCCTCTGTGGAGGGCTGCACGTCCCAGGAGAGCTGCTGGGTCACAAGCAGCGCGTGTGACTGGAGACTGCTACCCCAGTGTGGGGCCCCACCATGGCCAATCCATCCCGACGGTGGGGTTAAGGACAGTGTGTGTGGGGACATCCTGCCTCAGGAAGCCTCTCTCTGCTCCATTAACTCCCACAAGCAGGAGAGTTAGAGAAGGAAGGGAAATTTTTTTTTTTTTTTGAGGGTTTTGTGTTAAAAATGCTCCCAAGGTCTCATCTTAGGCTGTTGTTTTCTGGGGAGCTTTGTGGGCTCCTGCACACAGGAGCTGTGCCATGTGGTTCTTCCTGCTACGGAGTGATGAGGAGAAGGCTTTTCTTGTGGACTCTTCTCATTTGTCACCCACAGATTTCCTTTGGGATTCGAAAGCAGCATATGGGCAGTAGCTGATGCCCTCTGTTTAGCTGCTCAACGTAAGATGATGGGAGGTCCCTTTATGCTGAGATGTCTCTGCACCAACGGACCCTGAAAATCCTCACTTTGCTAGCAGGTGGGACAGCCCTGTGTGCTCTGACAGCCTCTGGAAGGAAGGACCTGGTTCAGAGAGCTGGAATGCCACGAGACTCTCACCGCCCATTTGTAAATAGATCAAAGATGGGGGAAGGAAAGAGCACCAACAGAGAGCAGACGAAGTGAAAGTCAAGTGGTGTCTTGGTGCTATGATAAAAAGCTATAGGAGAAAACAACTCTTCCTGCACTGAGCCGGGAACTTTATCACAGTAAGAAAAGTACCTGGACCTTTCCAGACCCCTTTCTGTCTCCTTCACTGTAAATCACCATAAGTCTTCTCTGATCTTCCTCACCTGCTCTTCCTCACATGTAAGAAACCTTATGCAACGGGGAATCCCAGAAAGCATCTAGTCCACCACCTCGCCTCCACCCACAATCGTCTGTCTTGTTCTTGCAACCCACTGTGCTGAAGATGTCCTGGCATGCAGAAGGTGCATCCAAATGTTTCACAAGCCTTTTCATGCAAAGTTTTTCCTGTGGCAGGGTGCAGCCTGCCAAACTTGGGCAAGTAGTTAATCTCTCCTGGAGCAGATCCCCCCCAGAGTAGGAGCCTCCCTCCAGTCAATGGAGGCAGGATGAAGTCTTTGAAGGTCTCAGAGGGAGATGCTCTCAGCATAAGATTAGGTAAAAGTCAATATTAGAGGAACTGAATCCTGCAGCCAGCTGCTTGTTCCCCATCCTGTGCAGCTTGGTGTGCCTAACACATCGTCCCGGTCGTGGAGGCGGTGTCAATACTGAGTAATCCTCCCCAGGAGGTGGATTAGTCAGAGCCTTCATATCATGACTCCAGGGATGTGCCTGCTATCCACGTACATCCCACAGGTACAGTTGTCATTGACATCCCCTATTTTTAGCTAACTAAGTTAAGATCCTAGCCCTGCTTGCTAATCAATGGGGGCTCTGAATCTACCGGCACTGAATTGCCCTGTGGACACCCCACAGCCTCCTGAAAGCTGATTGACCAACAACCTCAGGTGTGTAGAATTAGGTGGTGGGAACACCCTCCTCCCAACAACCCACCCACCCTGCAGCTTTAGGGGTCTCTGCCTGGTGCATGTGGTGCTGCAGGATGCAGAGCAAAGGGATCTCGCTGGTGGAGGGCTGAGATGAGCCCCCAGCGCTTTCCACTTAAGGAGATGAAAGCAAGAGTGGAATAACAATTTGAAATAAACCCCAGGAGCCTAATTCACCCTCCTAAACTTCGATGGGACAGCGGCATTGCTCAAAGGGTAAGCTGGGTCCTGCTTGTTTATTTTGAGCTGAAAGCCAAAATGATCATGCTAGTTACTCAAAAGAAAAGTTTGTTTCTGTGTTCTGCTAATTAACAGCCTCTGAGAGGCACCCAGAACCTATCTCTGGGGCCCAGAGTGTTGCAAAAACATGGAAAGGTTAATTGAAGGCAATGGGAAAACAAGAATCCCAGCTTTAACCTTCTTGGTCTGCCCTTGTTATGCTAACAGCATGATGCAGGCAGATTTAATGACTCCTCATTACCCTGCTACCTAATTAACCTTCTGCCCTGAAACACAGAGAATCTAAAAAAGAACCTCCCTGCCCAGGAACCCCTTCTGCCAGCAGCCCACAGGGCTAAAGGAGACAACTCCAGCATTGCCAGGCTCAAATCCCCGCATGGCTTCCAAATGATTCCCATTAAACGGAGGCGGGCAGTGGTTTGGTGTCTCTCTGGTGGGATGACTTCGTGGCAGCCGTGTTGGCTGCAGGGCAATGTTTGCCCGTCATCCCCAATGCTGAGGTGGGAGCAGCTCTCGCTGCAGATGCGTCTTGTAAGGTAACAGGCAGCTGCCAGTCGTCCCGGTTAACGGAGCAAAAAATGTTACCCTTTGCTTTTGCTGGATCAACTTCAGTTTCCCTTCTTACATCGGATGGTGCTCGCAGGTGAAGTCAAGGAGGCAGGCTGGGCGCTGGCTTTGCAAGCATCAGCTTTTCAGGTTGTCCAGCTCATGCCCTTGGGGATCAAACCACAACTGTGTGGGGTGTAATTTATCTAACTCGCACGCCCCATGAAATGAATCACGGTCAGTCGGTTCCTCAGACACCAGCATGATGTTAGCCGTGCCCACAAATACCATCCCATCTGTAATCAGCTCTGTAATTAATCTGTAATCAGAAATTCATGGGGTGTTAATACAACCTCCTGCTGCTCCCGCTGTGTGGGACCAGCTTCAGGGTGAGGTGGTTGTTCCGCAGGGTGATTTCCATGGGAGTCGCATTGCAGTCAAAGATCGCTGGTGTCTGTTTTCCCGTGACAGTCAAGGTGATGACAACCGAGCGCAGACTGTGTGGGCATTGCAAATGGTGGGCAAGGTGCAGAGACCACACTCCCAACAGAGCTGTTGGGAGCTGCCATCGCTCGGTGGGGTCTGGCCCTGCCTCTGAGGGGTGAAGGTTATGTCGCCTGTGAGAAAGCTGAGCCACCAAATATGAGACCAGTCAGTGTCTTTTTGGCTTTTGTTACAGGAGTTATAGGGTTTTTTTCATGGTATCCTGGCCTGGGACAAGTCAACGAGTGCTAAGTGGGGACAGAGAACACGTGGCACTGTGACCATGGTCTCCAGCAGGACTGTTGAACACCTTGGTTCACATTAGCTCTCCTTCGAGGAGCAACCATGGAAACTTTGGGGTAAAATATGGGCAGTGGAGAGAGAAACAGCAGGAGCAGAAACATCTCAGTGGGCCATGTGATGGGAGAAAAATGCAGAAGCCAAAACTCAAGTGAGATAATGTCCACCCCAAGCCCTCCTTGAAAGTGCAATGGTCTGCAAGGCTTATCTCAGCTTTATTTGCAGAACATGAGCCTCTTCTTTTGATGTGTCAATGAACTGCAGAGAAGAAAGGACTTTTTGGAATTTATTCTTCAGAACATTTGCCCAGAGTTTAACTTCTTTCCAAGCCGCCGTTTGCTCATATCCTGCCTGTCTGTATGGAGAGATATGGGGTCATTGGCATCGACTGACCCGGACTGCTGTAAGTCCCAGTGTCTGTATGGTATGTTCGTGTGTGTTGGACTGGGACAGAGCCCACACAGGGGCTGCATGTGAAAGGTGGTGCAACAGCTCCTTGTGCCTTTCTTCTCTCTTCCTTCCTGGAAACTATTGATGATGTTGCTACCGAACAATGAGAAAATGACTCCCAGGGCCAACTGCCTGGGGTAGAGGCAACGGCAACAAATAAAGGGGTCCTGGCACGCTGCTCTGAACTTGAGCTGGTGGGGTCCCAGCCCATGTACCCCCTGCTTCCTTCCCACGTGGTGGCAGGAGAAGACACTGGTAGGAGTGTGTGGGACAGCATGGTTTCTGCTGATGCTTTTTTAGTGTCCTGACAGGGCTTAGCTGTCTTTCATGTCCAGTCAGCTTGGCCTTTCCCCTCATGCTTGTATCTCCAACTTCTGGATGTGACACCGTAGCATCAGGAGGGGCTACCCTGGGAGGGCAGGTCTGTGTCAGGTGCTGTGGTGGGGTGTGACAGCCCTGCTGTGGTACCAGAACCTGCTCTGTTCTCAGTGTGGCCCTTTATGCCTGGACATCCTCTGGAAATGGTGGAGTCCTCCTATCCTCAGCTCTGAGGTTCATTGGAGGGCTGCCTACCATGACTGCCTTTGAGGGGGTGGAGGACCATGTCCACCTGATGGTTGGAGGCTGCTGGTAAGGACTTATTGGTGGACTGAAATCCTGGGCTGAAACCATGCTGGGCTGAAATCCTTTGGCTCTGGCTCCTCTCAAAGCTGGTCTGCAAAGACTAACCACAGCCTATGTACGACTGAAAAGCTGCTTGTCTGTCCTACCAAACCAGGGTGTGTTAGCCAAGCAAGGAGGCTGCAGGAGTTTCTAGCGGCCATCTGGCTTTGTCTTTCAGGGAGGTGGGTGTAGAGTCCATCCCAAACGTGCTGAACAATCGCACATCCCCAGGGTTTCATATGCAACGTGTGCCCATTTTTTTTCCCTTCTATTAGGCAGTGTGAATTTTTCTTACACTCTCATCAAGGGGAGACATCTGAGTCCTGACTGGAATCCGTTCCCTGTGCCCTGGAGTCTGCCTCAGGTGAGATAAATCACATCATTCATTTCATCCTCAGACTCCAGACCAGGACCGGGCATGACCGACGAGGGCTGTGGGGAAAGAAACGTTGCAGGTTTTGTACCAAAACCAGAGCAGGGGGCCAGTCTCCAAAGAGAAGAACCAGCTCCAGCCCTGTCCCCTGCCGTGGACAAACTCATGGACTGCAGCACTTGTGTTTCCAGGCAGAACAAAGCTAAACTGAAACTTTTGAGTGCAAACTCCCTTTGCTGTTGGACCTCTCAAAATTTAGAGATGCTTCAGATGCTGGGATGAATCCATGGTCTTTTCTATGCTCCAGAACTGCCAACTTTGGCTGTGTCTGTACTACCAAATCGTGGTGCTCATGAATATTTCTAGGTGCCAGAAGGCAACTGTTTGGCCTGTTACTTTGATGAAATGGTCCTTGGTGTGGTTTCAGCCTGGGCCAAGTAGCAGCATCCAAACAATTTCCAGGTGTGCTTTGTGAGCTGGTGGGGGTCCAGGAGGGTCTCAACATGCAGCTTAGACACGGACCTTGCTGTGGGGATGGTCCAGCTGTACTGATCAGGCCATGCCACTTCTCAGGGCTGGGAAGAAAGTCTCTGGCACCAGCCTGTTATTGTATGTGTCTATAAACTTTGCCAGCACTTGTGGCAGCCAGGACTAGGAATGAGGGGGTCTTTAGGTCCTCTCTGTGGATGAGGCAGTCTGGAGTCTTCTTCACCTGCCAGTGGCTGCTGCTCCAAAGAGACAGAGCTGCTGGGTTCAGGCGTGGTGTCCCCTGTGTGGGGATGGTGAGAAGCTGAGACTGGCTGCTGCTGTTGCCTGGTGGGCAAGCTGCACCACCTTGGGCACCTCTGCTGAGGGGCCACCAAGGAGCTGGCAAAGACCCACTAGGACCTATGTCCTTGGCAGGACAGTGAGGCCAGGACACGGGGCTGAAGATAGAATCATAGAATCACTAGGGTTGGAAAAGACCTTTAAGATCATCAAGTCCAACCGTCAACCCAACCCCCCCATGCCCACTAAACCATGTCCCCAAGCGCCTCATCTACACGTCTTTTAAATCCCTCCAGGGATGGGGACTCCACCACTGCCCTGGGCAGCCTCTTCCAAGGCCTGACCACTCTTCCAGTAAAGAAATTTCTCCTCATGTCCAACCTAAACCTCCCCTGGCACAACTTGAGGCCGTTTCCTCTCGTCCTATCGCTGTTCCTTGGCAGAAGAGACCGACCCCCCCTCGCTCCAACCTCCCTTCAGGCAGTTGCAGAGCGCGATGAGGTCTCCCCTCAGCCTCCTCTTCTCCAGGCTGAACACCCCCAGTTCCCTCAGCCGCTCCCCATCAGACTTGTGCTCCAGGCCCTTCCCCAGCTCCGTTGCCCTTCTCTGGACACGCTCCAGCCCCTCCATGTCCTTCTTGTCGTGAGGGGCCCAAAACTGAACCCAGGATTCGAGGTGCGGCCTCCCCAGTGCCCAGTACAGGGGCACGATCCCCTCCCTGCTCCTGCTGGCCACACCAGTGCTGATACAGGCCAGGATGCCGTTGGCCTTCTTGGCCACCTGGGCACGCTGCCGGCTCGTGTTCAGCCGCTGTCGACCAGCCCCCCCAGGTCCTTCTCCTCTGGGCACTTTCCAGCCGCTCTTCCCCAAGCCTGGAGCGGTGCCTGGGGTTGTTGTGGCCCCAGGGCAGGACCCGGCACTTGGCCTTGTTGAACCTCCTCCATTGGCCTCGGCCCATCGATCCAGCCTGTCCAGGTCCCTCTGCAGAGCCTCCTGCCCTCCAGCAGATCTAGACCCAGTCTCACACTGAAGGCCAGGAGGTCTGGAGGGTGTGCAATGACTGATGAGGTCCCTGAGGGACCAGCTGCGGTGCCAGGAGTACCAAGCGCTAAGCCAAAGCAGAGCACGTGGGAAGACTTCTCCTCTCCCTTTCCCATGAAGCTGAAAGAGCTGCTCTGTGATTGCCGTGGTGGGAACTGGAGTCATGGCTGTGTGAGGAGCCCTTCTCTCCCCCTCAGGAAGCGGGATGCTGCCGGAGCTATTTTAAGACCATTGCTGCTTGTTTTGGCCCTGACTTGACTGCTTTGGTCATCACCTCACTCAGGTAGTTATTTTTGGTCTTGCCAGGAATTGACTTCCTGAAGGGAAAAATGATGTAGGCGGGAAAGGAGACTTGACTTTGTGTTCCTGAGCCCAAAAAAAGATCGCTGGGTGCTTCTTGGCTTTTCCCAGGACAGTGGTGACCGGAGAGGAGGAGGTGGAGAGAGGGTGTCCTTGCCCCATGAGGCATCGGGGCAGCAGCAGTGCAGTCTCACTTGCTGGTGACCACTGCAGTGCCTTGGTTGGGGAAAATGGGCTGGACTTGGCCTGTTGGGAGTCCCTTGAAGCCCTGGCTCTAGGGCTTGCTCAGGAAGGGGCTGGTTGCCTTGCTGGTGCCCTCAGGTGATGCTGGTCTGCTTCCGACTTGTGGTGGCACCAGGGCTTAAAGCGAAGGGATCTGGGGTGTGACCATCTGGTGTGGAGGGGTGAGGAAACAGCTCATCACCTTGGGACTTCTCGGGAGGAAAAAGGAGGTCAGGCAGCTTCGTTTTTGCCGCCAGCCTCTTCCTTGGCTCTTGCCCTCACTTGTCACATCTGAGACCCCAAGCATATGGAGACATGGTTGAGTGGGCAGAGCTCACTGAGCTCCATATCTTAGCACTGGTGTTGCCAGTGTCCTTTCTGTCCTGGTCTTATAACTGGCCCTTCAGACCAAGGTCCCTCTGTGGTGGAGAGTGCTGGGTGGTGGCAGTCCATCTCCAGCCTCTACTGCTCCTCAAATCGAAGAGCCACCTCCAGCGGTGGGTGACTTCACCCCTCCAGTGCTCTGCCCTCTTGTCTGCTGAGGCAAGATCTTACTGTGAACTGTTGAGCAACGTCCCAGGAACACAAAAGTATCTGAGCAGCGAGCACTTCCCCGGTGGAGCTACCTTTTTGGCATCCCTGAGGGGCAGGGCTGATGGGAGGGGGGAAAAACCCAGCTGCTAATTGCACAGTTAATCACAGATGCTAATGAACATCTGCCTTCTTGATCAGACCATGGCCACCCTTATGGCTGGAGGGCAATACAGCAAATCCACGGTGCTTGCAGCCCTGTGTGCGGGTGGAAGGGTAGGTTGCTTCTTCAGAGCTACTGTAATGTTTGACCCTGCAGCTCTCCAGGACAGTGGGAGATGTAAGAACTTCCCGAAAGCAAGGAGGAAATGGGTGGACTTCAGGTTTGGGTTGAGACAGAACACAGTGATTTTTCCCAAGTTAGGAGGTTAGAAGGCAAAAATTAAGGCAAAACTGTGGTTTGGTTGGCAACTTGATTAAACCTGAAGGCTTTAAAAAAAGCTTTTGGTACACATCAGTGTTTGACCACCTCACAGCTGGTGAAGTTCATCCCCTGCTTCCTTTAACTATCCCAAATGAGTCCAAGAAAGACTGGGAAGAAACAGCCTGTTCCAGAGGCACCCATCTCCTGGGCTCTGGCTGTTGGTGTGCAGGTAGCAGCACCTGCTTCACAGGGGTCTCCTTCCTCAGCTGGAAGAGCTGTGGCAGATGGACAGATCTCCTGGGCTTTCCTGCTGGCCCCAAATGATGAGGACTGCTTTAAGAAACCCCTTATACCTCCTGGGAAACCTCCAAGAGTTATAAAACCTGAAGGTATCATTCCTCCTACGGTATGGAGCTGCCAAGAGATGGAAATGGGCATGAACGTTAACATGCCATTGCTAGGAAGACAGTCAGCATTTGCAGGCTTTTAATTTTATTTCTTCAGTGGTGTTTCCAACCAAGGAAAAAGCTGAAGACTCCGGTCCAACACTAACAGGGCCAGGTTTGAAAATCCAGTGAGAATTTTAGCTCAGGATGAAATGCTTATTTTTCCACCCTAAGCAAGGTGTAGTGGACCTCAAACGTGGTGTCAGGATATCAAAGTACAAGGATTTGGTGAATGGCCCATCTGTCCGTGTGAAAGGAAATCCTGGTGGAGACAGCCGGCTGCCCTGGGCAGGGGAGAAGTGAGACCTGGCACAGTCGTGCTTTTTGGGACAGGTTTCTTTTGGATGTTGAGAAAGTCCTTGCTCCAGTCTTGTGCGTTCGTTGTGTAATGATGCTGCTGAGCTCTCAGCTTGGGAGTTTTCCAGCTGCTGCAACTGGCCTGTGAGTTGCTACAACACAAAACACGCGGCTCAAGGGTTCCCAGAGGCTGCGCAGCTCCAGGGATGGGGGTGCAGGGTCTTCCCACAGCTCTGGGTTGGTCTCCCGTTGATCTCCCCTAGCAGGGGTGATCTCCAGCTGGGGTGGCTCTCGCTGGCTGCTGCCATCTCCTGGGGACTGGCTCGGTGGCCATGCGGGGGCTTTCCTGGGGCTGCTGCACCCTGAAATCATCCAAGAGAGGAGAAGAGAAGCTGTGTCCCAGCAGGAGGGAAGGAGCTGGACCCTGTTGGACCCAAATGGGTCTCAGGCACAGCCTGTTCCCTTAACAGGAGTGACGGCGAGATAAAAGCACACATCTCTGGACTGAAGGGCTGTCTAGGGAAGGGTTAGGGATGTTGCACAGCCACCCTGCAGGGCCGGGTCTGAAAGCCGTGTTTGCCACAACGGGAGTGGCATTGTGGGTCAGAGGCAGCGTGGGTCCCGTGGGATGGCAAAGCTCTCCCCGTGGGCTGTCCCTGCAGCCCTGGTGTTCAGCTCCCGCTGGTGAGGAAACCTTCCTTGGCCAAGCATGTGGAGGTGAGCCCAGCCGAGCATCTCTTCTGGGCACCCCGGCTGACTTCATCAGGAATCCCTTCAGTATTACCGGGGGGGAGCGGCTGGACCGCTGAGTTACGAACCCAAACGGCAGCTTGGAGTAACGATGGTGGGACGCTCTGCTTTGCACCAGTGCTGCTGGCTGGGACCATGCCCCAGGTCCCCAGCCCAGAGGGAGAAGGTCTGCAATGCCGTGTGCTGCCAAAGCACCGGGACCAGCCTGAGCCTGCAGCTGCCTGCGTCTGGCAGGGCCCGGGGCTGCTGCCTGCACTCCAGCCTCAGGGCAAGGGGCTGGTGTTGGCCAGAAGATGGTGCTGGTAGGAAAGTGATTAAAGATCTTGCTCCATTCCACTTCTGCTGGTAGAGGAGAGTTTAGATTTTTTTTTTTTTTTTTTTAATCCCTCTCCTCCTTCCTATAAGAAACACTGTAAAAATAACTCAGCATGTTTAATGGTCCCAGATCTACCACGCAGGGCCCACAGAGTTATTTATTACATCCAGCAGGTTACTGAGAGCTCTACTGCAGTAACTCGAACCCTGTGAGGCAAAGGCTGCTTCTGGGCAGAGGATTCTCTGGGCGACTAATGGAAGCATAACCCTGATTGATAATGGTTTTAGGCTTATTTATTTTTCCCCAGGATCCTTCTCATAACATCCTCCTGAATGGTTGGGCCAGGCCAGGCTGCCCTACAGTGGGGTAACTCTGGGGATTCCCCCCAAAAGTAGCAAATGGTGTGGGGGCACCCCATGCTGGAAGAAGGTCTTTTTCGGGGTGAGGGTGTCCCTCTTGTGAAAGCAGTGAAAATGCAGGAATTGTTTCTTTCTGCTGCAGCTTTGGGCATGTCTGTGCTGCACTGTCCTTCTGGGGGCAGCTCACCTCTGCAACAGGCTCTTGCTGGTCCCTCCGGTTGCTGCTCACACTGCGGCTGCTCTGATTCTCCTGCCTACGCTGCCTGCAGGGATCCCGCTCCCGGTGCAGGGGGGTGACCTGCCCCTCTGCCAAGGTAAGAAGCAGTGAAGCCATCAGCTATCACACTGCAGGCTCCTTTCCTCCTCCCATCCGTGCATCTATATGGGCTCGCTGGGAGCCGGAGATGGTGGCAACCCCCTATAGCCTTGAGCAACTGGGCAGCAGGGACGGAGCCGGAGATGCTGCTGGAGGTGGGTGCTGTGCCTTTGGAGATGCGCTCCTGAAAGTTGCTTGGGATGAAAACAGCACCCTTTCCTGCACTTCCCTACCAGACGTCAGCGCGCAGCCCGTAACCCTGCTGTAGATGTTTCTCACTGTCCAAGTCCTTGTAAGACCCAAACAGTTGTATTTACAGCAATGAGCAGAGCTCTGCTTTAGTCCGAGTACCGTGTTGCTCAATCGCATCCTCAGCCCGCTGGCGGCTTTTATGTGAATATCTAGCGGCCCCTACCAAAAGCAGAGCTTGCTGCATTTGGAGCTGTACGTTGAGAGCTGCTGCACAGAGGCTGATTTCTCTGCCGGGTCTATTATTTCAGTCTTCCAAGCTGAGACAATTTAAATGAGAGATTTCCAGAAAGTTGGGGGTGAGATTTTCAGTTTGCTGGAGCCTGTGGCTGAATCCCACTACCAGGAGGACGCTGCTTTAGGATCACGCTCCAGTGCTTAACAGGAACGAAGGAGCCTCTGTCTGTGAGTGTGATGGTGGGTCAGGGACTTGGCACTGAGCAAATTACTTCTGCCTCTTGGTGGGTACAGAAGCTTTTCCCTTTCCCCAAGGAAAGAGGAGGCAGCTGAAGTGGCAGAAGCAGCCTGTGTCCCTCATGCCCTGGGGACTCTTCTGCACATCTCAGGTGTGCTTGGGACTGGGGCTCAGGTCTGCCTCAGGGCCTTGGAGAGGTTGCTTTGGGGCTCCCAACCTGCACAACGGAGCAGTAACGCTCTCTTCCTGGGCTACCAAAAGGTTTGCATGCCGTAAGGCAATCCCGTGCAGGGAGCCCTGGTCTCTAGGGCCAGAAGGTGTTGCTCTAACTCCAGCAAGGGAGAGGGGGACCAGTACACAGTCTGGATGCTCTTGCAGGACCTTTGCAGTGTTGCCTGTCCCTTGGCATCCCTCTCTTCAGGCGAGGCTGCTGGGGACCACGCAGCAGGACCAGAGCTGAGCCCCACTTGTGTGATCTGGACTTGCTGCAGGAACAGCCCAGCAGTGATCGCAGCTTGATCCAGGAGGTAGAAAGGCTGAGCTGAGCCAAATCTGGCTTATATTCCCTGCACATCCAAGAACCCCAATTCACAGAAGGGCAAAGGTATCCTTCCCAGCCTCTGTAATGCCAGCATTTGGGATTCTGCCCTTCGAATGGTTGGGTGCACTCACAAACCCTCCGAGAAGAGGGAGTGCGGTGGGCTAAGGGGGTCCGACTTTGCTGGAAGGGTGTTACGGGGTGGGAGGGGAGCGGGCTGGAATTTATTCTGAGCTCATCAGAGAATTAAATCATTATCCTCCAGGATGAGGATTTATGGTTATGGCTCTCAAAGCCCACAGCAGACGTCAGGTAAGTGGGTGGGAGCCGGTCCCAGGTGCTGTGCTGCATCAAGGGGAGCCGGTGGAGAGGAGATTGTCTGTACATGTGTCTCGGGGGCAGGGGCTCCTACAGGACCGTTGTCCTTTCTGAGCGGGGGATACTCAGTTTGGACATCCTTTCAACTGCAACCGTCTCCACTGGGATCCCTGGGCCTATTATAGACTGATTAAATATTAAAACAATTCATTTTGTACTTAAACTGTTCCGAAGGCTCCTGCTGACGATGACTTTGAAGTCTGCGGTGAAAGGATTTGCTCTCGTTTTCTCCTCCCCACCATCCCCAACTTTCCCCAGGCAGGACGAGGAGGGTGAGCCCTGGCCAGGTCTGGCTGTCCCAGCGCCAGGGGCTGGGGTCTTGCTTGAGTTGGTGGAGGGTGTTTTGCTCTGTGCGTGGGGGCTTGCCGGTGCTCGGTGCTGCTGGAGCAAGGGGAAAGCCGTGGTTGCTGGTGGCAGGGGCCAGGAGAGCCCTCCCTGGAGGGAGCAAACCGTGTGCTCTGGGTGTGGATGCTAAAAGGGGCAGCGGAGGGGCTGGGGTGGCAGCAGAGCTGCACTCCTCATCCTCGTTCGCCGCCTCCTCCTCCTCCTCCTCCTCCATGGGGACAGCAGGTCCTCGCCTGGTGCTGCTGGTGTCCCGAGAGCCCCCAGGAGCTGAGGGACATGATGCAGAGGCAGCTGCTTTCCTGGAGGTCCATGTTGGCTGTCCTGGATGCTGCTCTCTCCTGGCAGCTGGAGGCTGGTGCATGGAGGTGAAACCACCCTGTGCATCACTTGGTATCTTCAGGAGCTGAGCCTGTAGCGTCCTAGATCTGGGTGCAAAACCTCTTTTGGTCCTGGGGACCCTGAGCCACATGGCGTCCTGCCCCCCGGGTTTGTGCGGTGCTGTGGGTGGTAGCACGCATGCTGCGTGGATTAATGCCCAGCTGCAAAGTGCATGACAAGGGAGGCGTAGATGCAGCCTGGGAGGGCAGGATGGTATGTTGTGAGTCTCTTCCACCAGGTTTTTTTCACCCAAAATACCTGGCTCTGCACCAAAGGAACTGGGGATGGAGACATGCGAGAGGCACCCAGCCAAATGGGCTGTCCGTGAGAGTCCCTTCAAGGGATGGAGTTGACCGATTTGGGTGAGCGGAGGGATTGTCCATCTCTGCGTTGTGCTTTGAAGCCAGCGTGGCCTGTGGCCATTTCTCCTCCCTGTTTACAGTGTCTCAGCACCGAGGTTTCTGTGCAGGCTCCGTCACCCTGGGCATCACCTGGAAAGAGCAAGAGGAGCTGGACCCAAGCCCAGGTCCCGGCATCTTCGACAACCCCACACGCTTTGCCTCAACATCTCCTGCTGCAGCAGCAGGAAGGGGAGGACAACTCCTGGGAGACGAGGGCTTGCTCATGGTCTGCGGGGGGCCAGGTCCAGAGTGGGACCCCCACCCCTGGGAGGATGCTTGAGCACCTGGAGGGCTCAGGGCTTAAATTTCAAGCTGCACCCTGCCTGTTTGTCCTCCTGGTCCCAGCTCAGGAGCCAGATCGCAGAAGTGCAGGAGGACCCTGAACCTCCTCCGCCTGCTGCAGATGAACGAAAAGGTGAGTGGCAAATATTTCATCTCCTCTGCTGGATCTGGCTTCCTTCCCCCTTTCCTCCCCCTTCTCCAGCCCCATCTTTTACATCTGTTGTATGTGAAATCCAGCAAACTCTCAGCAGAGCTCATTACTCATGGCCCATTGCTCTGAAGAGGGCCGAAAGGTCCTGCACGTAATGATTTGGAGGTGATTTGTATTTAAGATGCTTGGCTTTCAGATGCTGGGGGGGGAGGGGAAATTAAATAATTGAAAGCTAGTGGGGAAGGGAAGGAGAGAGCCCTGGATAGAGGGAGAGGACACGAGTTTCTCATGATCCAGAAGTGTTCCGGCTCACCTGATCGGTTACACAGATGCAGAATTAAAACCCAAGACTCAGGGAAAACCTTCCTCATGTCCGTGCGGGATCAGAGCGTGCCCCAGGGATGGGGCCAGGGGTGGGCTGAGATGGGTGTACCGAGAGGCTTCTCCGGGGACGGCTGATGCTCAGCGTGGCTGAGGGCAAAAGGTTTGGCCCAAGTAGGACGGGGGATCCTCTGGCCCTAATGTCTTGGTGGGACGTGATTGCCTTGCCCACAGCAGACTGCCCTTCCCGCTCCTCCTTTCTCTGCCCTTCCCTCTTGCTGCCTCCCCCAGCTCTCTGCTTCTGGCACGCTTTAAGCAATAAAGCCAATTTTCCAGCCCTGGTCCAAATTTTCAGGCAATCTTGCTGGCAGCACCTGCCGGCTGGTAAACTCCCCCCGCAAGGCAAAGGGGTGAGCAGGGCTGGAGACCACAGTGCTGTCCCTGAGCCTGTGCAGGACAGACTTGGTGGCCCAGAGCCAGGCAAAGAGCATGGCTTGCTGATGAAAACTTGCAGTAAGAGCCTCACAGAGTGTTTCTCAAGATCTTAAAGCGAAAGGAGACGCCATGGGGGCAATCTCTGTTTGGTGGGTAGGGAAACTGAGGCACAAAGGGCCTGGAAAAAGGGCAGGTGGTCTGAATGTTACTTGCCTGAAAGTTCAGCAAACTGGGATGCGGAAGTTAGGCTTGGTCTAAACCAACGCTGTTCCACTTTCATACACCAAAGCTCCTTTCAGCTTATTTCCTTCTCTTTATTTTTTTGATCCAATTGCCAAAAAAAAATCTACCAGTCTGGTCTGGTTCTACCTAAAAATTAGTGCAACTGAACGCTGCAGGTTTGTGGCAGGAAACAAGCCTCCTGCTGACTGCTCGTGCTCCTCTTCTCCAGCTGGGTGCCAGACCCCGGGTCCCCCCAGCGATGCTGGGTGTTAGCGGGGTTCGGCACCAGCCTTCGGCTTCTGGAAACGAGTATACGCGTGCAGAGGCCCTTCTGCACTTGAACTCGAACCTTCATTTCCAAAGCCTGTTTTTAACCTTGACCCAAACTCCTGCCTTGCTGCAAATGCATGGGGGGAACCTGTTGCCCAGCCCGGGAAACCCGCAGGTGCCCATTCCCTTCCCAACACCTTAACAAGGTCCCAGCAACGCTCCGGTCCCTGGAGGTGTGTGGGTGGCCCATTAGACAGCGCTTTAGGGCTGGGCAGGCGACTTTTATTCAGACTGCTCAGCCTAAGATCTAAGAGTCAGGTCAGATTAGGCTGCCTGATCCGAGGCTAACGAGTTGGGTGACCACCGGGGGAATGAAAGTCAAAAATCAATAGCCTGGGAAGATCTGATGCTTTTCCACGTGCTGTTCGTGTATTTATCAACTCTGTGCAGACCTCGGGGAAGTTTTAGGAGCCTCCCCTAAAGTCTGGTGTTTAACCCTTGTGTATTCTCCCCCCAGTCCCAGGGTGCAGAGGCGATTCACGCAGCGCGCATCTGCCCAGAGTACCACATTTTCTCCCGAAAAGGCGCGCTGTGGAGGTATGTGCCTGGCTCTCATGTAAATAGGTAAGTCTAAGAAAATTAGTTTTTCTTAATCTAGTGTCAGCTCAAACAGGAACCAAGATCCCCTTATCCCAAATTTTCCTTCTAGGTTAAAGTGGCTGGGAGGGCAAGGGGCTGGGGAAGGTAATAACTCCCTAATGTTGAAGGCACTGGTGTTCAGGCCCAGCACCTGAATACCTTCTTTTTTGGGAAAAACCCTTTTCTATTGATTTTTGGGGTGAGGACAAACAGCACTTTTGTTCTCCCTACCCCCTCGGTTCTAAAGCTTGTCTGCGGCTGGAGCCGGCTCTGCAGCTGGTGCCCAGCTCTGCCCTCGGTGGGAGGCGTCCGGCCATGCCCCCCTCCTTCGCCATGCCCAGCGGTCGGAGCAGATGGCCCCTGCGAGCACGGGGAGAGCAGGGCTTTCTCTTCAGAATCTGTGATTAAAAGCACTCGAGTGATGCTCTGCAGGCTGCGGGAGGGCTGGTGCTCCCAGCGGTCTGCCCAGCTCCGTTGGGGAATTAAACGGTGAGATGTAGGTGTAGCATCTTCTACCGCTGCGAGCCCTGCCGGGGGGTTCCCAGCTAGGATTGCACCCTGGGCGTTTGGGCAGGATGCTCCGGCCCCCTCCCGAGGACAGGCGGGCTGGGAGGTGGTACCCCCGCCTCGGGGAGCGGTGGGAGATGGGTGCCTGACCCCCAGTTCTGCCGCAGCAGCGTGAGGGTCATACAGCTGACCACCGGGTAGCCCTGCAGCCACCCCGCTGAGAAGGTGCTGGGGAAGAGGAAAGGCATCAGGGGAAAGCTCTGGGTGCTGCATGACAGGCTGGAGACAGCAGGCAGGTTGCTGCTGGCAGCACTGGGGAGACTGGGGACATGCCGATAGCTAGTGCAGGCTCAGAGTTTACTTAAAATGACTCTGTCCTGTGTCTCCAGGAGCCTCCTTGTCTCTTCTCAAAGCCTCACCTGCGCAGGACAGGAGCTATTCCCTGGTCCAGAACCAACCAACATCTGCTCAGCTAAGCCCTGCTTGCCTGTCCCCAGGCAGAGTAAGTAGCCTGTCCCCTCTCCTGCTCTGACCCCGCTGTGTGCATCCCCGTGTGCCTCCCCGTGCCTGCTATGGGTCACAGCTGTGTAGAGAAGAGTAAAAGTGTCTATTTAGAGGCAATCCTGATGTTTTTCGAGCTTCCAGCAAGAGTTAGGGAGTCCCGTGCCAGCAGGTTTGCTCGGGACACTACAGGTCTCTGCCCCAAACGTGCGCATCCTCTCTCTGCTCGTGATTTCTTCACCTCCCGCGACAGAGTTCCCCAGCCGATGTGCTTGTGGGGTGGGAAAGCGCTGCCTTTGGCTCAATTAAACCTGCTGCCAGATGAATCACCCCCTCACATCCCCGTATCAGCTTCTCTGGGCTGTGTTGGCTGGTGAGCCTGGACCTTGTACTTGGGATTCAGGGTTTAAATCAGCCGGAGAGATGGAGAAAAATTACGCACACACACCTGGAAGGTGAGGTGGATGGCCTCTCGCATTTTTCCCAATAACACTTATTGCCCTAAACTCCTTTAGGTTATATGTAAAAAAGAAAAAAAAAAAAGACAGAATAAAGACAGAGGGGATGTACAAAGCATTGCATCAGTAGAAATATATCTACAAAGCTTCCTGAGCTTCAGAGGCTGAAATCTTGAAGTTAGCTGGATGCTTAAGTGCATCAGGACCTAATTGCTGCCAAGTCCATGTGTCAGGGGGAAATAAGTGTTGCACAAAGCCCCCTGCATTTTAAAATCCCTGTCCAATGGCATTAACCCCACATCAATCTACTTAGGCCTTCCAGGAGCTAAGAAAATCCTCATTGAATTTCCTTCCAAATGCAGTGAAGCCCCTACTTCCCAGAGAAGGGGAGCCCGAGAGATGGGAACAACATATGGGGGTTTGAAAACGAGTCTTGTAGGGTGGTGGTGAGCAGTTGCGTTTAGTTTGATGACTTCAGGCGGTGGGGTTTCTGAAAGCAAGCTATTTCCAGTAGATCCGATATGTTCGTATTCCTCAGGGCGGTGAGCAGCAGCTGCTGAGCAGCTCTGTGAACTCCCAGGCTCCGGCTTGCTCTGGTGCCGTTCGCTACAAACAGGTTGGTTGCAACCACAAGAGGTGGCAGATGAAATCCACAGATGCTGAAGTGGTCAAGACCCAAGGGAACCTTCTGAAAATCAATGCTGGTTCCTTAAAGCTTCCTCGCTGCTATAGTAACACCACTGCTCACCCATTCAGAGGTGATGGATCCCCTGATCCCATCTACCCACCCCTCTTCCTCACGTGGGAACCCTGGGGGTTCCATCCCTCCTGGTGAACATCCCTCTGCAAATGGCCTTTGCTGGTTCTCATGTCCCTTTGTGCTGGCACCAGCCTCGGTGCAGGAGCCAGCCCTGGGCTCCTCTCGGCTACCAGAGGGAAGCAATTCCCATAGGATGGGCTTGTGGACCCTTGTCCTGGTGAAGACATGATGAATTCTCACTTGTTCCGCTTTGTACCCAAAACCAAACCGCTCGCGTGTTAGCACGCTTACTGGCCGGTTTTGTCTCGTGCGTGCTGGTGCTCTGCCAGATGAGATCTGAGCATCTGGGGTGGCCCAGGCCAGGGGCTGCTCCCACGGGCAAGGCAGGTTCAACCGTTCTCTTCAGCAAAGNAAAAAAAAAAAGGCATGAATGATTCATAGATGCAAGGGGGGGAAAAAGACAGGGAGAGAGGGAGAGAAAGAGAGAGAGAGATTAAGAGAGAGGAGCTTCAAAGTGACTGGAGCCGATTTGAAGTCCTGAGCGTTCCTGTGCTGGGTAGACCAGCAATTCACCAGAGAGGCCCCGTCAAGCTCCCCCCACCCTCCACCCCGGCCTCATCCCTGCTGCTGCCTCCTCCTCCTCCTCTCCCGCAAACACAGCCTCCGAATCACAAGTTCAAAGTTCACCATCATCTAATGATGTGAAGGCCTCCCAGACCCTCTGTGAGTGGCATCTGTTTATAGGCACGGCCCTTCCCTGGTGGTTTAGCCTGGCTTAAAATTAAAAAAAAAAAAAAAATTAAAAAAAAAAAAAAGAGGAGGAGGAGTGGAATGAGATGCAGGGCTCCTTTTTAAAAAAAAAAAAAAGTATAAAAAAATCTACTGGTGGTGAAGTGCCTTTGATTCTGAATATTAAAAAAGCCCATTAGATTTAAATGTAATGAGAATATTAACGCTACTGCCTTGATTTGTATTCACTGGCTACCACAGATATACTTTGGGAGTGGGGAAGAAAAATACGGCTCACGCCGAGACGGAAGCTGTCGCCCTCGCAGGGAGCAACGAGCCCGGTGGCGGAGGGAGCGGGAAGGGGCGAGGGAGACGGAGGGACCGATTTTGGCCCCCTCTGTCTGGCGATCCCAGCCATCGGAGGGATGGGCACCTCCGACAGCACCTTTTGATGGCAAAACTGCTGGCATCACCCCCAGCGCCGTTAAAACTCAATATCCTTTTGCAGGGAAATTCAGGCATTTGGAAACTTGGCTTTGCGGTGCTCAGAAAGCGAAATTCCTTGTCCACAGAATACGAGTCTTGAAACAATTTATTTCTTTTCAATTTTGTCTAAAGCGCCATTAAAATTTTGCTCCTTCGGTTCAATGTTGTAATTGAATCGAATGCGTGTGCTATTGTGACAAATCTGCAGGAGAAATGAGTGATGTCTAGAACAAGTCCTGTAAGACTCGTTATTGGTTATGTGTCACTAAATAAACGACACAATAATGAATGGCTAATACTCTAATTAGCATTACATGCTCCCTTTATTTTATTAATCAAAGGCAGTAACGTTCACTGGCCTAATGAAACAGTTTGATGTTTTAATACTTCCGAAAGAGAGAAAGAGATAAGGTCTCACTACTAATTAGGGTAGCAGCTGATTTTAGAAAAAATGTCTGAAATTGTTGCCTGGCTAAAATAAGGATCTCAAACGCTGCAAATGCTCCAATTCGCAAAATGAAAAGAACAGAAAATAAAATCAGAAGCTTTAAAATAGAAGAAATAATATAGTTGGCCATCCTATCATATCCTAATGTGTCACGACACGTCATTAGTACTAACAAGTAATGAGGTATGCACCGCTCCAACAGAAACATAAAGAAATTATATTGAACAAATAATGCTGACAGAAGTATTAGGTGACAGTTAATATTTAATTTCCAAGTGGACTTTCAGGGATTTCTAAATTATTTTTAGGAAGTGAAATATTCTAAACCCAGCGGAAATAAAAATCAAATGACTTTGCAAAAACGTTTCAGTTTTGACTTGGGCTTTTTTAGAAGGAAAACCTCAGTGCGGAGGTTTTCTAGGAGCCCGGATCCCAGCAGAGAGCTGAGTAGATATCGAAACCTGTAATGAATAGCTGCAGCGTAGGCAATGATGAGCTATTTAGAGACATCCATCGAAGGAAGAAGTGCTGTCCAAACACAGACAGGAGGTAACACAAAGCAGGGAAAGGTTTGTGCAGGAGTTTCTCTTAAGGCTGGTCTAAGGAAAGAAGAGTTTGAGTAAGACGGGAGCTGAAGGGGAAATCCTCCGGTCATTGCTCAGACCTGGGTTGCTCCGTGGCTTCCCTTCCTTCCAAGCATTCTCCTCTTCTTCCTCCTTGCTCGAGTTACCATCTATAAGGGAAAACGTAAAGTACGAGCTTGATGTCTATGCTAGCAGGTGACATGGTGATGACTTCTTGACACAAGGTCTGTTAAACCTTCCGAAGACTAACTTTTAAAAAAAGCCTGGCTCTCTACCCTGTCCCAGACTGATCGAAGTTTGGAGCAATAACTGGGGGTTCCTTAACCTCTGACAGCGCTTTGGCTTGAACCAAACGCTCTTTGTCTGTGCTGAAGACCTGGGATCTGAAAACTGGTGAGTTACTGCTCCGGACACCCCCACGATGCTTTCAGCAACACCAAGGAGTGAGGGACGAATGGGGATCTGGGGCTCCGTGGTTGTACAGCAACGTAGGTCCTCCATGCAGATGTCCCTATACTTTGCCTGTCTATGCCAGGAGGAAGGGACAAATCCTGCCTCAGCAGAAAGATCACGAGAAAACCCAGCTGTTTGCAAGGGATGGTGCAAGCCCTGACCTGCAGTGTGAAAGCCCACGGGTGGATGAAGCTGCAGTGGTAACAGGAGGATAGTGCAGTGTTCAGCCTCTCCTCCTCCAGTGACATGGAGCAGATGCTGTATCAGGCAGTGGGGACTGAGGGAGAGGATGGAGTCAGCATACCTCTAACATTCCACGAACTCAGGGATAGGAACAGCTCTTAGACCCACCTCAGGAACTGCAGATTGACCTAATTCTGCTGGCGGATGTAGGACAGAAGAAACCCTGGAGATGACAATATTTTGCTGCTTGGCAGAATGGATATAAACTGGACCACTGCACAATGGGTGTCTCTCGCTGGGGAGCAGTGGAAGATGGTACTCATCAAGTCTCAAAAAAATGAAGAACATCAGGGTTAGAGTGGGCTCAAAGCAGTTGAGCTCAAGATAGTTTTAAAGCAGCAGCTAACTTGAACAGGTCCAGCTTTCCATTCACAGTTCTTCAATCAATCTCAGTGTTCGGAGGGGCAAAGTAAGGAATAATATAGCATGAGCACCAGGTCTGGGTACTCCAAGATACACGAACTGTGATGCGATGGTCAACCTGTTGTCCCACAACCTGGCTTCTCTTGTTCACTTCTTGGCAGGTCAGACCTGGACAGCCACTTTTTCCTTGCCTGCCTGGCTGTGATCTTCACCCAAGTTGCCAGCGACTTGCTGTGAAACACTGACTCCCACAACAGTAGCTCAATGCAGGTTGTCAGTTATCCTAACATCAAAATATTCCAGCTCCCTGGATAGTCAAGAGGCAGGACTTAGGGCTGAAGTCTGACCATCTGCAGAAGGTAACGACCTTTGGTGTTGTGCCTCAATCTCTACACTGACTGTGTAGCAGACCAGGACAGCAGATAGTCTGAAACTTTCCTTGTCTCATAAACGGAGAGGCTCAAGGGGGTGGACCAAGCACAACCCTTCTCCTATTGTATTGGAAGTCCCTTGAAAAAGTCATCTCCATGTGACAAATAATGAATAAGAACTGATGTAAAACTGTATCAACTCCCGGCTCCTCGCTACCAACGTTTGAGCTGAAGTTGCATCCTTTTAGCAAAGGCAAGCGAAGCTCTTGAAGTGCTTGAATTCAATGATGCTCGGCCAGCTGGTGCTAGCAGAGTCTAGGCGGGGATGTTGCCACTGCAGACTGTAATGTGATTTCCCCCAGAGGAAAATTCCCGTTGCAAGGCACAGACACAGAAGGAAGCACAATTAACTTCACCGGAGGAGCCTTACGCCCGCTTCCTTGAGTGTTGTGTAATTAAAACCTCAGTCTTGTTAATACATTAGTGAGATGTTTGCATATAATTCATCAAATGTTTATGAAAATGCGTAACAAATAATCCTGACAAACAAGTTGCTTAATTGAGATAAGGGATGGGAAGCCTTGTGAATTTTTAATAAAAAGGGGGAAAGAAAGCATGCTACGTTAATCAGATGAAGTTATCGCATTCAATATTTTCAAGTGACTTCTCTAGTGCACATTTTATTTAATACATTACACAAAAGGAATATGGTGATTCCCCCAATGAGATTTGCATGGAAAACCCTCTCTTGCAACAAACATACCATTGGCTTGAGGCATTCGCTCAGCTATTGATCAAAATCTTGCTTTTTTGTTCTTGACAGATAACAACGTTAAAACCTGCCTGGGATTTGCACTTTCTGTAGCTGGAAGAGGAACCACTGACGCCAGCCGATGCGTGAGTGCCTTTCTCCAAGTGAGTAGTTAACTCTGTCATATAACGTCAGCGATGACGTCAGCACACATAACACGGTGGCTGACTTAGCTTTGTTTCCACCTGATTTTAGACCGCATAGAAGCAATGGCAGGCAGAGAGCCTTTACCTCAGATACAATGATTGTCTGCTCCTTTTTGCTCTTTTCACCCGGGCTAATGATCCTGGGGAGGTTTATCTCACCTCTCATGAGATATCTGAAAATTAGACGTCCAAATCCAAGCTAGACATCCCAGGGTGACAGGGAAGGAGAGAGGACCAGCTCAGACTTAACTGCTTCGCATCCAGATGTTCCAGTGAGGACAGAGGTGTCCTGGTTGGACGGGGCTCTGAGCAACCTCATCTAGTTGAAGATGTCCCTGCTCATTGCAGGGGGGGTTGGACTAGATGGCCTTTAAAGGTCCTTTGTAACCCAAACTGGTCTATGATTCTGTCCCACCATGTCCATCTCTTGGAGCGAGAGGCTGTGAGTCCATACCTATTGCAGATCTCCCTATCAGGGTAAGAAATCTCCACCAGCAAGTTAAGCGCCGGCATGTGCTATGGGGAGAGATAGTCTGGACCCATAGACAAGATAGACAAGATTAACTTGTTTTTTTTTCCCCCACCTCCTCATAATCACATACGAACATTTAAACCTGAATTTCGTGAGGAGGTAATTGTTCAGAAGTGAAATATTCAAAGGTCAACCTGAACTTTACTAATCACTGATTTGGTTTAAGTTTTAAAAGTCATATAATGATAGACAGGAAAAAAAGTAAGGCTTGAGAATAGAGAAAAGCAAAAGAGTGGAACAGAAGGAAAGAATGGATGGAAAAGAAGGGCTTGGAGCAGGCAGAGGCAGAAATTCGCTGGTGTTAATGAGAGGCACCTATGTCTGGGGAGAACAGCGGGGTAAACTTGCACACTGAGCCATCAGGTCTGGATTAGCGCACCAGCACGTGGTCTTGCTTTGATTGGCCCCTCATATCTCCTGCATGGTCCTTCTCCAGTCCCAGCTCGTGCCGCTGCCCCGGCTGGTCGCAGCCCCCCAACGCACTGCACACCGCGTGGGCTCTTCTCCACCGGTGGCTACAAGGGGAGGCTGCAATTAGGAGCTTGAGGTGAAAATTGCTCAGGCCCAACAAAGTTCACCCTCGCACGTTTGATTGCACTCCCAAAGTACTCACACAGAGCAAGCCAGTGATGAAGAAACATAGACTACGTGGTTTAAAAAGCTCCCAGCCCAGAGTCAGCATTTCTGCCCCGACCTGCCTCATGTATTATTTAGCATGGGACTTGTTGATGCGCACTTATATTTTTCTCCCAGTGGAGTTGATGATCTTCTTTCCCCTGAACGGCCTTGCCGCTCTCTCCCCGCACAGACACCACGGTGAGTGGGCTGTGGACGGAGCAGGGCTGGGCTGGTGCTCACCACTGGGGAGCCAAGGACGTGGGGTTAGAGGATGGATGTCATGGCCATGGCAATGGTGGGGGAAGGAGTGGGGGCAGGGATGGGAGAGGGGTCTATGGGAGAAAGAAAAGTGGGAGAAGTGCAGTTGGAAGTGAGTGGTGTTAATGAAATATTCAGCAGTGGTGGGCCTAGACGCATTGCCGAAATTGCAGAAGCAGAGATGATTAATATTTAACAGGGTAAGCTGCCACTTGGCTGCTTTCTGCACATAGATTCCACCCCCACGTACACACACACCCCCTTTGTCCTTCTTCCCACCCTCCTCCGACTCCCCCAAACTCCTGCCTCCACCGCGCTTCGCTGGCTCAAGCCAATGGCCACCACCGCCGCGGTGCGGCTGGGGGAGGCTCCCAGGCCCCTCCATGAGGTCTGCCCAAGGGAGGAGAGGTCCAAGAGTTGCCTGGTGGGAAAAGTGCCAGGAGGGGGGGGGAAGGTAGTCGAGAGAAAGCACATCATTTATTTTTCATGGGGATGGGAGAGCAGGTTGTCCTATTTAGTCACATTAGATGCTCTGTTAACACAACAGGAAGTAAAAAAAAAAGGAAAAGAAGGGATGAATAAAGGCTTGCAGCCGAAGAAGGCTGTTCTCTGGGAAAACAGGGACTGGTCTTTCAGGGGGTTAAGTGTTTTGGCTCCAGCTGAGTCTCCCTCGGGGTGTCCCATGTAGATGATGGACAGCTAAACAGTCAGGGAGTGCACGAGTCTCTTCATCAGCTGGTTTGGTGCAGGTGGAATGGCCCAAGGTGTGGGCTGATATTTGGGACATTCCCACCCACCCCTCCACCTGATGTGGAGAGAGATGAGTCCCAGCAGACCGGAGGAGCTCTCTATAAGCTTTTCTGTAGCTCCCTCCTTGTCCTTTTGCAAACTCTTCTTTGCTTGGACACCTTCTCAGGAGCTGTGACAGTGGTTGTGCTGTTGCTGTGCTCACAAACTGACTATGGTCTCCATGGGTTGAGCTTTTTTCAAATCAGTTTCCTTCCATCTGCCACCTTTTGTTATGCATTTAGGTAGATGCGCTTTGATCTAGGAGTCATCTCTGCACTCAGGATTTGCGACGCTCTTGGTACAGATAGGTTTTAGTCCACTTACGCAACTTCAAGGCGGTAAATCAACACAAATAGGTAACAAGAAGATGTGAAGTCCAGTTACCCGCTGGAATCACTAATACAAACATGACCTAGAGCAGACGAATGTCTGGAGGTAAACCGGGGACTTGGAAAGATGAGCCAAGCCTGACCTCAGCCTTCTGCATCTGTACAGCTGAGATTTCTGAGAGCAGGTTCGTGTCCCAATGTGGGTTTCGAAGATGCACACAGTGAGTAAATACGAGTCTCTCATGGGATCAGTGTGTGGACTCCGTACAAATTACTGCTAGTCGGAAAGCAAGGTGTGTTGTGGAAAGCCGATCTAATCCAGCTCTGTCCATGAAATTAGGGAGGGAGGGTCCCACTAGTAAGGAGACCTGAAGGTTTCCGTGCGCTTTTAAAAGCTGATGAAAACAAAACAAGGGCGTGAGGAAAATCTCTTTTCTTTCCCCCCACATCTTGCTTTATATTTCAAATGTTGGGAACCCATCTCCATTGAAAAAAACAGCTTGAAACATTCTGCTTGGCTTCAGTCCCTGGACCAGTTTTCAGGTGTTTAAGCCAATTAATTAAGCAGCAGCATCTAGCCCATTGCCTTCATCCTCTCTGAGAGCAACATCATGCTGGAGGAGCTCTGCTAGCTTCAGTGAAACGACTGCCTTTTTCCAGTCTGCAGTTCAGCATGTGGCCCAAAGGAGATCCTGCTAGAAACTCTGAAAAAAGGGAGCACCTTCCAAGGGTGGTTTGTATCTTAGAGGTACAGAATCAACTTCCAACCAGAAAGGGAACCTCAGGCAACGTGGCTCCTCAGTTAGGTGTATATTTTAAAGCAGGAGGAGTCAGGGCTGTTGAGGAAATGGGACGTGATGGCCATTTGCTGGCAGAGTCTGGACCTGCCATTTCTCCTTAGGTCTCCACACAGCTTGGCTAGATGGATGCCCTGTGCAGATGGGTGCCTATTTGGAAAGCTGGAGGTCCCTCACTCCATGTTTGCAGCCCAGAGCTCACCCTACACTGACCACACATCCTCAGCAGATGAACAGTCCCAGGAAACCCCCAAAAATGCAAGGAGTCATGCGCTGGGCTGTGAAACGTGCCACGCATGCAGTGCAAGTCAGCCACCTGCCTCTGCCAGATTCTTGTCGTATACGGCCAGGGTGGCAGGGGCAGAAAACCCATCCTATCCCTTCTGCAGCTTCTGCCGTGTCGTGACAAGGGTTAATCGGGACAGATGTAGAATGTGAAAACCGGACACGGGCAAAAGCTGGACCGTCTGTGGCAGGAGGAGGAACCCCTGTCGAAAGTCCCAGAACTAGTGAGAACAGACGACTTGATTTCTATTGTGTAAGTGGGGATTTGTCCGTGATGGTATAGGAACAACTAGAATTAGAAAGGAATAAAGAGTGAATTCTTCCTTCATCCCAAGTGTGTTCTCTCCAGGGCAAAGGTCAAGTGCATTGTGTGGCAGTGTTTGGATTCAGAATAAAATAAGTGACAAGGGCGAAAACCTGGGGCATGCACAGGGACTGAATAAAGAGGAGCGTGGGCTAGACACCAGAAACCACTCTCTCACCCTCGGGGTCATTAACATGTGCAATAGGTGACCTCATGACATGGTACAGGGGCAACAGAGACACTAATGTGAGTCATTTAAATGCTAGCTTGAGTATATTCAGCTATTGATAAAAGCATATTTCTGAGCATAGCTATTGGTAAAGTGACCAGCTCCTCTGGTAAAAGGGAGACAGGCCCCCTTGCTTGTACAGTTTGCTGGGATTTACTCTCGGCTATGTTCTCTATTTCTCCAGGGAAAAGGCAGGCTTTGTTGGTGTCTGTTCACATTGTCTCCCCATCCCACGTGGATTCCATAGGCAGAATCCACTCAGTATTTCCTGAAGCAAAGGCACTTGTGAAGGAAAGGGTTTCAGCATAAAGCATGAAACAGTGATGGAGATGGATGTTGTGGACCAAGTGCAGGACCCGGCACTTGGCCTTGTTGAACCTCATCCATTGGCCTCGGCCCATTGATCCAGGTCCCTCTGCAGAGCCTCCTGCCCTCCAGCAGATCAACACTCCCGCCCAGCTCGGTGTGATCTGCAAACTGACTGAGGGAGCACTCGATCCCCTCATCCAGGTCATTGATATAGATATTGAACAGGACTGGCCCCAATACTTGCTTGAGTACTAAAGCGATCCTTGCCCTGTGCCTGCTAAGGAGAAGGCACTTGACTGGAGGAGAACATTTTGTTGTGAAGCTGGGTACAAAAGCAATTGTTTTCTATCCTATCCTGAGTCTTACAGCTTAGGGCAAATTTTTACTACCGTGAAACATAGTGAAGGAACTTCTCTAGTATCCCATTGAGGCTTCAAGCTTGACTCTAAAGAGTTCCTTAGACTATTGACTGATTTCATTTATTTATTTATTAGTCAAGAGCTTCTTTGAGGTCCTATCATCTCTTTCTCAACTAAACTTCAGATAACCTTTCTTAGAGCTCAGGCTCTTTGGGGCTGGCCAATAGTAAAGATAGGTTTGAGCTGCAGGCTCATGTCTGAAGTTGGATCTGGGTTTGAGATTTTGGCTCAGAGCTATTCCATGCTGCGATACAGCTATTCTCAGAAAATCTGAGATGTTCTTGGGAGATAAACGTTCAAAGTGGTGGAAATCTTATGGGAGTAAATGTTGTAAGATAGCTTCACCCGTCTGCTTCAAAGCCACATAAGTACTAGATGTCAAGACTGTTGAGTCTGGATCTAAACAGTATCCCAAACTAAACCATGACCTCATCCAAATTCAGCATCCTTCCTTTTGATTGCATCCTTGGTTTTTTCATTCAGGTTTCCTGTCTATAATGCCACTGATTCCCTTTGAGACTGTTCAGTAACTGACACCTCTGTGTGGCAAGGAAGACAAAATTCTGCTCAGCAGGTTCTCCTCTCTGACAGGGATGAAATGCAGCCCCAAAGGGATGGAGGTCTTGATATTTGCCTTTGTATCAAGATTTTATCATGGCATATTGAAGAAGGCTTCTTGGAGACCTTGATAGAGAGAAACCACAGGCAAAGGCTGACAAGTTTTGCCATGTTAACTCCCCTGGCCATGGCAAAGGTGCTGCAGGGTGAAATGTTTGGAAACAATTGATGTGCTCTTATACCAACATGACCTTTGAGAGTGCCAGGCCTGTAACTCAAGCATTAATAATGGATTACCAAAATCAACCAGCTGCAAGGGAACCACTTCTCCCTGCTTAGATAATTCTCCTCCCTGAGAAGAAGAGCTATTGATTTTGATACTGATTCCCTCCTCCTCAGTGGAAGGGCTACACCCCACCATCGCTGCCTGTGACAGTGAGCTCTCTCCTGACCTGCACACACCGTACACATCAGCCACGTTACTCAGCTCCAGCAATAGAGACAGCCCGCCGGTACAACGGAGCCTGCCGCTGAAAGCTGTGTGCACTTGTATTTTCTCACCAGAAGATTCAGTCAGCTTTGCAAGTCAGCATTGGTTTCTCATGAGACTGCAACAAGTAACGTCTCTGCGCACCGTGAACCTGGCTAGACCGACCCGTGCTGACTTTGCAGTATCCACAGCAGAAGGGGTATGGATGAACATCAGCTTTGATCTGCCGTGTGCACGCAAGCTGGTTTGTGCAAACACCCTGACACATGCACGTCTTTGCTCCACCGTCTTCATCTGTTCTGCTCTCCTGGGTCCCTGTTTGTGTTTCACCACGTGCACTTGCACTTGCCGGTGCTGAGGTGGGGCTCTGGGTACCCTTACCTTTACGTCTTGCTTGAGCTGCCATCCCTGGTGGGGCTGGAGGGATGGGGTAGAGCATGCTTTGAGCTTGTTCATGGCCTGTACCAGCACTGGTGTGGCCAGCAGGAGCAGGGAGAGGATCGTGCCCCTGTGCTGGGCACTGGGGAGGCCGCACCTCGAATCCTGGGTTCAGTTTTGGGCCCCTCACGACAAGAAGGACATGGAGGGGCTGGAGCGTGTCCAGAGAAGGGCAACGGAGCTGGGGAAGGGCCTGGAGCACAAGTCTGATGGGGAGCGGCTGAGGGAACTGGGGGTGTTCAGCCTGGAGAAGAGGAGGCTGAGGGGAGACCTCATCGCGCTCTGCAACTGCCTGAAGGGAGGTTGGAGCGAGGGGGGGTCGGTCTCTTCTCCCAAGGAACAGTGATAGGACGAGAGGAAACGGCCTCAAGTTGTGCCAGGGGAGGTTTAGGTTGGACATGAGGAGAAATTTCTTTCCTGCAAGAGTGGTCAGGCCTTGGCACAGGCTGCCCAGGGCAGTGGTGGAGTCCCCATCCCTGGAGGGATTTAAAAGACGTGGAGATGAGGCGCTTGGGGACATGGTTTAGTGGGCATGGGGGGGTTGGGTTGACGGTTGGACTCGATGATCTTAGAGGTTTTTTCCAACCTTCGTGATTCTGTGATTCTATGATTCTATAAGGAAGTCTTATATTCATGGACTGAGCTGAAAATTTGTGTCCATTTGGTTTTGGGCCAGCCTGAAACAGGAATCATTTGCAAGTTGTGGTACCTGTGAATAGAACACTTACTTTTAATCTGTTTCCTAAAGAAAAAAGATGTATGCGATCACACAGTTTTGTGCGTGCATCCACCACCTGACTTTCCACCCAATGACACTTGAACTCATTGGCTGGCTTTAACCACACCTGGCTGTGGCTGATAAATATGGTCTGAAAAGATTCAATGAAATAAAGCAATCGGATGTAACACCAAAACCCTACTAGCAGCCTGAGAGAGGGCAAGCCTGCAGCACGTGTTCAACCTTAATGAGACACTGGAGAATCCACCTGGGAGAAGAAAGATGCTTGGAAAGCCCTGGGTGTGGGGCATCTTCTAGTCTGAGTTCACACCACTCCAGACATCAGAGAATCCAACTACAAGAGGCAAATCTGCGGGGAATTGGGCTTCATTAGTGCGTCTGCTTGCGGAGTAACTTGTTTTCTTGGAGCATCTTTCATCTCTTCGCAGGCATGAGCTGGGGAAGCAAAGGGCTGGATTCATGACAGGATTTAGGGTGCTGTTACAAAATGGTGGGAGCAAGGGTCCTCTTTTATCTGACAGCCCCGCTGGAAGCCGGCAGGGATGGGATCTGAGGCACGGCTGCGTGGATGGGTGCTGAGCCCCCAGGCTAGGCGAGGGAGGTGACGCTCAGGCTGGTGGGAAGGGGCGTCTTGTGAATCTAGCCCGAGAAATATCACAGAATCATAGAACGTGACATTTGGGTAGTTTGAGTCTTGTTCATGGGAAGAAATGAGATGAAATGAAGAGCCAAAATAACTCCATGGTGCAAATGGGAAGGAACCCCTGGAATTTGCTAGTTTAGGGCATAAAAATTATTTCTGGAAAATGCAAGGAAACAAACAAACAAACAAACCCAAACCCTAACCTCTTACCTGCTACAATAACCTGCAGACTGCTTGTCTCCTGGTCTTCTTGTCCTCCATGGACATGTCTTCAGACCAAAAACCAGTACTACTGAAGTTCATTAGGAAGCTTCATAATGAAGTTACTGCAAATTTACCACAAAGTAGAAAAACTACAGCCCTAAATTCTAGGTTCTGCAAAAACCTGCCCTTACCTGACCCCAGTACCGCCACTGAAGTACCCAGTAAAAATTCATCCAAACAGCCACGAGCTACTGGCTCGCCACAAGCCTGGCTGCTTACCAGTTATCAGCACACTGGTTTTCAGAAAGCCGGCTAATATCTGAAATCCTTGCTCAGAGTCAGGTGGTAAGATGGGAAATCCAATCATTTTATATCGGTCAGCAAGCGAGCGTTGCTGAGCATATGGGTTAGTCAATAATTGGCTTTAATTAAGTAAAAGTTGTTTCACTAATATCGTTTTAAATGGATACTCTGCAAAATCTGCCTGGGGGAATCTCAGGGTTAGGAAAGCCTTATGGTATAGATTATTGCAATATAACTGAATAGGGGCTGAAATACCAGCAGAATGAACACAGGAGAAAAATAAAGCAGCAAGAACACAGCCTCATTAGCTGCTCTGGACTCGAAGGAATAAGAGTATTAGCTTAACCCAAGCCTGAGTAGGTCAAAAAAGATTTTTTGAAGGCAAAAGCACAGTCTGTGGAAATCTTACAGCTAAAAGCAGTTCCCACTGAGTATGTCTATGATCCATCTCATTTCCCTTGGTGGCTCCTGCAGATGCTGGAAATGTGGCTGAGCACCGGGCTCTGGATCCCGAATGCCTTGTCCCACCCATGAGCTTCATCTCGGTCCATGGTCTGAGCAAGGCGTTCCCTGGGTGCACCCTGTAGCTCCCCAGGGCACAATGAGGACAGCGCTGGGGGGGCAAAGCCAAGCACCCCGTGCTGCCCAGAGCTCTGAAGGCAGCTCTTCTCCCCCGATCAGCACAGGGCAACCTCAGCTTCCCAACTGAGACATGGTAGGTTTGGGGAGTCGCTACGTTCCTGAGCACAGATGCCATTTTTTTGAGACCTCATGACTTGGGCTGCCTTTTCCTCCTTCTAATCTGATTATTCTTGTACTGAGCCAGCCCCTGATGGGGACCTCTTACGGCGATTTTGCTTGGGGAGTAATAAAAACCCCAAGGAACCTCTTTTTGCTTCTATTACCCCAATTATTTCTGTCCTAAAACTACGAGCAATGCAACTTTTCTTTTTACCAAGAAATGGATTTAGTTTTCTGGTTCCCTCTGGACTGGGACATGGCTATCGCACCAGATAGCTGCACTACACCCAAGCCCCGCTGCCGTGCCTTGGAGAGCGTTGAGCTGGGAAATGCCTTTTCTTCTAGATCAAGTGGGGAGTTTGGATCTTGTCAAATACCGCGCTCCTGGGTGCCATCAAACCACGTATCTGCCATGCATGTTGGGGTTTCATCGGTGGCATTTTTGCTCTCTGCAAGACGCAGAATGGACCTGTGGGTTTCTCCAGCTGAAAAGCCAAGCGCTGGAGGAAGGGACACGGTGCTGAGGACTCGTTTGTGTATTTCTGTAAACAGCATCTTTTGGTTTCAGGCTCTATTTCTTCTCAGATCCAAGTGGTAAAGGCTGCATAATCTTCAGACTGCTGCTTTTGTTTTAAAGTGTGTTGGCGTCCCCTTCTTCAGTATTGGCTGTGGCAGTCCAGGAGTGGAAATCTTCTGATTAACACATTGTGCACGTAACCTGACATGTTGCCCAGTTTTAATATGCTCTTTTATCAGGTCACGTAGTCCCTTTGAAGGTTCTTTGCATATTTCCAGAGCACAATATCTACAAACAACTCCCGCTTCCTCCCTTCTCAGTCACTTATGCCCATGTTGACAATCTAGATACTACACTGCCTGAACACCAGCGAGTTTCTCTTCTGACTTGTGTCTTCTTGAGTTAAAAGCAAAACAAAGCAAAATGGGAGGCTTCTGCAATGAGACTCCTGTCCTGGAAACTGCAGCCAGCCAAAATGATAAATCTGGCCTCTCCTTCTTCATGAACTGACTTTCACTTGCCTGAAACAGGTTGATGCTGGGGTGGTGCTCACCCCAATTTGCATTACAGTAAATAATTGAAATTTTTGCTTCATTATGCTTCAATGCAATTTAGTGCATTTTTAAAAATGCGACTTAAAAATTAACCAAATCAGGTTGCTTTATTCCCGAGTGAGACTTTGCATATAGCAAAATAACAAAGTGTAAATAACAATGTGAGTAGTTATTGGGGTAAATATATGCACTATTCAAGGATGGCCATGGCTACGGAACCGCCCTGCCCTTGAGGAGGTGCCATATGGAGATTTCCGCATTTTCATCTCTACTTCTCTACACACTGGTGTGGATGAAGCCTTTGGCATTTTGTCAAGAAAAGAGCAACCTCACTGAATCCTGTGGATCAAGGAATATGCTATTTATTAAAGTTGTGCTTCAGACAAACACAAACTATTGGACTCAGTTCAGGAGCAACCCGATATGGTGCAGAAAAGTCTGATGTATCTTCCAATTCCTGGGAAGTCCAGGGTTTGGTTGCAATTGATGGAAAAAGAACAGTCCCGTTGGCAGGTGTTTTTTTCCATCTGTCTCCCACTTCAAATTCAGGGTGAGTGAATCAGCTTTGGGCAGCACTGCTGTCCCTCTCCACTGGTTGCAAAGGGATGCTTAGACTCAGATACCTAATTTGTTGGATGGGTGAAGCTGTGTGAGGCTCTGAGGCTCTAGGAAAGACCTCTGGCCTGCAGTCTCAGTGTTAGAATTGACAGGGAAGATGCCTGGTGACACCAGGATGCTCAGTCTGCCCCATCAGGCAACCTGCTCCCTCCTGGTCACCCTGACTGCAGAAGCAGCTTAGATACCTCATGGCCTTAGATACCTTATGGCCTCAAGTTGCGCCAAGGGAGGTTTAGGCTGGATGTTAGGAAAAAATTCTTTACTGAAAGAGTGGTCAGGCCTTGGCACAGGCTGCCCAGGGCAGTGGTGGAGTCCCCATCCCTGGAGGGAGTTAAAAGACGTATAGATGAGGTGCTGAAGGACATGGTTTAGTAGGCATAGGGGGTGTTGGGTCGACGGTTGGACTCGATGACCTTAGAGGTCTTTTCCAACCTTAATGATTCTATGATTCTATGATTCTACCTGTGCTGTGGTCGGAACAAGACGTTTGGGTTATTGTCCTAAGTCAGACCCAGCAGGTCCCCTAATACTCCCCTCCAGTTATCCGTGAAGTCCAACTATTTCTCACGTCAATCCCCTGTAACCACCTGTAAAATCCAGCTATCCTTCACAACGTTGTTTTTCTTCTGTCATCTTCTGACGCTGGCATCTGTCACATCTGGCGATTCCTTCTGTCAAGACCAGTAGTTTCAGCTCCAACCAGGAGCTCGTCGGTGGCCAAGTCATTTGCCTGGGCCACTCTCCAAAAGAGATGGTAAATGAATTGCCCAAGCCCCATGCCAGAACACTGAAGGTTATGTGTAAAGTCTGCTGGTTTTCACCCTTCTTTTTCTGGTGCTGCAAGAGAAGACGAGGCAGGTGGCTGACCCCATCCTTTTGAGCGCTCCTGCGGATCCTCGCCCTGCAAAGGGTCCCCACAGCAAACCTCGAGTAGCCTCTCCACCCTCCCCAGCCCGGGCAAAGCTGGAAGCCAGCACCCTGGCTCAGGTGCCGGCCGAGCAGTGGCAATCCCACCACCAGTGATGCCCTCTCCTCCCAGCCCCGGCTGGGGGCTGACCTGGCCCCCATGGCAGTGACCACCTCTTCTGTTGAAAGCGGCTGGATTTTGGCATGCTCCTGTAAGGGAAAGGAAATCTTTTTTTTTTTTCTTTCCCCTTCTTCTTCTTCTCCTGCATTTTGATGGGGCTTGAGATCTCTCGGAGGAAGACGCTCTTCCCTTTTTATCAATTAGGAGCACACACGCGCGCTCTCGCTCCCTCTCCCACCCCTACTCTGCTTTCCTCCCAGCTCCCCTTGGCTGCCGGTTTCAGACAAAGATGTGTGAGTTCTTTGATCTGCCTGGCAGCCACCACTGGGGGATTGGCTTGGAGGTTAATTACACACAGGCCGTCTCCAGCTATGGCAGGGAGCCACTCGGCTGGAGAGGGAGCTGTCCCTTCTCCCCCCCAGCTACAAACTTCAAGGGGACAGGAGGGCAAGGAAGGTACCACTGAAACCCCTTTTGATATGACAAACGGGCTCCTTGCTTGCCTCTCTGGTTCTTGTTTTGTTTGTCTAACTGGTATTTGAAATATGGATGAGCTCTCGGTCCTGAGGGTCCAGCCACTGTCTTAACAAAACCTTGTCTTCTTCCCCCCGCCTTTCCCTTCCCGCCTGGGCAGAACTGGAGTTTAGCTCTCCTCTCTGTCCGTCTTGCCCATCCGTGTGTCCTTGCCCAGGAGCCCTCTGCCCGCCTGCCCGTGTCTCAGCCCATCTCGCAAGGAGATGCAGAGGCTGGACCCTGTGCTCAGCCCCGGGTCGAGCAGCGCTCTGCAGCTCTGCCAGAAACGGGGAGCCTCGTCCGGCAGACGAAAGTCGTTCGAGCTGATGGCTGGCACCCGGGAGGTTTGCATTCAATCCCTCTCGCTGTGGCTGACTTGCTCTGTGATTATCTTCTTTTTTCTTTCTTTCTTTCTTTTAAAGACACTTAAATCCCTATGTGCCTCAGTTTCCCAATCTTCACAATAAAAGCAAGAAACATTTATCCGCTCCTCAGGGCTGGATTGAGGCTGATTGATTTGCTTGTCCAACATCCCAAACAAAGTAGTGCTGCAGAAGAGAGCTGTTGGTGTAATCCCCCCTGCATTAACAAAATCCTTCCCAAAAGGAGCTTACACAGATGCTTCAGGGCAGGCTGTGGTTGGAATTCAGTTGCTTTTCAGTGGTTCATAGGCCCCTCCGTTGGCTTCTGGGCTCCCCCACCATATCTAAGCGTGGGGCTGGAGTCAAGGGATCCCCTGCAGTGAGCAGAGGGAACCTCAGGCAACGAGATCAACCCTCAGTAAGATCAGAAGTGGGCAATGGTCTGTGTCCTCAAGGGCATCACGCAGCCTCGACTGCGGGAGTGCAACCCCGTGCTCGCATCTGGGCCTTCTTCCGAGCAGATTTAGGGCGAGATGCAAATTCTTCATGCAAAAATGCTTTTCTATTGCAGTTGAGAACTACAGCCAGCTCTGCTGCCTGTCAGTGGAAACTACCAATGATTTGGGACAAAACGTGCCTGTCTTGGGAATTTGCATGAGGCCAACCTGCTCGTGTGCTTTCGGGGGCCTGGGCAGAGCTCAGAGCCCCAGCCCTGCCTATACTTTTTTGCTGGCAAGTGGAAGTTTAAGTGTGGCCTTTGCGTGGACCTATGGGTGCATCCCAAGCCCTCGCACACCATGACGGCATTTGAACTTCTTCGATGCAGGGGCTGCCAGTTTGCACAGCAAACTTATACTGCATCTAATACTGGTTTTCTTGGTTAAACTGACAAGGAGCGGTAGTTTAACCTCCTCCTCTGTTCCCCCTCCTTTCCCTCACCACCGGCTGGGGGAGAGGCAGCTCAGCCGCTTTCTCCATCCATCCTTCCATGCTGAGAACCACCCCACGGGCGCGGAGGGGCTGGGGAGCAGTGCCCAGGACGCCGTGCATGCGGGAGGGAAGGGGCTGCCTGCCCCTCGGGTCAGGCCAAGCTGCCTGTCTCGGCCGCCCAAGCCGAGAAGCTTCCCGCGTTCCCCTCACGCAGCAGCGAAGCGATTGTTCTGCGCTGCGGGCCTTTCGCGGCTTCGTAATGAATAGGGACACGGCTAACATTTTACAAAACGCTCCTTCTCCCTGGGAGACGGCCAGCGCTGACACTTTGAAGCTGTTCCAGAGCCAACAGATTCAAGAAATGAGATTAGTGGAAGGTGGGGAGCACGTGGCTTCCCAGCCGCAGGCAGGGGACGAGGTGGCATCCTTCAGCCTCAGGTGCCACCCAGAGATGATGACACCGGGGGATGCTTGGGTGAATTGCAGAGCCCGTTTCTGCCCTTGCTGACATCCACAGCAGGGCTTTCTCTGGGTGGAGGCAAAGAGGGAACTGCAGGCAATGGAGCTGATGGTTCGCTGCCCCTGTCCGTGCAGTCCAGACCTTCCTTATGGGTTGTACAGGAGACAGGCTCTCCCAGTGTGATGCCCTCCCCTAGCTCAACGTGCCTGTTTGAAGAGCTCCTGTGTGGACAGGGGACACATCTGGTGCTCGAAGGCCATTCCCAACCCAGCAGGGCGTTGAGCTGTTTTCAGAGACCTCACCTCTGAACGGTGGTGGGCCAGTCTGGAGCACAGTCATAGCAAATTGCTCTCCTGGCTACTGGAAGCTGGCTTAGATGCTGGCTTCTCCTCCGGCTGGTTCTGCCCACTGATGCAACACCAGCTTCCATCATCTCTGTGCAATTTTCCACTCCTAAACATATCTGTCAGTGGAGGTATGGAGGTGCTAGAAAATAGATTAGGAGATGTGCAGCAGGAAGGGATGAAGGAGATCTCTTGCTCCTATAAGGAGGGGAGGTTCCTTTCAAACTTTCCTGTTGCAAGAGAGGAAAGAGATTAATTCAGTCTGCCCAGGAATATTTTTCTAATATCAAATTCACTTCATAGATCCCTCTAGGGCTTTTCCTTTACTTGCAACAACTTTACCTACCTCCTACTGGCACTAGTGGAAGATACTCCCATACGGGGGGCATATATCATAAGTAGTCACTTAAACACAGAAAGGGTAGGCAATGAAAGTGCACAGCAAAGAATAGTTTGGCTGCTCTTGGAACAGGTTTAGGAAAGGCGGAGTCTTCCCCAGAACTTGTTAAACACTCACTTGCTACTTGTAGGGGCTTTCTTGTCTCTTGTTGTGGAGATGTGAACCGTGAGGGAACCAAAGCAACTCTCTTCTCCTGCCAGCACACCCCAGTGAAGGGGCGTGTGAAGGACACCGAGGCACACACCGGTACAGGTACTCCCTTCTCACCTTTCCTCTATACATCATCAAAGCTTGAAGGAATCAGCAGCCCAGGGCAGCGGCAGCAACCTTTTGCCTGTGAATCCATTTCAGAAGAGCATAGGACATATTTGTTGCTGTAATTTCCCCACTGGGGTCGTGACAGAAGCAGTGAGGGCTGTGGATGGACCATCTCCTCCCTTCAAATGAACGTCACCCAGACACCCAGAGGCTCTGGGTCCCCATTACTGTCAACAAAAGGTCAACGTTTGCTATGGGTGATCAACTCACAACCTCACGTCAACACTCCTGCTTCTCTCCATGGCCACAGAGACGGCCGTGGTTTGGCAGGTTTGGGTGAGAGGTTGTCTGGATTGACCATCGCTTTATGGAGAGAGCCCGTCGCTGGCGTTGGAGGTCTCGCAGAGCCCTGCGTGACCCACCAGCTCTCCCCAGCTGCCTCCAGGGTCTCGCAGAGGAGTCACTGCTCGTGCTGACCCAGCCGAGTGGTGTTATTCACCATTTGCTCATTAAATGTTTCTCCTCTAATTGTCTGCCAATGAGCGTATTAAATAACACATCTAAAAAGTTGATCCCCTTCTGTTTTACTTGGCCGGAGGACCCCGGTGACCTTGGGGGCAGCCGTGGCAGGAAGGCAGAGGGGAGGATCTGAGGACAGAAGGTGCCTCAGAGGGTCTGCACTTGCGCTGAGCCATGCGGGAGCAAGTCCCCAGGGCCTGCCCGCGTGTGCGTGGGTACAGAAATGGTCTTCGGGGGAGATGTGGAGGTCAGCCCACAGCAGCAGCTGGTTTGTGCAGAAATAGAGGTGGGAGCTCCTCTTGTGTGAGGCCAGCAAGCTCCTACCGGAGCTGCCTTCCCTTTCTGGAGCTGGAGCCTTTCTCCTGCTTATCCGGGCTGTGAGCAGCTCTTCCCTGCACTTCCCCGTGAGTCACATCCCTCAACTTGTGCTAAGTGAGATCTCACCGCCCGCAAGTGCTGCTGCACCCCTTTGCGCTGTGACGGGGAGGCAGGAGCTGGGGAACCCCCCGAGAGCAAGTCCCCCCTGGGCAGGGTCCCATCCAGGGAGGCAATGGTTAATCTCCTGAAGGGTTGAACCCTGACGAGCTTTTTTTCTGCAATAATGAGAAGTGGAGTGTGCACATCGCAGTGTGATTATTACCTATTTATTTTTTCATGAGGCTTCTCCACTGTGTGTCACTCTAGTGTCATCAGCCGTAAACACATTGATTTAACCATTACTTTGGAACAGCACTCGCCTGCTCCGCAGACTGGATACCTGTCCCCTGGGGGGACCTGGAGTGACGAAGCGGGCTCAGGGCTCATCCTCAGGCTCTGCTTCACTCCTCCTGCAGTATTTACCCCTCCTCTACCTCCGCTTGTTCCCTTCACCTCTTTCTTTCCTGTTCCTCGTCTTCATAGAATCACAGAATCACTAAGGTTGGAAAAGACCTCTAAGATCATCGAGTCCAACC
>VZTQ01010481.1:168961-209193 GCA_013400755.1 Pelecanoides urinatrix | reverse complement strand
AAAAAAAAAAAAGAGACTCCTCTTTAAAAGTCACTTTGCATCCCCTCCCCGAGCGGGAAGGGAGCACGGGTCATGTCAGAGCCCTCCGCCGATGTGCCTTGCCTTTGCCGCTTTGCTAATGACACTGGAAATATGCTAAGGAGCTGGCTGCGAGGGGCTTTTCTAATGCGGTCACTTCCTGGGACCTCAAAGAGGCTTTAATTGCGGGGCCGCGGAGACGGCAGGTGTGCTTGTCATGTCTAATCAGCGCGCTGGGCGCACTGGGCGCCCGCGCCAAGAAAGCGGGTTTCTGGCGCTCCCCCTCCCCGCCTCGCCCTTCTACCCCCCAACTTTTCAACCATTGCACACCTGTCAAAATGATTATGGGAATGAGACTCCATCATGGGCAGAAAGAGCAGATTTGAAGGAAATCCTCTTTCTCCCTCGCTCTCGCCCTTTCTTTTTTGTGTGTGTTTTTTTATTCTTTTGCTCACGTTCGCTCAGCTCAAGAGGGATTAAGAGAAGGGGGGAAAAAAAAAATCCCCCTGGTAAATGGATCCTAAACACGCATTGTTGTCGGTGGGGTTTTTTCCCTGGTACATTCTGGAGTCATAGCAAGGTTTCCACGCCGGGAGCTCATGGATAAAGCTGTAATACAGCAAATGAGAGGCAGCCCCTGTGAGCAACACCAGCCTCCTTGTACATCGCATCTCTTGCACGCGCATAAATACCCACCACACACACACGCACATATTCTCCAATACAGAAGCCCAGCACAAACACACACAAAAATATAGTGCAGAGCTGAAGCTGGTCATGTCCCTGTCTCCCCGTGGCTTGGGAAGCAGCACTCAGAGGCACAAACACACACACAAACCATCTTTACACAAACACACACCCCCTCAATGGATAGAGGACCACGAACCTGCATGCACGTACACGCACGGAGGCTTTCCCCAGCTACAAGTGCAAATACTCTGACCCAGCCCCACACGCATATAGATATACCTGCCACTAAGCAGCCTTCCTCACACTTTGGTGATTTTAACACAAGTGGATGACACTGTCTCATTAAATTCCTCGCTAAGTAGCAATTAGTAGTGAACAAAGCATACAAATGCAGCATCGATCTGTGCAACCCGCAGCAAACGCTGCGCTGGTGGTTGCAGAGGCGGGTCTGACTCAGAGGTCGGTTGCTCCTTGTCACGCGCGGGCATCGGAAAACCAGTGGGATGGTTTATAAATTAAAGCACGTGTTAGAATAAATCGTGGTCACCCACCCAGGCCTTGTTACTGAACCAGTCGTCTTCTGCCCACCCGCATAGGACAGACTGAGAAACGCCAGCCGGGACGCAGCCCTCCGTTGAGGTGCCAGCCTGCTGCAGACGGACGGCTGTCTCTGCAGATGAACGGACAAGTGTCGGGCTCTTCTGACATGCCTTGGTGGGGTCTTATAAAAACCCCTCCTAGCCTGTACCGGTTCTGGAGGTTGTCACCACTCTGCTAACCTTTTAGCACAGGCGCTGAGTGATGCTTGGGCTGCCCAGGTGATGGGACCTGCTTCCAAACCTGCAAATAAAGAAATCCCACCGGGAAGCGAGGCAGAGGTGGGAGGAGAAGCAGGAGTTGTTGTACAGGTTGTAAAGTGGTGCCAAGTAAGGTGGGGGAGCTGCACTATATGTATATTTTATAGTACATGGAAAGTGACTTTTAAAACATCTCCAGTGATGTTGTGATGCCAGCTGAGCCCAGAGCTGCTCTGAACCTCAGTCAGTCTTATCCTGGGTGGTTTGGAAATAAATGGGTTTATTCTGCCTGCCTCTCCCCGATTTCTCCATCCGCCTCCCATGCCTTTGCCACCTCGGTGTGCTGCCTCTTTCCTCCCAGCCTTCTGCTTTGCTTTGCAGGGTCATCCCTCCTGCTGCTCCGACCTGCTGGATCTTGTCTCCGGCTGCTGCTCTTTCTCTGCACCTCCGGCACAACCGCGCTGTCTGCCCGTGGCTTGGGAAGCGTCAGCCAGGGACACTGCTCCGGCCACATGCCTGCAGCTCCCGGGTTCCCAGGCACGGCTGCCTTGGGGGAGAAGGAAACCTTCAGCAAGATTTAACAGCAAGGCTTCAAATTATCCTTAACGGAGGAAATGTTCCCTGCTCCTCTCCCTTCTTGAAAGCTCCTTCTCCCTCCCATGCCAACATTGCAGTTCATGTCTCCCCTGACCTACACCCCAGACCCAGCACCAGCCCCTTCCCTCCTCAGCCCAAATCCTCCCCGCAGAAGCTGTGACCACGCTGAGCGACAACTGACCTCAGTCCGTAGGGCAGCCATGCCACCACCTCGCTGCCATCGGGGGACGCAGGGGCTCGATAGCTTTACTTCACAAGTGCACAGAATAATTCCGGCTGGAAGGAACCTCATGAGGTCTCTAGTCCAAACTCTTGCTTGAATTAGGCTCAGCTCTGACCCTCAGGGCTGGATCCGGTCAGGTGTTGAGTGATTGCCCAACTTCTCTGGGGAACCTTATGGTGATTTTTTCTTTTTTAACTTATATCTGAACTTATAGTCTTTTTTAACTTATAGTCTGAACTTCTCTTGCTTCATCTATGCCCACTGCCTCTTGTCCTCCCACCATGCACCGCTGTGAAGAGCCTGGCTCCATCTTTTTCATGACTTCCCTGTAGGTATGAGAAAGCTGCTGTCAGCAGGATGGCAGCTGCCGCGATGGCTGAAGCTGTCTCTTCTTTCTCCAGGCTGAACAAGACCAGCTCCCTTAACATCTCCTCAGAGAGCAAGTACTCCAGCTCCCCAACATCTTGGTGGTCCTCCACTGCATTCGGTTCAGTTTGTTGTCTTTCCTGTCCTGGAGGGTCTAATGGGTGCTGAGTAGAGAGGGATAAGCGCTTCCCTCGATCTGCTGGCCACGCTCCTTTCCTTCAGCCTGGGCACACTGATGGCCCGTGTCCCGCTGGCCATCCCTCCCCAGGACATGGCCAGCAGAGCCAGTCGCGCCCCAGCCCGTGCTGCCGCAGGGGTTTCTTCCTTCCTGGGGCAGGACTTTGCGCTCGTTCTGACTCCTCTGACTTTCATACCCACACCGGGGCACACAATATGTCCTGATGGTGTGTCCTAAGATGCCAGCTGTCACGCACATCGGTGATGGGATATTTTGACTAATCTCTGCAGCAGCCTTCGCTTCCCTCCCCGTGCACACTCCAGAGCTGTAACTCATACCTCTCCACCAAGGCACCTCTTCCCTGCTGTGGGCACTCGCTGTACCTGATCAGCTCATCTCTGCACTCTCTTTGATGACCCAGACTGAACACTGGCAGGCCAGTCCTTATGTTTTCTAATCATTCCTGTGGCTTTTCTTGAATGCTTTCCAGTGCAGCAGCAGCTCCTGCTGCTCTTACGCTCCCCTATCAAGCACAGCAGTACCAGTCCAACCCAGTATCCCCCACCTTCTCAGGAGCAGCATCACGTGGCACATCCTTCTTCCCATCCTTCAGATGATGAGCTTGCTCCAGAGCAAGGGGAGGGGATAATGTCACATTCAGGTATTTATAATAAAGGAGCCTTCAGTGCCCCAGAGCTCTACTGTGCTAGGTAGCAAGATACACAGAGGAAGAAACAATTACGTCTCGAAAGTTTTAAATTCCAAATTTTTCTTAGGGGCTTTGGTCTTGTTAAATTTATGGGCAAGAGATGTAGGAGATGAGAGGCAGAAAATCTCATTCACCACCAGCAGGAGCAGGAAACAATGGCTAATGGTCACCCAGGAGCTCTTCAGAAGATGTGGAGAGCAGACCTTGCTTTCGCCAGCCCTGTCCTTGCCAGTGGCTTTTTGTGTGGACCAGAGAAAGCATTTCCAGAGGAAAAGAGTTTTGATGAGAACCCATCACCATAGCTTTAGGCACATTCCAATGCTTGGTGGACCAGTCATAGCCTTAAACACGTGTTCAGGCATCTGGAGTCCAGGTCTCCATTTAACCCTGCTTCTCTTACCAAACTCAGGAGCACGAAAGAAAGAGGAAAAGCAGAATCTCCCCATGCAGGAGGCATCACTGGCAAACAGAAATGGGGGAAAGAAAGAGAAAACACAAGTGAATGAGTGAGGACAGAAGAGCTCGTTTTGTCTATTGAAAAGATTCTGTTTAATAAAAAATTGATGACATTTTAGTTTCTGAGATAGCCCTGTTCCCCTTTAAAATGAATCCCATCACTCTATTTTTCATCTCACTTAGCTCTTTTCTGATAATCAATCAGGCATTTTCTCCATCTCCCCCACATCGTGGGATCCACCAGAGACTCTTGCACATGGTCCCTTTTGAAGTGGGCGCTACCCAACGTGGGAGGGAAGGGAAGGGTTAGTCCTAAATAAATAAACAAGCAAACTAACTAAACTCTTTTTCATTTTATTCCTATAAGGAATAATGCAAAGGATTTCAAAGAAGAGGGGGAAGGATCGTTAAAGCAAAGAGAACAAACAGTCTCAGCTTCATCCCGGGAGCACAGGCGCTTCAGAAACCACCCAGGTCAGCCGGTGGCTGGCCAAGTCCTTCACGTACACAGCATGTATCCTTCTGACTTCTTCTTTTCCGTGTTAACCATCCCAGTCATTGGCAGGACGTGGGAATGGCTGCTCACCAGCTCTCCTAAGAGAAATCTGGGACCCTCCACACGCAGGTGGAGGCAGGTTCAAAGCAAGTAAGAGGACACGGTAACTCCCGTGGCAGAGTGAAGCTGCAACGCTCATGGTGAAGGTTTGCGTGGGTTTAGAAGGTGATCAGCCAAATCAAGCAACGGAGATCCACCAGGGAGATTTGAATGTAAAGATATCGCTTCCTCCTGAGAAGTGCCCAAGCCAAATGCTGCTGCAGACAGGGAAAGTGCTATGGGGAGGTATCTCTGCCTGCCTCCCCCAGTACCAACTAGGTGCTGGATCCAGTCCTGGACCTGGCAGGACCAAAGGAGCTGCCCCTTAAGGCCTGACCATTGACCGGGCTCTGACATATCTTTCCACAGAGCACTACGGCAGTTTTGAGGACCTTGTGAGATGGAGAATCTACCACTTGCAATGACTGTTTAGATACCTTTCAAACTCATCGCTTTGGAGCTGGAGTCACTTTAGGCACTGGGGTGAACGAGACACTCAAGAGAGTGGAAGTGACTTTATCTCCTGGTAAGACACTTCTTAATGAACCAGACTTCTCCAGTCAGGGCAGAATAAAAAGTGACTTCTGACCAGAAAGACCAGGGCTTCGTCCTGCCTCCAGTGGGGCTGTGTACGTGGGTAGGGAAAGGGAGAAGTCTCTCTAAGGAGGTGGAAACACCAACTTCTCCACTGGTCCAGCTTGCACTACCATCACTGAGGGGCTCCATCTCCTTCCACGGAGATCAGCTTAAACTCCTCTCCTTTCATTGGATGTACTGGGTGAGGATACCACTCTGGGAATCAGGATTGAGAAAATCAGCCAGGATTATCATGGCTTTTTAGCAGTTTATCTCATTTCTTCTTTAACTAGTGGGAAAAATACCTTACTGCGGAAGTACTTTGTCTGGATTCTTCTTCTCCAGATTCCCAGTAAAATTGTCCAAAATTTTTCATAGTTTTTCACAGTGTTTTAGCCTAATATTCTTTTTCATTTTATCAGATCTTTCTTTTTGTGTTTTCTCTTTATTTCAATGAGACTTTCCTTTTCTCAAATCTTCCATTTTCTATAGGAGAATCAGAGGGGAAAAATTTACCAGAGATATCACTCAGGAGTTTTTTAATTTTGCGTTGGTCTGAAAAAATGCATCCCTCTCCTTCAGAACCACACGTGGCCTTGGAAAGGGCAAGCACTTTGCAGAGGGTGGCCCTAAAATTAACAGTGTGAGATTTTGACAGAAAGGATGGTGTTTGCAAAGCACAGCTGCCGTTTTTCAGACCCATGTACTCACTACTCATTTTCTCAAGATAATCTCAGACTGTCTGTGCAAAAAACATCTCTCAGAGAATCCTTAATTAGCTCTTACTGGAGAGGAGATAGTTTCTGGGTCCTTGTTCAGATTTGCAGGCAACATTAAAGTCCTTCATTTGGTGTCCGGCAGTTGCCAAGACACGGAGGGGATGTTAACTAATTAGCAGCTCCTTCTCTCTATGGTTCGTCTGGGCTGTGTACGGGTCTGTTGCATATTCCAGCAAAGAGGATTTGAAGCTGCAGCCCGCTGCTTTCCAGGCAGGGCTGAAACAGGCAGAGCGAGCGGCCGGTTTGGGGTGCGCATCTCAGCTTTTGGTACGTCTCCTGCACAGACAACTGCACGGTCCCGGGGGTAAGTGGTATCAATATTAATATGATTTTTGTGTGAAGGTTTCTGTGGAATAGAGAGACAATTCAATATTCTCCTTGGGAAGCATGAGAAATAGATAATAACGTAAAGTGCGGGGAAATTCACCCTAGTAGATTACTGTGTCTGGCTGGTTCAGACTATTACTCCTCAGCACATCAGATACAGGATAGTTTTGGCCTGTAGATATTCCAGATTTTGCAGGGTAGCTAAATCCTAGGGAAACTAAGGAATATAGGCATATGTCCAGGTCACCCACAAAGCTAAGAATTGAGCCCACATGGCCCAAATCCTATTTCAATGTGCTTTATCAAAGTGAGCCAGCTCGTTCATCTTGATGGAAGCAAGCTCTCAGTGGAAATGAACATGGACTCCAAGATCAGGTCCTACAAATTGATTTATGTTGATATGCCACCCTCTTGTTCACATATGTCTTGTTCTTGCTATGCTGGCTGGATTAACCAGACCCCCCTGGGAAGTCCTGTCGTCATTCACTGGAGTAAAAACTCAACAGGGTGTTACTGGACACGTTCAGCAAAGGACACACCAAAGCACACGAGGTGCTTCGTCCAGTCCTCACCTCACTCTGTGCCATCTGATTTATTTAAAAGCAGCTTGGGAATTATCTTTAGCAAATACCGTTCCCCAAGCTATACCTCTCAGCCATTCAGCTGAAAGATAGTGTAGATCATGCGTGTCATTCCTTCTTTAAAATTTTAATCATAACTATCAAAAAACAGGAGCTTAGAGAACTAAAAAAAAAGCCATCAGCTCCAGTTAATTCCTTAGCTAGGTCTGTAGCTCATCTGATCTGATACTGGGGATGTTCACTTGGATGTTCTTCTTTGCAAACAGCATCGTTAAAATGCCAAAAGACTGGATAAAGGTGTTTAGCAGAGCATGAAGCGTTGCACGAAGTATCCCTTGCTCCGAGACCGTTCTGCTGGCAGCAGCTACTGGCTCCAGACAACTCAGCCTGTCTCTTATCGAGGTATCAGAGGGTGGAAGGACCTCAGGTTGGTCATGGGACTCGGTGAGGCATTCTGAAGGGAGGGTCCTTGTGCCGAAAAGCTGATGTTTGTGGGGGAGCTCTTGGCTTGAGCAGCCCATGGGTTGTAGCAACCTGCTCATTAGATGCAAGGGGAGAGGCAGAGGGAGCCTGCTGTTGTACCACTGGTTGGTGGATCTGTTGGAGACACTGAGAACAGCTGGAGTTGTGGGCAGAGCAGCCCAAGCACTGCAGACTTTGTGATGTTTAAGTTAAACCACGAAGTGACCTGGCTTATAAACTTCAAGCTGCTACTCCTCACACCGCTGACATCTCCCAGACTTGCACTCAGATCTATAGGTGCAAGCCATAGGAGGCTCCGTGTCAAGGTTTGGAGCATTTCAGAAGGAAAAAAGTCCCTGGGAAGGACTTTCCACCTGCTCTGGGGGCAAAAGCAGGAAAAGGGCTAAGAGAAGAAGCCAGACACAGATGCAAAGAGAGGACAGTCCGTGAGGGCAAGGCCTGTTTTCTGCACCAAAAAGCAGTTCTGCAAACTTAGCCTAATTGCACAGAGGTGTTGGCAGCATGTCAGTGCTGTAGAAAATCAGGAGAGGTTAAGATCATGTTAATTCGTACACACACAGGGGGATCGGGAGGACTGGAAGCAGGGGGGGGAGAGAGGGAGGGTGGATGAAAAGAGGAGGAGGAGGAGGAGGGAGAAGACTTGCACACGAAAATGTTGGGTTTATGTGTGTGGGGGGGTCCATTTCCAAAGCAAGAATACAAATGATCCCAACAAAGCCCAAGCTGTCCTGAAACCCTGTAGCCAATTAGTGCACATCAATATTTAATCAGATCTCGCTATTGTGCAGCCTGGACTGTGCTACCCCAGCCCCTGCCACACTCACTCTTTCCCATCACAGACACACTGTTATGACACATAATGATATTGTCGATGAATAATTTAGAGCAGTTTTTCTCCTCTTCTCTCTCTGTCTCTCTCTCTCCCCATGCCCTTATTAGCAGAAAATGTGGAACAACTTCTGGGAGGAGGAGAGGAAGGAGCTACTTCCGTAAGGTTGCGCAAGGACCAGCCCGGCCTCCTGCCTTCCTCAGGCATCCGTAATCCAGTGATTAACGCTCCAGGATGGGTTGGAGGTGACCTTCCCTTGCTGGAGGGACTGGGAAATAAGCTAAGAGGGTAGATTGACTTGGAAAAGCTTCTTGAAGCTATATAACGACTTAGATTGAACCATCTTAAATGCCAGGGGTCATGACCAGCAGGGAAAGCACCAGCCAAATGTGACAGAAGATGCCCAAGGAAATGTCCCTGTGCCTAAACTGGGGAAAGGGAAAGGTTCAGCCTTCGCTGGCTGCACCTTGACTGGCACTACGGGAAAACAAGGTCTGCCTGAGGATGCAGTGGCAAAGATTAAACGTCATGGGTGAAGTTTAATGGTACATGGTACATGATTTCATGGGTGTAGCCCCCCCATGCAGACACTTGTGTGCAAACTGTTGGTGATTCTTTCAATGCCTTCGTTATCCATTTGTATTTGGCTGAAGCATAAAGGATCCCTGTCCCCCCTTTATGTGTGATACCCACCTGGGCAGCTGTGGCCAGGCACTATTCACTATTCACAGGCAGGGTGGGATGGACCAGCGAAGCCGTACGGTGTGTCAAGATCTTATAGACACCCGTGTGAGCAGTCGCTTTGCTTGGATTGCAGGACACGGAGCAGGTTGTTGAGGATGCTGCGGTGGGAAGTGCTCCAGGGAGGTTCATGGTCCCGTCTGTGTGGTCAGCGAGGGGTGTCCTCCGCAGACAGACACAGCCCTCCCCTGCTTCGTGATGGGGCCGGGGAGCGTTGAGCTGAACCTCCATCCCTACCAGGCTGAGCTGTACCTCCACTCCTATTAACCTACGGGTTAATTCGTTACAGCTGACTGATCCTTGTGCTGATCCTTCAGTAAAATTATTGGGCAAATGGTGGTGGAAGCACAGATCTTAGAAATCACTTTTTTTTTAGATTAATCTGAGTCTTATCAGGGAAGCCGTTGAATTTGAACTATTTTTCTGCTAACTCCACTCTCTTTCCAAGCCTGGCCTCCCATCAATAGCTTTTGACCTCGTGTCTGCCTTTCTCATTAGTAACTTCTGAACCTGTTGGCTGAAGTCAGGCTGTTGGGGTGAGGAGTCTCAGGGATTATAAAGTTCCTACAGGTGAACGTAGAAGAGAGGGACTAAATTAGCTCCTGCATCGTGGGAAACGCTGAATGGGATGGGTATTATGTCAAGTCCATATGGATGGCAAGGGAAGGAATAATTATCCCTATCAATGTTTCTTCTAAAAATTGCAAAAGATCTTCTCCCAGTGTTCTTGTCACCAAAAAAAGAGATTCTGTTTGGCTAAAATTATTTTGGGGAAAGAAAGGCTTGTCCTGATTTCAAGCACGGGAGTGTAGGAAATTCAGTTGTCTTCTGACATGAGTCTCAGATACAGAGACCAAGCATCCATGGTCAATATTTCAGACTCCCCACCCAGGCCTGCCATGCTTAACCTTAGTTTTTGATGCCACTGTGAGCTCAAGTTAACTGCTCTGTCCTGCACATAGGGATTCAAACCATGAGCGTGCTGCTCTCAACAGGCTGAAAACTGCAGAGATGTCTGTCCCACGACCTGCATGTTGGTGGTCCTCCGAAGCTTTCCCACAGCTTTACAACAGATGATGGACCGGTAGTTTCAAGTCTTAAGTTTCCAGATCTAAATAAAACCTTCTTTAGGAACTGAACTTGACCTGAGCTGCGCTGTTTGAAATGAAAGACCAGAACCAGCCTATCCTTCTGGAAATAAGGCAGCCCCGAGACAGGTAAGCTCTCCCACAGGTCACCTCGCAGGACTTTGGGGAGGTTTGATTTCCAAAGCCTGGAAGACTCAGAGGTTTGTTCGCCAAGCTCCAGGGAAGTGTGATGGGCACAGCATGACCCCAGGGCTGGCAGCTCACGGGAGGCTGCGGGGCAGAGCCGGGCAATTCACAGTGCTCTTGGAGTAAGGGATGACACGGGTGGAGCAGGATCTCAAAGACTTTGTGAAATTCTTTTCCTGCTTGTGGAGACTTAGCACAGAAACCCTTGATAGGCACGAAAGTCTGGTCAAGCTTTCCAGGCACAGCACGGAGGGAAATGGTTAAGGATGTATCTTGCTGTGTGCTGTCCCAACATGCAGGTGGTAACTGTGGTCCCTATGCCTCGGTCCAGCGCTTTCTTGTGTCTCATTTGCACGCTCTAAGCTAAGCAAAGCTAACGTCTGGTTGCATCCGTGAGGTTTCGTCTCCTAGATTTGCATGCAGTGCTGGAACAAACCCAGCAACTCTCTGTCCACCCCTCCACATCACCAGCACAGCATCAAAGATCCTCCGTCCTGTCTTGAAATCATTACTATTGGCAAAATAATTGCAACAACAAAACTACTAAAAGCCCTGTTTGCACTCCTTTCATCTCGGCTCAGCTAAGATCTAGCCAGCCTTCATAATATGTACTTTTAAAGGGGAAGAGGAAGAAGGGGAAGAAATCTTATCCCTATCCTCATCTTTACAGGGCATCATTGGCTATTCTCATGCTATAAGGCACAGCTTTATTTGAGTTTAGGGGGACTTTTTTGTGTTTGTTTCTGAAGCAATGAGTGTCAAAGTTGATTATTGATTGAGACTGGGGGATCTGAGGACTGCATGAGGAAAACTGACTGATTATTCAAACCCCTTTCTCTCTTCTTTCCCTTTCTTTCCTTTGCACCACGATTGGATTGATCGACCCTGTCTTCATTATCTTCCCTTCTCCTTTCTCTCTTCTGGCCCCTACTGGGGATTCCTGACTAAACTATGGCAGGGCTCAATTGATCCTCCGCAATTCACTCGCTCCTCACAAGGAGGAAAAACTGCACCGCTGCATAATTCAAAAAGCAAACACAGAGAGGAGAGGGAGAGAGGAAAAATCAATACGGCTACAACTGATCCTGCAGATAAATGAAGCGGCGAGCGCTGACGAGAGGGAGGATCCCTGGCAGCGGCACAGCTGAGCCCAGAGAAAGTTCAGCAACTCGGAGATGGGCTCAGAGAGAGATGGACCAGCTCAAACCCCTTTTGGAGGGGGTGGGAAGGAAAGGGGCCCTTGCCTCACTCAGCAAACAACCTGGGGTGCGGGAAAGCCCAGGGATGAGCCGGAGACCCCCCGTGCCTGCCCTGCCGTGCTGTGTTTGCAGCAGACTCCTCGCTCCCTGCTAGGGGATGATTTAGTGAGTGCAGCTCTGACCGCACGTGGCAGAAACGTCCTCTTGCTCCTCTCCCTTGTTAACCTTCAGGGCTCCTCCTGCCTCCTTTCCAGCCCGAGCTGGGCTATTTCCATGCTGCACCCCATAGCCACAGAGGTTTTCTTGCCAGGCTGCTGCTCCAGTGACAAAGCTTTGCCCTCCGCGAGCCGAGGAGGTCGTGATGGGGGAAATAAAATGGAAACAGAGGGTCCTCTGCCTCTCCACAGTGGCAGTCCTGCTCCGAGGGTCACTTGTGGCACTGCACAGGCCGATTCCCCGGGAGGCAGCAGCCGTGCAGGCTTGTCCCGGGAACCCAGAATATAAACCCGCCGGGAACAGAGCAAAACATAAAAAACAAATCAAAGGCTACAGTCTCCCTCCCACACAGGGAAGATGGGCTGACCCCAGGGCTGGTGGCTGGTTGATAGCCTGGTGGGCAAACAGCAAGCATTTTTCCTCCTCGCCTGGGTGGTGAGTAGGCGAAGGACTGGGCTCCCCTGTAAGGGGTGTGCTGGGCATGGGGTGTCTGTGTTGCGCTAGGAACAGTCTCCCGTCACCCTTCCCACGTACCTTGTGTAGCAGAAAGAGGGGAAAGGAGTCAGGAAATCAGGGGGATGACATCTCTTGGATGGTCTGGCAAGGACAGCCACTAAGGGGTGGCATCTAGAGGCACTGCTGACCCGGCTGCATGTCTAATGTCCTTGGTGACTCCTCCAGCCTCTTCCATACACGCGCCTGCTGTTAAAGCTGGTCAGGAACAGTCCCAGACATGCTTACAACAAGCCTGCAAAAAGTATATCCAGGAGTCTGCAAAATGTTTTGGGTTTTTCTCCAGTGGCTGAACTTTGACTCCACCTCTGGCACTAAGAGGGGGTGGCTGACTCTCCTGGGGAGGAGCGTGCCGGCTTCTGCACGGCTGAGCGCTGCCAAAGGGACCGAAAATGGCCAAGAGTTTCAGATGTTGGCAAGGGGAAGATGACATAGGAGATGTACTCCCATCCCTGGATAGGGGGTACTGCCTTCTGGGTCTTCCCAATGTCCCCAGTTCACCGCCCCTGTTCCTCTATCCGAGAGCACATGGCAATGTATTGCGCAAAGGATGAAGTGGGAGGCTTGAATTACCTGGGCTTGAAATCAAAGCCTCTGTGAGAATGGCAGGATAAAGGACATTGCAGCCAAAGCCCTGCCTGAACAACCAGGAATTTGGGTACATCCACTCTCTGAAGGTGAATTTTGCAGCTGAGCCATCTATTCTTGTCCTTAAGCAGCTTAGCAAATATAAAACACTACCTTGAGCACAGAGATCTAATATATTAAATGACAAAAAGTAGGAATGTCTGGGCTACATGTGCAGTTCTGTTGAGTGTCTAGAAATGACGTAGCAAGAAAATCCTTGCTTGTACCAATGCATTGTCATTGTCAGGCAATGCCCAGCCCTTTCCTGGCTTGTAATGGATCCCCGGAAAGCCCCTGAGCCGGTGTCTCACAAGTGCAGGGAGCTTTGCTGAGCTGCACTGGGGTTTCCTGCAGCCGGGAGAGAGCAAAGGCTTTTAAAACAATATTGCTCTGTATTTTAAAATGATTTAAGAACCCAAAGAACAGCCCAGCACTGGGTTTGCCAGCAGAGGGGATAGATTGCTCTCTTAAAAGCTTTTAAATGCATGTGATAGAAAGGGGAAATACAGCTGCCTCACTGAAAGATATTGCTGTGGTACCAGCTTCCAAGCTGCCCACACATCACTTTAACTCTTCTTTTATTTGGAGCTGAAAGACACCTTTGTTCCACGGTGGGATCTTCAAGGATCCCAAGTGAATCAGGCACCCAGGAGAGGGTTTTCCAAAGAACGTGGGTGATAAAAGGGGATGGGAAGATTTTAGTGCTTCTTAGTCGTCCAGGCACCTTAATGAATTCCCCTGAAATGCTACAGCTATTCAGAATCCAACTCCCTCGTGCAAATCTTGCCTTTACCATTGTCCTCAGGCCGTTGCGAGGTGAGGTCCTCCATTCCGGAGTTTCCAGCAGAAATACGAAGCTACTTTTCTTTGCAGACACATTTGTGCTGACACACTGCACCCACCCAAGACACGAATGAAAGATGCTCACTCAGTGCTGCCGAGTGAGCCTGGAGCCAGCGGAGCCCCGGGAGGCACTGGCACCCCAACGCAGGACGTCTTGGAGCCTGCAGACTTCAGACTTGGTTTCTCCTCACTCTCCCTTTTGCCCTCAGAGCACTCACGGCTGCGAAGCACTGAATCAACACCTCCAAGACTGCTTTTCTTCCTTGCTCTGGAGCAGAGCTTGGATGAGCATGTCTCCCAGCAATGATGAGGGCCATCTCGTGTGCCCAGGACTCCGACTCCAGATGCACCGTCTTGGTGCACTCTGCCGTGCTACCCTGAAACATATTCCCAATTACTCTGAATCCTGGTCAAGGCTCCTGTGAACCATTATGCTACTTTATCCACACAACCGTGTGTCCTTTAAATGACAGCAACCCTTGTGGCTTTCCCTACATTAAATTTCTTGTATGCTGTGCACTCCCCCTGTCTTTCTGCCCTCCAGGGATGGCTTTTGTCTTCTGCCAATGTGCTACATGTCTCAACTTTTGTCATCCCTCAGATTGCCTGAGGCAGTGGAGGTGACCTTGTTGCTGAGCTTTCGTTTCCCTTCTACATAGGAAGCTTCTTCTGTCTTTGAGCCGCTCGTCACCGACCGTGCTGTGAAGCTCGTTTTCCCATCTTGTCAGAACAAGCCTCGCTCAAGCAGGATTTGGCCATGAAAGACACCAGTGAGAGTGTGTTGTAGCTCATGCGAACAGCACCCACCACCTGGTCTGCCTGCCCTGGATCTGCTTGAAGGTGGAAAAAGTGAGCCATGGTCTGCCGTGCCCAGCTCCAGGATCAGCACCTCTCCCAAACATCCATCTGCCTCCAGCTCACACACTTCTCACTGGGTCCTTTCTGCCCCGAAAGTCCCTGAGGTGGGCTACAGAGGATAAAACAGGTGGATAAGGGTGAGTTGTTGCAGTGGGAAGAGAAGGGTTGAGAGGTGTAGGGTATTGGACAGTCATAGGAGAAGGGTGGGAGGACTTGTGGCCAGAGTATGCCACAGGGTTACCAAAACTGATGGAAGAAGAATGGCAGCTTAATTGCTCTAAACAGGAGATCATTGTGTACCTCTGGCCATCTTTATTACCTCTGTACCTCTCCTCATTCTTCCAGGTCCTATTTGAGAACAGGGTTGAAGCAGGGAAGTTGCTTCAAGGAAATAAAAGATTTGCAGAAATGAGCTGGTGATCACAGGTCTACCTAAGGTGTAGACTTCCGTGGTATTCTCTACTCATGCATATGGTGAGGTATGTGAGGTGACCAGCAGAGCACTGACCCATCCTCCGGCTATGCCGAGATCAATGCCTCGTGGTCAACAATGACAAATGGTCCAAACAGATGGATGGAGTGGCTCACTTGTGCTCATGGATGAGAGTAGTTCATTTTTATGCCATGGACAATCTGGGCGGTGTCCTGGCCTGAACCTTTTCTAAACAGTTGAATGGGAGTGGGAGGTGGAGCATGAGACGAGCAGAGTGCTCCCTCAGTCAGTTTGCAGATGACACCAGGCTGGGCGGGAGTGTTGATCTGCTGGAGGGCAGGAGGCTCTGCAGAGGGACCTGGACAGGCTGGATCGATGGGCCGAGGCCAACTGTATGAAGTTTAACAAGGCTCAGTGTCGGGTCTTGCACTTGGGCCACAACAACCCCAGGCACCGCTCCAGGCTTGGGGAAGAGCGGCTGGAAAGTGCCCAGAGGAGAAGGACCTGGGGGGGCTGGTCGACAGCGGCTGAACACGAGCCGGCAGCGTGCCCAGGTGGCCAAGAAGGCCAACGGCATCCTGGCCTGTATCAGCACTGGTGTGGCCAGCAGGAGCAGGGAGGGGATCGTGCCCCTGTACTGGGCACTGGGGAGGCTGCACCTCGAATCCTGGGTTCAGTTTTGGGCCCCTCACGACAAGAAGGACATGGAGGGGCTGGAGCGTGTCCAGAGAAGGGCAACGGAGCTGGGGAAGGGCCTGGAGCACAAGTCTGATGAGGAGCGGCTGAGGGAACTGGGGGTGTTCAGCCTGGAGAAGAGGAGGCTGAGGGGAGACCTCATCGCGCTCTGCAACTGCCTGAAGGGAGGTTGGAGCGAGGGGGGGTCGGTCTCTTCTCCCAAGTAACAGCGATAGGACGAGAGGAAACGGCCTCAAGTTGTGCCAGGGGAGGTTTAGGTTGGACATGAGGAGAAATTTCTTTCCTGCAAGAGTGGCCAGGCCTTGGCACAGGCTGCCCAGGGCAGTGGTGGAGTCCCCATCCCTGGAGGGATTTAAAAGACGTGGAGATGAGGCGCTTGGGGACATGGTTTAGTGGTGGACTTGGCAGTGCTGGGTTAACGGTTGGACTTGATGATCTTAAAGGTCTTTTCCAACTAAACAATTCTATGATTCTATGATTTTGCCTGAGTGTGGAAGCTGGAGAGGGGAGGCAGCTGTAAGGGAATTCATGGGGACTGCTGGGATTAGGATGGCTGGGCAAACCCAGACATTGCCCCAGGGAGTTGCTAGACCTGTGTCACTAAAGGAGACGTTCACCATAGAATCATAGAATCATAGAATCATAGAATCATTAAGGTTGGAAAAGACCTCTAAGGTCATCGAGTCCAACCATCAACCCAACACCCCCTATGCCTACTAAACCAAGTCCTTGAGCACCTCATCTATACGTCTTTTAAATACCTCCAGGGATGGTGATTCCACCACTTCCCTGGGCAGCCTGTGCCAAGCCTGTGCCAACCATTTCTAAGGACAGCAAGTACCGTTGTTCTTCCTAGACCTGAACCAACCTGGAGGGTCACTAATGGCATTATGGGGAGACTAAAAGTTTCCCAGGGCTTCTTGAATTTTAAAAATTTGTTTTGTGGTACAGATTTGCTCACAGAGGGTACAACAGGCTGCACACAAGTCTCACAATGCTATTTCAAAAGACTTCAGTGCTTTTATCCCTCAGTGTAAATGCGGAGCCGTGAGCTTTTCAGTCCAAATTCCTGTAGGTCCCAGCTCAAGACTAAAACCAGACTTCCCGAGTCCACAGCGTGTGCTGGGCCACCACATATTGCTGAAGAGAGAGGAAGATAGTCCTGGTTTGGAAACAGCAAAGGTCAGTTGGAGATATTTAATGGTCTCGTGGAACTAAGCTGTGTCTACCACCTGTGCTGTGACGTTGATTTGAAGATTTTGAGTGTTGGAGCCAGCTGAGCTCCCTGCTCTGCCGCTGTGAGCCCCGAGTGCTGCTCGTTGCCTCCCATCATGCCGGTCCTGCAGATACCGTCTCTCCGGCATAGCCACCCATGAGCCCTTCAGCACCCATCGGGGCCACGTTGGCCTGACCTTCACTGGCCACATCTCATGATAAGCTGATCCAGACCCTTCATCCCCACCTGTGCTCTGCTCCTCTTCATTGTGCCTGTGAGAGCTGGTGTGATTCCAGGCGGGAACTGAGAAAAAAGTTAACTCTCTTTGAAGGAAAGTGGGGATTTTCTCTGCCCTGACAAACCAGGACAGGCAACATGTGGGTGTCCTTTTCCACACTCTCCCCATGGAGAAACATTTCACCGATAATTGACAGTGAGAGACAACCGTGGATTTTCTGCAGTGCTATTTGCCCATTGGGATCTGTTTTCTAACAGTGATAGATGAGAGAAAAGGGGAAGCAGGCTCAGCACACAAATAATTAATACTTCTCTCCAAAAATGTTCCACCTGAACTTTTTCCCAAAGTTTTATGGGGAGGAAAAATGTCGAAATCTGAAAATCTGCAAAACAGCTGGAAGGGCTCTTCCTTCTTCAGCCAGAGCCCGGCAGTTCAGATTTGCCAGGTACGCCGGACTTTTCAGCTATTCTTTTTGATCCGGCAGCCAGGAGAGGGAGCTCGGCATCCTAGTCCCAGACTCCAACTCGCCAAACATCACTGAAGACAATGTTGATGATTCTTTTGTTCAACAAATAAAAGAAGTGGCCCACGAGGGAGCCATGTTGGCAGCTGCTTTATAAGGGCTTCAGGGAATTGCAGAAAATCAATGCTTGCCAAAGGCAAAATGGACAGTACCCGTGGAAGAAAACAAAAGTAACTATCAGGCTTCTGAGGGATTATTGCATGCAGAGGACCTGATCTTGGAAAACTGGGTTGTCTTCAGTCCCCACAGCCATCAGCGGGAGCATCGAGCACTCAGTATCTGTCAGGACCGGGAGCAATAGAAAAGCGTGAGGGACATTGGATATTTGTCATCAAAACCCAGAGGAAAGTACTCTTGGTAAAAATTCTAGGCTCCCTTCCCAGAGCACCGGGGACTTGCAGCTATCATCAACCTCGTCAGGAGCAGTAGGATAGTCAGTGATTTTTTACGTTTCAGTGTTTAAGCATGGGGATAGTCACCTAGCTTTAAGTGTCAGAAAGTGAACGTTCAAAGCATCAGAATGGAAATGAATTCCCAAATGTACTGAACATTGGTGGAAAGAAGGCACTTTAAAAGCGGATAATTATTCAGTGCCAGCCTGCCACTGAGGCCAGGAATTTAGTGAGATTTGAAGGGAGACATTTGTGTAGATATAGAGAGTCCTGTACTCCTAGGGCAAAACTTTCTGAGTTTAATGATGACAGTTTCGTCAGTTCTGATGAGCAGTGCTGTGATTCCTGGCTTTATTTATTCCTATTTCTTTATTTCCTTTTGATGTTTATGATCCTGGGAAGAGCAAATTGTGGACCTGGCTTGGCCAACCTGTTGATGAATTAAAGATATCACCTCAAGGATTTTAGAGATGCTCCTCAATGCTTTTTCTGAAGGCCCCACAAACCCCTAAGAGACCAATTTCAATCCGTGTAGTGCTGTTGTGGTCCCCCAATACGGAGATGCTGGCTTGCCAGCTGCTGCTGGTCTTGGGGATACACTTTCATAAAGCAGTTTTTTTTTCTATTGCTCTTGTAAATGATTGTATTTGTATTTGTGCATCTTCTCCCTCACATTCAGTGTAACTCCTCTGCCAGATGACTTGTGGTTGTGGGCACAGTGAAGGAAACGCTCCACGTTCAGGAAGCTGAGAGGAAGAGTACGACTCCCTGGTGATGGACTTCTTCATGGACCGTGTCTCACCAGCCATTCCCAGAGCTGCTGTAACCACACAGCACAGACCGATCCATGCCCCAAATATCGCCCATCTGCTGCACAATATGACTTTTAGAGAGTGCTGAATGATGTATTTCAGACACAAAGATTGTAGTCACTAGCTCGGAGGAGCAAGACTGTTTTTCACTGACCTCAACTGCCGTAGTCTCGCTGATCCAATGACCATCAAAGTTGATAAGTCTTTCTCTGTTTCCTTCCAAATCCTGTTCGGATAAGGACAGTGCCTGGAAGGAAACCACAGCCACCTCATCCTGACAGATACATTTTCCCTTGGGCTAGACCGAAAAAAAGTTATTTTGAGAGTGCCAGATGGGCTATGGAGACATTTGAACAATACCTGCCATTGAAATATCTAGCTCTATCACGTGATTGCTGGCACAGACCTAAGTGCTGAAGTTGCACCTAAGCTGCAGATCCCTGCAAGTCAAGCACTGCCTAAGCCAACTGATAGTGATAACAAAGGGTGCGGGTCTTGGTCATGGAGAGAGACAGCTCTGGAGAGAGCTCCTGTTTTGGCTGGTGACTGGAAGTCTTGGGTCTGTTTCTAACTGAGCCAGTCCCTGTGTTCTCTGTAAATACTCTGTGCAGAGGGAGAAAATGCCCCCGTTAATCTCCCAGCAGGCAAAACCCACCCTGCTCCTGGTAAATGCTGGCTGGCAGGGCTGGCATTCCTCCATCGGTGTCTTCATTTAAAATGGCACTTCAGCCAACCCCGAGGGCATTTCCTACCCTTACTCAGGGTGTTTCTCTACCTGCATGGATCTCACTGACATGAAAAATGAGTGCTGTCTTTGAGGATCTTCACCTGCTGCCCCATCTGGGAGAAGAGGCAATGCCTTGAAGGCCAAGCAGCCAGACATCTACTACTTACTAGCAACCCAGCTGAGGGTTTGCTCATCCCTCTCTCACTAAGTTTATACAGCAAACCCACCATATTTTGTGTTTTAGCTGCAGCTCTTCCTTTGGGTGGTCCCTGCTGCTGATGGGCTGTTCTTGCCCTTAAAAGTTGCTCAGATGATAGTGCTTATCAGGTGATTTCTTCCCCAGGACCCTTCCTAGCCATGAAAAGATGGAGCCAATGCACTGGGATCCTTCTGCAGGACAGACGTCTTCCATGAAGCTTTCACATTCAGGCATCAGTAAAGTGAATAAAGGAATCACGTACAAGTAACTTTAAGATATCAGGCTCAGGGAGGATGTTCCTAATGTTACGTGTTGCATATTTCTGAACGGCAAACATTGGTGAATAACGCATAATCACATCTTGTTCACTGACTTTCACCTCTTTTTCTATGCTTGAGGAATGTCCCTAGCTGGTGAGCAATTTCCTTGTTCGTCACTTGTACTTAGTCTCATTAGCAGATCTTTGAACCCATCATGAATATTCAAAATTGGAGCTCATTTGCAATTGGTCAGCTATATCACATGGCATATCTCTCTCTCCTGGTTGGAAGGATGCCCTGGCTGCCCTGTTGCCCATTCAAATAGAAAGTATGTTTTCGGGGACTGTTCACACATTGACTTTGAAATTTGTTTCCCACAAACGTTTGTCCTCAAAATCCAATTGCTTTGACGGCTGGAGAAAGCAGACATAAAAGAAACATGGGCATTTATAATTGAAAGGGAAAGTCCTTAGCTTTGTTGACTCTCCTACCGAAGGTACCAATTAGAGACTGCTGGATCCTGGACGGAGACCCCTGCCCACCCCTCCCCGGCTCCTGTCGGACGGGAGAGCAGCAGCCACCCGCAGGCGCTGCCGTCTTGGCTCGGGATTAGACCTGCAGCCTCGAAGCAAAAGTTGCATGAGTCCAGCTCCCCGGTCCTGAAGCCAGCCAGGCCCCAGAACTTTTAGAAACTGAAAGATGGAATGGAAACATCAAATACCAAGACAGTTTGCAGGAATATCAACCAGAGGGAAGAAAAAAAACCAAAACAAAACAAAACAAACCCCCAACCATACCAATACCATCACTGGACACAGACAGCTCCAGATTTTGCAGCTTCCAGACAAAGTCAGCAGCAACTGTCAGAATCTGTGTTTCAAGTCCGACCTTCTGCTTTTATCTATATTTTAAACCCCACACAAGGTATACAAGGCGAATGTTGCTGTTACAGTCAGAAAAGCCTAAATAATGGATGAAGAACAGAGGCNGGGGGGGGGGGGGGGGGGGGGGGGGGGGGGGGGGGTAAGGAAAAAAGAGAAAAAGAAAAAAAGAGGAAGAGAAAAGCTTGAGGGGAAAAAAAAAAGCAAGAGAAAAAGAAAGGAAAGAGCCCTCCAAAATCAGAAGAGGCTCACACCTCTAACAAGGTGGGAGCTGAGGCTGACAGCGGGAGCCCTTTTTTCCATCGCTGCGGTGAGGCACACGGAGAATTGATCAGGGGCTGCTGCTGCTGGAGCAGTTGCCATTTGCTACTCTCCAACCAGAGTCAAAATCGAGCAGCTTCTGTGCTGCCTTTCCCCATACTCCCAGCTCATCTTCCAGAGGGCACACAAATGTTCTCAGCAGAGCCAGGAGAGGTCTGAAGTTGGGCATGGTAAGAGAAGAAGGTGTCCCCATTGGACAGGGCTGTGCTGTACTCGGAGGTGCTAAAACTTTAGCAGGATTGGGTCCTCCTGCACTGAGGTGAGGGGCTGGGGGGAAGGTTGTCCATCGTGGAAGCACAGATAGGGAACTGCCCACCCTCTTCCAGGCAAGGGTGAAGACAGGCACCCTTGGTTTGCAGTGGTCTGAGGATGCTTTTTGCCTTGCCCTGCCTTCCCCAGTTTTCCATATCTTTTGAGGTTCATGATTACGGTTGGACTCGATGATCTTAGAGGTCTTTTCCAACCTTAATGATTCTATGATTCTATGATTAAGAGGGATAAACCAGGAGTTCACATGCTGGACCAGGAGCGTCTCTGATAAGGGGAAGTGACAGAGCTTATTCAACAGTCTTGGCCATAGCTGGCACATCCACAAATCTCCTCCTGCACTGGCCACCTCTGGGACAGCCTCCATGACCATCCTTTTCTTCCTGACACCGCAACCTCTGTCCCCAGCTGGACTCAGGCTTGGTGGTGGGAACTGTGGTCACAGTGGTGCAGACACGCTGAAGACACATCTCTGGGGTTATGTCCCCCCTGCCCCGAGCTGCAATGGGGACAGGAGGGGGATAGCAGGGTGATTTCAGGGGGCTGCTTTCACCCCAAAACTGCCTGGGACCAGCAAGTACCCTGATTTGAGACACCGTGCAGTAAATAAACCCAGCAGCTCAAATCCCTCATCACTCCCTGTGCCCAGCGCTCTTCCCCTGGCATCGTACTCCTGAAGATCTCCTTTTATTCACAGGAAGGTTTCAGAACTGATGAATTAAGGCCATCAGGGAAAATTGCTATCTAATGAGGATTTTCGCAAAGGGAGCCATGAAAGCAGGAGATCTTTGTATGGAAACAGTTAGTATACGCTTTATTATTTCCATAAAAATCTAATATGGAGGCAGTGACTGTGCTTTTGCAGTGGGACTTGGAGCTCTGGGGAGGTATTTGCTTTTGGCAGTGTTTAGCTTCACCTGGATCCCTCCAAGGGCTATTAGCACCTATTGCCATGATAACCTACAGCAGAATTTAGACCCCTGAACAGGAGAGTTTCTTACAGAGTTAAATATTTGGAGTGGCTTGCAGGAGGCCACCTTCCTCCCTCCCCAGCCCTCAGAGGGAGGCTGGCTCCAACCAACGGAGCTAAGAGCCTTACGAAGCAGAATGAAGCCATCAAGGCTTGGCGCGGAGGCAAGCTGCATTTCCATTCCCTGCAAAGTGCACAGTCACTCGTTCACGACTCCCTCCCGGTGTGTTTTAAGTGGATTCTTGCATTCTCTGTATCTGCACTCGCTTTTTGGGCGCTCGTTGTTTTGAAGGAGTGAGCTGCCTTGCTGGAGTGGAAGACTGTGTTGGGAGCAGAAAGCAACTCCTTACCCGTCAGCCCGAGTTTTCTCTCCTCCACGCACCCGCCTTTGGAAAGACGCCCAGGAGCAGGTTTTTATCAAATCCTCTATGCTGGTGGTCATGGCTTATAACATGCAAGTGATTGCCTGACTCCAACCTCGCCCAGCACGAAGAGTACGATACGCTGCGATCTGTCCCCAGCCACCAAACGTCGGTGTGTCCTCAGTGCTTAGAAGAGGCAGACAAGCAGCTCCCCCTCCACCCGCGCTCCTCGCAGGGTGACCTCCCCTCTCTCCCTGCCCTCCCCAAGCCACAGCCCCCGGTCACAGGCGGTGAGTCAGACCCTGGCACCGTCCCTCAGGGATGTCACAGCGTCACCCCTCTCCTTTGCGAGGGGCAGTTCCAGCCCGGCAGGAGAAGGAGCCGGAGCTCCGCGGACACTGGCAGCCCCTTGCCCTGCTGCTGACTGCAAACAAGACGAGAGGGTAAACACCAGCGGCGGAGGAGATGCTCTTGCATTATCTTGGGGAGTGCCGAATCGGGCAAGAGCTGAACTGGAGATGGGAGGGAAAAAATAGCTGAAGCAGAGCTAAACAGGTTTTCACAGGGATGGCCTGAAGACATCTGCTAGGGTCAGATAGATAGACGTGCTAACGCCAAAGGATCATCATTCTGCAACTGGCTTATTTATATTTATGGCCTGCCAGAAGAGACTGTCTTTGCACCGTGAGGCTGCCTGAGATGAAGATGTGGTGTCATGCAGAAAGGACTTTTTCTTGCAGGAGGTGTATAAAGGCTGATGTGACAAAGGCAGCGCAGACGATCTAGAGAGGCTCTTGCCTGAGAATAACTGACTCACGGTTCAACACTGAGGCCTCACCACCGGGACCTGCCCTGCCCATGCTTCTGGGGCTTCTTATTCCCAGAAATTTTAGTGCTCGGGCCGTTGAGTGCTCAACTGTATTGGACACTTGAACTAGCTGGCCCTGGGCCTCGCAAGGCAGTCTTTGACGATAACTGTGCACACCTCCTACAGGGATTTTTTGCAGTCAGTAGCCATGGTGAGAGCTGATGCTTTGGGTGCGAGGACTCTAGCAATAGCAGAAGAGGTGACGACTTGTTTAGGTTTGCTCCTACTATGTCTGCGATTTCATATGCTTCATAAACCAGGGATACCTGGGGTCAGCTGTCTAATTGCTGATGGTGCCAGTATCAAATCGCACACCAAGAACTGGGGAAGGTGGGCATGTGGGCATTACTGTGGGATAGGGACACCAGCAGAGACTGTAGTTCATCACACTGCCCAATCTGTGATCTGTGTCTCCTGCAGATATTCTCACTGGCACAGAGGAGGCCTCATCTCATGGTGTAGACCCAAACCTTTATTAATCAAGAGTTTTTCTTGGCAGTAGAAAGAGCAGGGAAACAGCAAGGTTGGCAAAAATTGTAGGCGTGAAAGTTGGTCTGGAAAGACATTGATCCATCAGTCAAGGGAGAGAGATGTTCCCTCGTTCATGAGTAGCATAGCAAGCCGTGTCAATACAATACATTAGTAATAAATGGTGGGAAACAGCATGGCCAAAGGGGATGCTCAGGTAAGAGTTCAAAATGCCTCTTCTGTCAGAGTTGTGTCAATTGGCTTCTTTAACGAGGCTTCAAAAAAAGTCTGTCTAGAGCATCTAAAAATCACTGTGGGTTGCTGTAGCCATCACAGCAAGTGCAGTACAGGTGGGGGGTTATTTCTGCATCACCAGACGGGTTCAGTCCTTTTAACACCACCTCTTGCTGAGACCCACAAGCACAAACACTGACCAGACTACGACTGCAGACCTTGGCGTACCAGGGCAGCAGCGTCAGCCTTAGACAGGTCTCACCTCCAGGCTCAAGGGATGACACTGCTGACAGATGCCTGTTTCATAGTAGGCTTGAGATGCTCCAAGGCATGAAACAATTGAAGAAGGAGTGTGAGACTGACCCGATGAAATAGGCTCTTTTAGGGTCCTTCCACCCCACCTTATCTCCTTCCCTGCTCTCCATCCAGGAACACGGCATGCTTTACTGGATTAGTTCCTGCTCCCATGGAAAACCCATGGCAAGGGATTCAAGACTTGGGGTGTAACCTGCAGCAGGAGAAGGCCAAGGCTTTCAGGTGAGCAAAATGACATGCACAAGGAAGGCTACCATGCTGGGAACAGCTACAGGAAGGAATGGTCTTCTGTGGTGCTCCCTCATGAATCCAAGAAACTATCTTCTCCTTTTCAATGCCTGGATTCAATCCTCTCATAAATCTGTGCCAGCCCAGCACGGCTCTGATAGGACCAAGTCCCTTATAGGAAGACAGAAGTTCATGTCTTGCTTTCACACTCCTTTCCAACTTCCCTGTGTGCCAGCTCATCTCTTTCTGCACAGGGGGGAGGTCTCAAGCAGACCCTGAAAACTGACTTTGCTTCATTGTGTCAGCAGGACGAAGGATGCTTCCAGCGTTGGACTCCACAGACCCAGACACAGCAGATTTGGGCATCACCTCTGAAAGCACAAAACAGGAGAGAAGCAAGAGAAGTGGTGGCTCAAGAAGTGTCTCAGGAGTGGGAAAAGGAGGAATGATTCCTATCTGCTGTGGAAGACCTGAAAGCAGAGAGCAAATCAGGCAGTCCATGTCTTCCCAGACCGGGGCTGTCCTAAGGCCTGATTTTGCTGAGAAACCACCACAACAGTCCATTTCTCCCATTCTCATGCACGCACAGAGCAGAGGGCATTAACATTTGATGCTAAATGACATGATTTTGTCTGATGCAATGAAGGAAATTCAAGGCTTGGCATATACCCAGCATGTATGGGCAGGTGGTCAAGCTGAGCAGGGACGTGTTGTCTTCAGGATGTGAGATTTGAATGGCAAGGTGCTTGTGAGTGGAAGGGACTTATTTAGGGTAAACTATTGTTCAACAACACCCAAAGCAAGAAAAGCCTTTAATCTCTAGGTACTAGAAGCTTCACGCCTCCCTTCCAATCCCAGTGTCAGAGCTATGGTACTGGAGAAGCCTCGTGTGATTTCAGAGTCAACCTTCTCCCAAACTGAGCTACAAGAACCATCCTCAGCTCTGTCATAATACACTCCTTGGCACTACACGATGTCAAAGACCCTCTAGGCGTTACTCTTCTCGTCAGATGATTTTGTCCTCAGCTGTGGGCTGTGGAGAGAAGGTGAGGGATGTGGGGAATTTGGGGCAGCTACTGAAAGGTCTCCTCTGTTGGAGCCTCCCATGGCTACACAAGTACTGAACATACAGCAGGACCAGGGGACAAACAGGGGGAAAAGCAAAATCCCATGAAGGTGCTCAACATGGAGGGGGCTGTGGGGGCTGAGATAAGTTCTTGCAGTGCAGGTGGTTGCCCACTGGAGGCTTTAGGGGAGCTTAAAGACTAGTTCCCTCTGTTAGAGCAAATAGGCCAGTGTGAGAAGGTGTAGGTATTTGCAGAAGCCCACCATGGGCTTCACTGCTGTTTTTATTTGCATCCCCACAGGCTTTCCAGTGAGCAGAGGGAGCACTTGTGCATGGCCCAGTTTGCAGGGGGATCGATGAAAGGTGCATTCACCCAGCCACCCTGAGAGGACTTTGTGGCTTTGGCCCCTTTCCAGACAGGGAGCTGGAACATCATGGTCTAACCCATCGGCGAGCACACAGAGCAAAGCACCATTAACAAACGAACGGAGCTACAGGCCCTGCAAGCAGCTCCTTAGCCATTCGCTGGGAAGCACTTGACCAGGTGAGAGCAAAATCCAGTGCATCTGCCCATGAATGAGGAAGAGAAGAGAGTCTGGGAGCAAACTGCCCCTCCTGCAAACTGCCTGCAAAAGGAGGGAGTCACCGAGGGCATGATGCAACATGCCAAGCTGTAGCCCCAGTAAAAACCTAAAACATTAGCTGAAGGCAAGGGTGGAAGCAGGGGAGCAACTCCCTGCTTAGGTCCACCTTCCCCATGCAACTTTGGGGTGTAGGTCCCATTAAACACTTAAGTGCTACAATACCTGGCTCTGAGGCACCCGGGTCCCAGACAGACCCCAAATGCGCGTTGGGGATGAGTCTGTGCAGTGACTCAGGCACTTGAGAAGGGGGTCCTGGCAAGGTGGCAGGATGAGACCTAGTGGAGAAGAAACCCCATCCCAGGGCGGTATATGACCCCCCCCTCCAGCAGAGCATCAGTCGGGGACTCTGCTAAGCCTGCCCAGCTAGGATTCCTTACTGGATACGCACTGACTAATATCTGGCAGGGCTGAGCAGGACCCCTTTGCTTTTAGAAAGCGCAGCAGCCATCCCTTGTCATGCACTAGCACAGTCAGAGCATGGCGGGGTGTTAGAGAGCCAAGCTTCGACATCTACTTGGTTTCAGGGGCCATCCAAGGGGCAGCTCCGGTCCCCAAAGCCTGGGCAGAGCCTGAGGATGAGGGGCAGCAGGGCCAGGGCGTCAGTGCTGCTGGGGAAGCAACCTGAGTGGTTTGCAAGGGGGTGAAAGCTGGGAGAGGGAGTGTGGAGAGGCTTGTAGGGACCTGGCTTCGGACTGGGTGGGATGGCTTCGCTCGGAGCTGTGCAGAAAGTGCTGGTCAAGAAGAGTGGCCCTTGCAGAGCTGGCTGACGCTCCGAGCTCCCCAGCTTGCCATCTCCTGCTCCATGCAAGTCACCCTGCAGGAAGGTGCAGGGTTGTCTGGAGGTGCAGGGTGTGAAGCTCATCATAGAATCATAGAATCACAGAATCACTAAGGTTGGAAAAGACCTCTAAGATCATGGAGTCCAACCATCAACCCATCCCCCCACGCCCACTAAACCATGCCCCCACGCGCCTCATCTACACGCCTTTTAAATCCCTCCAGGGATGGGGCCTCCACCACTGCCCTGGGCAGCCTGTGCCAAGGCCTGGCCACTCTGTCAGGAAAGAAATTTCTCCTCATGTCCAACCTAAACCTCCCCTGGCACAACTTGAGGCCGTTTCCTCTCATCCTATCGCTGTTACTTGGGAAAAGAGACCGACCCCCACCTCGCTACCACCTTGCTCCTTTCCTTCTGGGAAAGGAAGGCTGTGGAGGAAGGACAGACAGACACCCAGAACCTCTCCTCCCTCTTTGGGGCTCTTGTCCACCCTGCTCAGAAATAGGGTCAAGCCATATTTAAAGAAAGCAGGCACTGAAGTAAAGCCTACATAAGAGCGACCACCTCTGAGTGCTGTTTTTGATCGCAGGTCTGGTTTCGCTGGTCTCTGCAATTTTCTTACAGTCAGAATAAATCCCCTCGGGGGCTCAGTAAGTCCCGTGTGAGCTGCTCGACCCCTGCGCTTCCCTCGCCTGTGGAGTGGTGAGAGCAGGTCACGGCGTGGCCTCTCGCTTCTGAAGGACTGCAAGTCACTTGAGGATTTCAATGAACAAATGTACCAGTTAAGCAGCTTCTCAGGGCTGGTGGAAGCATCATCTATCCCCAGATCTGTGCAAGGGCCGCTCCCTCGCTTGGCAGAGGTGGCCCTGGGGAGATGGATGGAGGACCTGCATCCCAAGACGGTTGGACTGGATGATCTTAGAGGTCTTTTCCAACCTTAGTGATTCTATGATTCTATACGAAGGGCAGGACAAGTGGCCTGGAGGCCAGTTCCCTTCAGCCGCAAAGGCAGCCGGGGTGTCCCTGCCAGGTGGGCTCAGCTCTCTGCACCCACAGGGTGTAAGAGCAGCCGGAGCTCAGGCTGCCGGACTGGTCCACGTAGGAGACCGAGGCCAACTTGCTTGCCCAGAGCTGACCATGCAAAGGCACCGTGAGGTCTGTGAGAGCAGTGTCCCCCCAGCAGTGTCCCCAGGCACGGCTGCATGCCTGGGGTGTGCATGGGGCAAGCCCAAGCTCAGGAGGCGGCACAGCCAGCGTTTCAGGCTCTCTGCAGACCTGGCTTTGAAGTCTTCTTGGTAAACACTTCACCTGGAAGTTTGCTGTTGGAAACAACGAAGCTGAGCTATTGAGTTGATCTCCACGCTCCCATAATTTCAATAATCGAAGGCCGTAGGCAGAGGCCACAACGCCTAAGCTTTAATGGAACCTTTGCTCTCAGCAAGGCCCAAAGAGCAAGGCCCTGCAGAGGGAGCTTTAAGGTTTCCTTAATTTAACCAAAATATCCTGCAGCCCATTTAACAGCACATTATGAAGTTTTATCATAAATAATTAACACTGAACTACAATTGACATTATGAAGCATGTGGCTGGCTCAGTTAGTAGCTTACAACAGCCAGTCATTCACGGGGGGGATGCACAGCCATCATGGCAAAAATCAGCCGCTTCCACCGGCAAGAGGAGACTTAATGCAGCTGCTTCTGGTGCGGAGCACAGCAGCTGCTTAACAGCACTCTTCCAGACGAGGAGCAAAGGAAAACAGTATGTTTTCCTGGATTGCAGGGTCGATTTGAGGTGGCAGAAGGTCAAGAGCCTTTGGCCAGGACTTGAGGGTCAGTACATCACGGGGATAAGTCCATAATTGTGGCTGAGTCTCTGCCCTCCTCCGGGCCGGTGCAGCACCGTGCTGGTCCGTGTTTTGTTTTGATGGGAGAGCGGTTCTCGGGGGAAAGGCAAGCCTGCTTTTCTGACCACTTGCGATCACTAACAGCTCCTGGCAACTTCTGCAAGAAGTCAAGGCTGGAGGTCCGTGCCCGGGCATTGGGAGCCGGCTCGCTCCCTGCTCCCAGGGGCTGGGCAGCGTTGGGCGCTGCTGCCTACACCCCAGAGGTGGCTGCACGTCTCAGCGCCGGGCAGAGGGACCCCCAGAGACTGGGCTTTCAGCAATGGAACGATTGCCTCGATTTCAAGGTATCTGAGAACAAAATTTGACCCAGGGCTCAAAGTTTCCTAAGGGAAACCTATACCTCCTAAGCTGGTATCATGAATAGACTGACCACTTTTCATCCCCTGTCTCACGTCGGAGCTGGGCTCCTCCACGAGCCATGGGGAATGCAACTCAGCATCTCGATCAGCGTGCCCACCCCGGCTGGTTCGCACCCCTCGGGGACATCTCCCTGTCTGTCCACCTGCCTTTGCAGCAGAGGAGACAGCAGCACAAAGGTAGCAAGCAGAGGGGCTGCACTTGGTGATGAATTAGTCACGGCCAGAGAACTGACCCCGAGTCCTGCTGACCCGGCTGGCTGTACTGCGCAGCTGTTGGGGGCTGTGAACAGTTGTAGAGCAGAAGATTCCCATGGTTTTGGCTACAGAGTGCATCTAGAGCTGGTCCATCCCCCGCCAAAACCCCCTCTTAAGCTGTGTGTTTTAATAAAGACATGCAGGCAGCACGCCTGAAAAGCTCACTTAGATCTGAACCAAAAAACGCAGCTAGGGTACGGAAAAATCCATGCGAGAACCCGGAGGTAGTCAGCACTCCCGTGTGCTGGCTGCGGGAGAGAGGCGTAGTGCTGAGCCGGTACACAAGAGGTGCTGAGCGGAGCAGCCTGCGAGGGAGAAACCCGGGCAAAGACAATTGAAGCATCTCCGGGAAGAGTCATCAGAAGCCATTAGCCCGTGCACGGGAGGCTGCGCTGCCTCGCTGGCTCCCTGCGGGGAGCTTTGGGTCTCTAATGGGAGAGACTGGAGCCTGGGACTCTCGTGGTGCCTCTCTGCTGCTGGTTTGGTCCCGGTTTGTCTGCCCGAGCAGCCCAGCTTAGCTCCCGCGGCAGGAGGTGGGAGCACAGAGGTCGGGCACCTCCAGCATCCGCTGCCTCATAGAATCATGGAATCACTAAGGTTGGAAAAGACCTCTAAGGTCATCGACTCCAACCGTCAACCCAACCCCCCCATGCCCACTAAACCATGTCCCCAAGCGCCTCATCTACACGTCTTTTAAATCCCTCCAGGGATGGGGACTCCACCACTGCCCTGGGCAGCCTGTGCCAAGGCCTGGCCACTCTGTCAGGAAAGATTTTTTTCCTAATGTCCAACCTAAACCTCCCCTGGCACAACTTGAGGCCGTTTCCTCTCGTCCTATCGCTGTTACTTGGGAGAAGAGACCGACCCCCCCTCGCTCCAACCTCCCTTCAGGCAGTTGCAGAGCGCGATGAGGTCTCCCCTCAGCCTCCTCTTCTCCAGGCTGAACACCCCCAGTTCCCTCAGCCGCTCCCCATCAGACTTGTGCTCCAGGCCCTTCCCCAGCTCCGTTGCCCTTCTCTGGACACGCTCCAGCCCCTCCATGTCCTTCTTGTCGTGAGGGGCCCAAAACTGAACCCAGGATTCGAGGTGCGGCCTCCCCAGTGCCCAGTACAGGGGCACGATCCCCTCCCTGCTCCTGCTGGCCACACCAGTGCTGATACAGGCCAGGATGCCGGTGGCCTTCTTGGCCACCTGGGCACGCTGCCGGCTCGTGTGAACCCCCACGCAGGGAGGGGGTCTGCGCTGAAGGGTCCTTCTGAAGGAGCGAATGGTCCTCCCAACGGGAGAAGGGAACCCCCCCAGATGTGAGTGAACCCCACGTGAGAGGACAGGAGCCGTGCCCAGCCTGGGACCCCCCTTTCCCATGGACGGCTGGTCAAGAGCCCTGGTGTTAGAGCAGGTGGGGTGGGCCACGCGTGAGAGGGCAGGCTGCGAGCGCTGGGGTCCTGCTCGGGAGAGGCGGGGGAGAGACGAGCAGGAGAGACGATGGGGGACATGGAGGGAGAAGGTGAAGGGGGAAGAAAGAAAATCAAAAGGCAGGTATGGCGGGGAACAGATTCACCCGCGGTGTGACTCGGAGTGAGGAAAGGGGCTTCCAAAATTGTATTGACTGATTTTGGTGACTGCATGAAAGCAAGGCTCCTGCCCTGAACTTCCACTACCACTAGTGGGAGCCTGACCCAGCCCTACATTCATGTTTTATGTCAGCAGCACGTGGCTAAAAATGGGACAATGAATTTGTCATTCCTAATCTGAGGATCCTGAGCGCTGGTCTCACTTGGGACCCCAAGGTAGGTAGTGCAAATATTGATAAGTAACAGGAAAGATTCTGCACTGAATGATAACCTTGGTGTTAGGAACTAGTTCAAAGTCTGGATAGATCACAAGATCCAGAGTGAACGAACATGTGGGGTGGATGCTCCCCCATCCTATTGCAAGAGCAACAGGCGTTTCCTCCTTGAGCTGGGTGCTCTGTTTTATGGAAGAGACAAAGGTGGCTTTGCCCCGCTATTTAGCCAACAGTAACGTGCAGCGAGGCTGGGAAGTACTTTCCTGGAGCTGGTGATGAATGAGGCAGAGTTTCTGCTTGAGACAAGGGTTGGGGTGTACATTGCTGAAAACACGCTCTGCAAAACATTCACAGGTAGCAGTTGGGTAGTCACAGAAGATTTTGTACAAACACGCATGCTTTTTTTCTTGTGTGAAACAAAATCCTTCCTTGCCTGGTATAAATAAAACATCGTTCTTAGTTGACATTTTCATATTTCTCACAGAGCTCTTATTTTCCTATAGCTGGTGGAAATGTTGGTGAGGTGCTGCAGATGAAATACCGATTTTGTCTCTGATCTCTCTGTCTCCAGGATCCCAAAGTATCTGAAATCCCCTGTGAGCTTCCCTGCTCTCTGATCCACCCAATGATCCACAGGCAAGTCCCACTGTCCTTCTGAGAGCTTATGGCTAAAAATGAGGGACGAATTCCTCAGGGCTGCAGTAGGACTGCTGGTAAGCAGAGGGCTATTCCTGCAGGTGAGGGATGGTGAGATCAAGACCTTGGTCTTTGCATGGGAAAAGCACCAGATTAAATTAATGCAAGTATTTCTTTAACACACTTTAAAAAATAAAAAATAGTTGTAGGTTTATTAGGATCCCTTATTGTCACTGGGATGAGTGTGTGGAGCATGGAGCTCTATTTTTGCACACTAGAACGCTGAAGCTGCTCATACTGCAGGCAGACCAAGTGCCCCGACTCCTGATTTTGGTAGCAAGAGGAGGAAACTCAGAATTTGGTCCTTGGAAATGCAAAGCGGGTGATATCTGAAGGGTGAGTGTCAACCAGCTTTTTCTGTTGCTTTCTGGAGCTCCCACCCTCTTCTGACCAGACTGGGTGGAAAGTGGCCCGATTTCTGCAGCGCAGAATGCGATACCCAGGTGACCAAAAGCTGGGGTCCGTGAGCATTCACCCACGTTTGAGCGTCAGGCTGCAGTAACGCAGACCAGCCCACCCGCCTCAGCTTTCCCCCACCCCAGCTTTCCCTGTGCATCTCCTCTGCCCACCGAGATGTTTCCCCATCTCTTCTACTCAGAGCAAGTCACCAACTTACCCCTGACCTGATGCGACAACACAGAAAGGCTTTTCCTCCCCTGGTGTAGCTGAGCTCCGGTGGGAACACACAGCAGGGGACCTGATCCTGCACTCCCTGCTCCCGCAGCGTCCCCAGCAACTTCCCCGAGCTGGGGGAAGGGTTTGGTAGCAGAGAGCAAAGAGCAAAGATGGGAAACCGATGGCCTGACCGAGGGCTTGTTACTTGTGAGGATCAGCTGGGGAAAGGGATAATTGTGCTGCAGTCAGCCGTGGGGTTTGCCCCATGCGATGCCCTGCTCCTTTTCCCAAACTCTTTCCAAAACAGATCATTGCTAGCCTTCCCCCTCAAGCCCGGCTGTCCTCCTCCTGCTCGGGCACCTATGAAGCCTGTAATTACTGCTTTACTCCTTTTTCCCCTGTAGTGGAACAGAGCCCACTTCAAGCATCGGCCTCTTTAAAAATACATCTGCTCTGTACCGCACTAAAACACATAGAATAATAGAAGAGAGTCCGTCAGCAGGGGCACCCTTCACCTGTATGGCTTTCAAAGGCAGGAATCTTTTAAAGACCATGGAGTATTTTCTCTCCTCCAGACCCAAAGCTGAGTGCAAAGCTGTGACATGCTGGCAATATTTGAACGAGGGGGTTCACGTATCCCTCCTCTGTTTTACGGGCCGGTTGCAGTGACACAGGCGTAGTCTGGAGTTATTCCTCTGGGGCCAGGCAATGCCCGTTGCTGTTGCTGGGGATGGCTGGTGGTGGTGGCCACCTTGCTGGTTGCCCACATCCTTTAAAGCTCTGCATAAGGGCCAGAGCTACAAGTTCCATGGCTGGAGAGATGGGACCCGCTGACGGTGCCCAGACGGTCCAGCTATCAACAACCTGCCTCGCCTTGTTTCCCTTCCCAGTGGGGGAACCAGCCCCTTGGCCGTGTGATTTGGTGCTGACGCAAGAGCTGCGCTGGCACCGTTTGCTGCCATCCCGCAGCTCAGGAACCCCAGTCGGCCCCTGTGCCTGTGAAAGGCAGTGGGGTGAAGGGGATCTGGTGCAGCATTACAGCCATGCTCCCACCTAAATTCCTCTATTCTAAAACATAAAGGAGGGACAGTTCTTCCCCCAAGATTTCTTCAAACGTCTGCATCTGCCTGGAGTTACCAGACTCAGTTCAGCAGAGTATGGATAACTTTAAGCACATTCCTGTATGCTTTGGTGGGTGGTGGCATGGACACACTGTCCTGGATCATTTATCTATATGCTCAAGGGGATTAGATGCCCAAATTCTTGGAGGGTCTTGGCTTTTATAGCAGGGGGGGAAAAAAAAAAAAAGAGTGTGGCAGGGAGCTAAACAGTTTGGAAGTAAGCACTGCATTGCAAGAGAGATCCTTGCTAGAGGGTCACGCACCAGCTCCCAGGACTCACTGGGCAGAGCTCCAAGAAGCGATGTCCGAGAGCTTCAGCAGCCCAGAGCTGGTGAGCAACTTCCCTCTGGAAGCCTTTGCAGCACCAGGGGTAGGACTCATCTCTGCTAAGCTGTCATGTCCCCATTTATAGATGTCTCCATCTGAGCTGGTCATTCAGCATCTTTATAGTCTTTAAGGCGAGTGAGATGCCTCTAGAGTGCCATTCACCTGCCCCACTTCAGAAGTTGCTGTTAGAAAGAGATGAACTGCACTGTAGACTCCTTGGTTCCTCTCCATTGACCATAACTGGAGCCTAGAGGTCTACACTCACCTGTGCACCCCTGCTTTGAAGACCTCAAATGCACCTGTATCGAGGCTCAAATCCCTGGTCAATTCGCTGTGCGTGATGCTTTTGGGTTCCCAGGTTGGATCATCTCCTGGCTGGAGTGTTGGGGAAGGGAGAAGGCCTGGCCCACCCCATCTCCACCCATTCCACCAGCTTGGAGGTAGATTAGGAACCAAATCCTCTAGGGTGGCCGTCACCTTCTCATTGAGCTCTGGGCCAGCATCAGGGGTGGGTGAGCAGGTACCCTTAGAGGTGGACCTGCTGCCAAAGCGACAGGTTTGGTAAATCTGAAGGTTAGCTCCTATATCAAACCTCAAATGAAAAAAAAAAAATGGTGAGAGCTGAGTGCCCAGTCCAATTAATATTCCTTCCATTTAATGCTGTTTTGGCTCTAGGGTCATGGCTCGGGGGTGTCCTTTGCCCTCCGGGAATAGGGAGCGTGCACGTGCCCGTGACACCTCTGTGCGTGCGTTTCGCTTCCTTCTTCCAGAGCTCTGCCTGCTCTCCTTGTCCTGGACTTTCCCCCAACCTCGCCCTGTGCCAAGTGCACTGCAGAGGGGCTGAATTCAGAGGGGTTTGGCTCCCCTTTAGGTTTCCAGCCTGGGCCTGAGTGCCCAAGGTGGGACCCGCATCTGCTGCCCAGGAGAGGGACAGCCCCGCAGCCCCGGAGATGGGCTCCCTCACCACCCCTTTCCCCAACCGTGGCACCTTGGCGAGCAGCAGCAGGAGCCGGGCACAGAAATTGAGACGCAGGACCATGGCCGGGACCTGTCCCCGGGCTGTCCTGGCTCCCAGACCTTCTGCCGGGAAGGACCAGCAGCTTCTCCCCGACCTGTGCCCAGGAGGTGGCTAGTCAGGAGCAGGGGGTGGGATGCAAAAGGGGCCCTTCTTGACCTCCTCCCCGACCGTCTCCCCGTGCATCCCGGAGCCTCACACCCAACCTGGGCACAGCAGGCGCTGCTGGAGCAAGAGCAGGGGCAGGAGCAGGATCAATCCCCAGGCCACCTCCTGCCCGGTCCCCTGTGTGTGATGAGTTCGCCAGGCCTCATCACTGCTTCTGGAGCCGCTGCCCACCCTTCCCGGCCACCAGAGACGCTGGCCATGGCTGGAGTAAGAGCAGGGGCAGGAGCAGGATCAATCCCTGAGCTGCCTCCTGCCCAGTCCCCTGTGTGTGATGAGTTCGCCAGGCCTCATCACCGCTCCCGGAGCCGCTGCCTGCCCTTCCCAGCCACCGGAGCCGCTGGCCGCGGCTCCCGCTGCTCGTCGTCCGGGGCTGCCCCATCCGTTGCTCTAGTCCCCGGCCGGACCCCCCCCCCTTACCTGGCGGCCGGCAGCGCCGTCCGGGGGCCGGGGCTTTGCTCCCCACCCGCGGGGGAGCCCCGGGCGGCCCAGCCCCGCTCCAGCTCCCGAGCCGAGCGCGCATTTGCCTAAGCGCTTTGCATTTGTGCCTGGGAAATACCGACTCGCCTTTTTATGATCGCGGGTGATAAATATTGCATCGCTTGCCTTTGCAAACTTTTAAAAGCGGGGGTAGAGCGGCACCTGCGAGCCGCCGGCACCGGGCACCGACCCCCGCCCGGCGCAGAGACCCCGCGCCGCATCCCGGGCTGGGCCGGGGCTCTCGGCGTTGAGGAGGGGGCGGCCGGGGGGGACCCTGCGCGGCAGGAGCAGCGGCAGACGGGAGCGTGTTATGTCTGCGAGGGAGAGCCGGGGAAAAGCGGGGGGGGGGGAGAGTGAACAGGGCCCTGCTAATGCTGCGCGGAGCTGATTCTCCAAGGCCCCCCCGGGCAGCACTCAGCATCCAGCCTTCATTAAAATTTCATCGCCAGCACTTGGCCAAGGTCTATTTATGAAAATGCGCTTTTCTCTTCATGGAAAAAACAGGAACGGAGCGAAAGAACAAAGGCGGGGATGGGGTTTGCGAAGCGCCCAGGAATAGAGCCGTGCGGCCGCAGATGTGCGGGCGGGGGGGGCCGGGGCCGATCGCCCCCCCGAGCCGCTGCTCCGGTTCCCACAGTGCAGGCAGGGCGAGCAGGGCTCTGCCGGCCACCGCCGAGCCCGCCCCGCTCGCCCGGGTGAAGCGGCTTCTCCGACAGTTATTCCGGGCGCTGCACAATTTTCCCTCTTTTCAGGTTTTTTGAGTTTTTTTTTAATTATTTTATCGGGAGCCGCTGCGTCCGGCCGCAGGGCCGCGGCTGTCGGGGTGCAGCATCGCACCCCCGCTCCCTCCGGCTCCATGCGTTTGGATGGTTTTTATTTCCCCCGAATAAGTTATATGGAAAAAAAAAACACAACAAACAAACAAGCAATTAAAAAAAACCTAAACAACAAAAAAGCTACCCCCCTTTTTCCGCGTGCCCCCCCGGGACGGAGGGGCCGGCCCGAGGCACTGCCCCCCCCGCCGCCCAGCTGCCGGGGGTTGCGGCTCGTTTCGGGAGAGGTTTCGATGCGACCGGCTGCGAGAGACGAAACTCGAGGATGAGCGGGGCCGGGAGTTAAAATATCCCTTTATCCTTTGTAAAATAGCCAAAAGAGCGCTTCCTGAGCTGGTTCCGGGCTTACCAACTCACCACCTCCCCTACGAAGAAGAAAGAACAGGAGCTTCTCCTCGACCCCCAGCTGTACCCAATATCGGGAGGAGCCGCCCGGGAAAGGGGCTCCCCGGGCCGGGGGTCTCCCCGCCGCCGTCTCAGGTCGCACCCCGGTCAGGGCCGGGGAGGGGGCAGAGGCTGCCCGGAGGGACCCCCCCGGGGAAGGCGGAGTGGGGGGCGAGGGGCACAGCCCGTCCCCGCAGTCGTTTGCGGGAGAGCCCGGGCGATGCGGGCTGCGCTCCGCCCGACCCCGGCCAACGAATTTAACCCGTGGGGGGCATCGTCCCGGCTTCAAAGCAAAACCCACCCCGGGACCGACGCGTGGGGCTTCAAAACACACAGAGTTTGGGCTGGTCCAAGGCGTGGGAAGGGGCGAAAACACCCCTCGGCTCCAGACCCCGCTTGAGCCGCCGGCGGGGCTGACACAGGGCGGCTTTGCTCGGGGCGAGCCCCCCGCTCCCTCCCGGGGTGGGCGAGGGCGGCTCTGCCCCGCGTTTCGTTGCCTTTCGTTTCATTTCGTTTCTTTCCCCACGGAGGAGGAAGGGCCGAGCCCCCCACCCCGACGGGAGCCGGCGGCCGGAGGCGGCGGGGATGCGCCGGAGGAGCCGCCCCGGGAAAGGGGCTCCCCGGGCCGGGGGGTCCCCGCAGCCGCGCCCGGCAGTAACTCCAGGAGGCAGGAGGGTGAGGTAAAACGTGCATGATTTATTTGAAATGCTGCAGCGTACACAGACACCAAAATTCATTCAGCACACACACAGCGAAACGAAATCTCGTTTAATTTAAAAAAAAAAAAAAAAGAAAAAAAAAAGGAAACGGAGGCAAATTTCTCTATTAAATATGCAAAGCGAGGAAAAAAAAAAAAAAGAAGAAGAGTATTCTTGCCTTAGAAAGTGCAGAGTTCGCTATTTGCAAAGGCGGCCGCCCCCGCGGAGGGCCGGGGCCGGGGGCCGGGGGCTGCCCGGGCATCCCCGCTGCCCCGGGCCGGTCCCGCCGCGGCCGCGCCGCTCCTGTGAGCCCGAATGACTTGATTGTCGAAGCGTAGGGTTTTTTACAGTGAAATCATACGGATGTCGAACAGTTTGAGTGAAACCAAAGCAAAATAAATCTCCATTTTCCCCGAACAAACCGTGACTTCAGGGACGTGCCAAATTTTTTTTCTTTCTTTTTTTTTATTTTCTCTTTTTTTTTTAATCCTTTTTTTTCCCCCCTCTTTTTTTTTTTTTAATTTAGCCGATGAGGTAGAAACAGAAACGTTATTGCAAAAATGCGATGGGTTTGCTGGGGGCCGGGGAGGGGGGAGCGAACAAAACCATGCAAGTGCGTGTGTGTGCGTGTGTGTGCGTGGGGACCCCGGCAGCGAGCGCGGGGGGCACGGGCCGGCACCTCCTATTTACAGCCGTCCGGGGCGGCTTTGAGCTCGTTTTCTTTCTTATTTGTTTTATTTTTTTTCTTTCCTTTTTTTTTTTTCCTTAATTTTTTAAAAGAAGAGGACCGGGCACCCAGGAGAGAGCGGTGCCGCGGCCCCCGCCTGCCCGGCAGAGCAGGGAAGGGGCGAGGGGCTGCAACAAAGACCCGCCAGGCTCTCGCTGCTGCTGCCCTGACTCCGGGCACCCCGAAACTCCCCCCTAGGCCTTTCGTTTCTTTCCTTCCTTTTTCTCCACCTTTTTTTCCAGTTTTATCTACAAAAGCAGTCTGTACCAGTCATAACAGTGGGGCCACTTCGTCCGGGGTGAGGAGCAGGCACCAAACTGTTCACTTCGCTTTGGGTGGGTTTCCGTTTTTTAGCTTTATTTTTCCTTTATTTTTTTTCCCCCCTAATTTTTTTTTTTAAACAAAAAAAAAAAAGCCAACAACCCCAAACCCTGCCTGTTTCGGAGGGGCCGGGGGCCAGGACCGCAGCAGGCGGGCTGGGGAGCAGGCACTCCCCCCCTCCACTGCCCTCCCAGCCCCTTCTTCAGTAGGTGGCAGAAAATTTCATCCTTTTCTGCTTCTGTCTCTGATTGCAAAACCAGACCCGCACCACGTTCTTCTTCAAGTCTAACTTCTCGGCGATGGCGGCGATTTTCTCCGAGGAGGGCCGCGGCTGCACGGCGAAATAGGCCTCCAGCGACCGCTTTTCGGGGGCGGCGATGGAGGTACGCTTGCGTTTCTTGTCACCCCCCGTGTAGATCTCAGGTTTGGTCATTTTCTCCCGCTGGGCCCGCTCGGCCTCCTCCAGCCACGCTTCTAGGATGGGCTTGAGGGCCACCATGTTGTTGTGGGACAAGGTGAGGGACTCAAACCTGCAGATTGTGCTTTGGCTAAGGCAGCCCACCCCCGGGATCTTCAGGTTGGCCAACGCGGAGCCTACGTCCGCCTGGGTCACCCCCAGCTTGATCCTCCGCTGCTTGAACCGCTCGGCGAAGGACTCCAGCTCCCGGGGGTCCGTCTCCGTCTCGGGGCCGGAGATGACAGCGTGGGAAGCGAGGCCGTGGGGGTGGGACATGTTCATAGGCTGGGAGTGGTGGGCCATGTGGTTGATGGCCGACATGTGGGAGTGAGGGTGCGAAGGTGTGGAACCCACGTCCGGGCCCGGCACCCCTCCGAGCGGGAGAGCAGAGTTGAGGTGGTCCAGGAGCTCGCCGTCCAGGCCCTGGGAGGGCTGGTGGTGGTGGTGGTGGGGATGGTGCGTGGTCAGCACGGACGGGTGGTGCAGGTGGACGGAGGATGAGGTAGGAGTGCAGGACACGCTGCTCATGGTGTGGTAGGTGGCATCCGGCTTGAAGGGGTGGGTTTTCTGCGATACTATATCCACAGCGGCCAGAGCCTCAGCACCCCGCAGCAAGGTCTCGTCAAAGCCCGCAAAAATGTTACCCTGGATCTGGACGGGTGGAGGTGGGGGGGGGGGGTATAAAAGGGGGAGCAAAAACAAACCAAAAGAGCG
>VZTQ01010481.1:70003-167992 GCA_013400755.1 Pelecanoides urinatrix | reverse complement strand
GGGGGGGGGGGGTATAAAAGGGGGAGCAAAAACAAACCAAAAGAGCGGGAGAGGATTAAAAGGAAAGCAGCGTTACGGAGATCCCGCTCTGCCCCTCCAGCAGCGCCTGGGACAGGTGGGATGAACCGAGTTCAACCCCTCTAAATAAAAGGACCAGGAGCAGGGTGCCGGACCCCGGGCACCCACCCGTCCCCCCGGTGCGACCTCCCCAAAACCGAGAGCAGCCGCAGAGGGGGACGGAGCCGGCGGGGGTCCCGCAGAGCCTCTGCTCGCCCGAGTTGAGCAAGACGGGACGGACCCGCCAGCTCTTCCCCCGGCTCCCCCAGCCCCTCTCCCGGCTCCGAGCACCCTCGGCGGCAGCGACAGCCCCCAACCCGCCGGACCAACCACCCTGGAGGAAGGAGGGGACCCCCCAAAACCCAAACGAAACCCAGAGGGGAACCGTCGGCTGCCGAAGTAAGTTGGGGAGGGCGCAGCGCGGGGCGGTCCGCGGGTGCGGACCCCCCAAAAAGAAACCCGTGCCGGGGTGGGGGAAGCGGAGCCCCCCGGGGTGCGGCTTACCTGGGGGGCGGGCAGGCAGGCTCTGCGGATGGCTTCGGAGCTGGTGTGCAGGTGGGGGTACTTGGGCTCGTGCAGGATGGGGTGCATGCTGAACGCCTGCTTGCTGTTCATGGACATCATGGTGGGAGAGGAGCGGGGCAGGGGCGCTCCGGGCAGCCCGGCTCCGGGGGCGCGGTATTGTCTGTCTCCGCCGCCCGGCATCAATGGCATTATAGNCGGCCCGGCCCGGCCCGGCCGGCGATGCTCCGCGGCTGCATCCTCCTGCCCGGCTCTGCCCGCCCTGCCGAGACCCTGCCCGGCCCCTGCCCGGTCCCTGCCCGCCCCGCCCGGCTCTGCCCAGCTCCCTGGCCGGCCCCTGCCCGCCCACCGCCGCTTTCCCCCGGGGGGATCCGGGGAGCAGAGCAGATCCGAGCCCGGGTGCGAACAGGAGCCTTCCCGACCCCCCTTCTCGCCTTCCGAAGGGGAAAAGTACCTTGGGTTAAAACCCGCGAGAACAGTGAAATAAGGAAAAGTTTCACCAACTTTATTTTTGCCCTGTTGCGATGAAGCCACCTGCCTCGATTACCCACATCCTCCTGCCAGTGCAGTGTCCCACGGGCTCCACGTCTGCCTGTCTGTCTCTCTGCAACCTCTCCAGCCCCCCCTCTGCAGCCCATCGCTGCCTGGCTCTGCCTGACAGTCTTTCTGCCTCCGCACTCACCCACCCACACGAATTTCCACGCAGCCCACTGCCCGTGGCCTTTCCCTCCCTCTCCTCCCCACCTGCCACCCAGCCCGGATCCTGTCGCTGCAAAAAAGCGTGGAGGTGACGTTTGGTGGTTGCGTGCTGGATTAGGGGGGGCTTCGCAGCCCCCCAGCTGCTCCGGCTGCTCCCAGCCCTGCCGAAAGGTGAGTGGGAAGTGTGGCTGTCAGCCCAGAGCAGGGGGACTGATGGAGGGGGAACCCCAGCGCCTGCTGGAGAGGGGGACGATGGCCATGGGGTTGATGGAGGGTAGGAGGGTGCTTGGTCATGCTCATGCAAATGCCTTCTCAAGAGAAGAGCGTGTCTTTATCCAGCCCAGAAAATCCAGCCCCAGCAATGCCTGTGAGGTGTTTTAGGAGTCAGGGTTAGTATCAGTTTTCCTGGCCCCTCTCCCACTCACCCTCTTCTCTACAGATCCTGCTCACGGCATCCTCTGAGATGTCCCTTCTCACGGGGATCCTGCCGGGCACCTTGGGTCAGACAGGGTCGACAAATGTCACAAGGAAAGGAAAATCCTGACCTAATCGCAGTCTGACCTGAGGGGCTGAAGCGTCCCCTCAAAAAATGGTTCTTTGGGTCTGGACGTGCATGGGGAAAGGTCAGATCCAGTGACAAGAGACTTTGGAAGCAACCATCATCATGTGTGCTGCTGCCCAGGTTCAGGCACAGCCACCACACAGTGATGCTCCCGCAGCGAGAAGGTCTCTACACTAGACCCGCGTAGCACATCGCTCGTGCAGAGGGAGCGGGGAGAGGCCACAGCGGGCTGAATCCTGACTCTGGAGCAGTCTCCCTGGGGGAAGAACCGCATCAGCACTATGGTGCTGCCAGGAAAGCCCCGTCCCTGATGGCCTGAGAGATGGGAGAGGGTCCATGGGCAGACACCATGGTCCGGGGAGACCTTCCTGTTCATTAAAGCATCCTACCTGTGCCAGAGGCCACCGGGCCCAGCAGCGTGGCCTGCCAACATGCTCCGACGATCCACAGGCAAGAGCAGGCAGGAGCTCTGAAGCCTCTTTCCCTTCGGCTTTCTACCAGCACAGCTCTCTGAGTCATGGTCTCCCCTCTGCTGCTTGCGGAGAGATTGCAGCATCAGGTGATGGGCAGAGGCGAGCGGCTGCCAGAGAGGTTCACTGGAAGCTTTCTGTGCAAAGGAGACGTGGGCAGAATTATTGCGAAGGGGATTTGTCCCTCCCGGGTGCTCTGCAGAGCGCCCAGGCACTTTCTCTCCCCTTCAGCCGACAACCCCTGGATTTAACTCCCTCATGACAGCCAGAAGCTTTTGTCAGGGTATTTCATCATTTCTTTTGCTGGGCTCTTCTTGGTGATGCCTCTACCTTCTTTCTCCTCCCTCTCTGCATTTCAGCAGCTCAGAGAAGGAAGGTTGGAGAGGGCAGTTCAGTTCCTAGCCCTGGATTTAGCTCTCCCCAAGGAAGAAAACCTTGTCCCAAGCTGCATTTTGCTGCAAGGAACTGACTCCAGACTCTGCCCCAGAACGTGCCCGGGAGGTTGGGGACTCTGAGATGAGACCTGGGCACGCTCCCCTCCTGCACGTCACTCAAAGAGGAGTGAGTTCCCCCAGCTGGAGCAGGGGGAAATCGGATGAGAGTCTCCTCTTTGAGGGGCTCGGCAGCCGGTTTTCCACACTTCTAGGAAGCTCAGGACCTGAATGAACTCAGACCTCGAGGACAGCACAAGGCTAGCGAGCTCAGCAGGAAGCACAGAAATACCTTTTCCAGTGCACGAAGCCATTTCTGATCTCATGTTCCACACTTGCAACCACTGAAACGATTGCTGGAGCAGCAGAACAGCTGTCCCCGACCAGCCCAAAGACTCAACTAGCCTTGGGTCCTGGGTGTTCATCTAGGAAAATTAGATAAGAAACACATGAAGTAAATGGCATTCCCTCCCTTTTCAGCAGATCTTTTCCAAACAGCCAAGCCTCCACCCTTTGAGTCTCTCCTTGTTGCACCCCTGAGCATCCTGCCCTGGATTTGNGTGAGGGGCCCAAAACTCACTGTTCCTCTTGGCGAGGAACTTTTTGAGCAAGCGATACTCAGGGTAGGATCCCCAAACGCACCCCTGCAGTCACCAGCACTGACACTGAAACATGGACACCTGCAAGGAGGGACACGGAGGGGCACACGGTGACAGCAGGAACCCCCTCCCAGCTCTATTCCAAGGATGAACCCGTCCTCCTGCCAGCTCCTGCACGGCTCTGTGGGCTGGCCCCAGCAGTGCCCTCCGTGTCAACTGTCCCAAAGCCTCGGATATATTCAGGAGTTACCAGGTTCCTCCTGGCTTGGGAAAAACAGATGTCTTGCCGCCAGGATGTGCAAAACCACAGCGAAGTAAGAAGGAAAGTTTCTACAGCAGCGATAATAACTGACATCTCAACCGCTTTCACGGCAGTGGTGTGCTGGTTGTTTCTTTAGTCCTTTGCACTTCTGAATCTTGCTGATGGACTTTGCAAGGAATGGGCCAAACGAGGTGATTGCCAATGCTCAGCTCTGGCCTTCTTGAGTAACGTGGGGCAGCTCTGCAACTCCCACTATAATCTCTTCATGCATGTACCATGATTTCCTCACTCCATAAAGGTGAAGTCCAGACTCCCCCCTCGTACCCATCCCTGTCAGTAACTCCTGCGAAGCAGGACGTATTTCACCAGAATCAGGCTAAAAGAGAGGAGGGTCAGGATCTCTCCTGTTAGGATCAAATGAAAACACTGACTACAGAGCCTCATGATCTGAATCCTTTGAAAACAAACTCCCTCTCGGGGGAGCCACCTTCCAGGCCAAGAGCTGGCACCCCAGCCTGGCTGGTGGCTTTGGGAATCCTTCCTGAGATAAATCCATATGTAGAAACGGAGAGCTGGAAAGCTCTTCACATTATTGTTGCTCCTTGTGATGGTCAGACGTTGTGGTCGTCTGCTGTGGCACGAAAAATTAGCAGAAGGGGCCAGGGATATTGTGGTTATCACAACATCTATGGCCAGTGCTTCGATGCTCTCGTTTGTCATTCCCACTGGAAACGAATCTTGGAGACTCTCTCCCGCCAGGTCTGTGTTCAAGAAACTCCATCTCTGTTGCTTTTTGGAGATGACCCATAGTTTCTGCCTTCCTTCTCTAACCAATAAAATCTTGCAACACTCCGCCTAATCCCCACGTTTTCAATCAAAGGACAAGTCAATGCAGACTTTTGAGAGGATCGTCCTGCCTGCCATGTGCTTTGGTGCCTCAGGCAGTTGCCTCCAGACTCCAGCTGTTTTTATTACCTAAGTGGGTTTGATTGCTCCTTCATTTGTGCCTGAATGAGAGCCTTTGGCACCCTCGTGGGCTTTAATGGGGTCTGTGTGTTCTAGCTACCGATTAAACCCGCTGGCAGCGATTAACAGCTTCCAGCGTAAGACTAACACAGAGCAGAGGGGACGCGGCTTCCCAGGTCTCCGGGAGAGGATCCGGTGGAAAAGGGACACGACTTTCTGCAGAGCGATGGAGCACAGGGGCCCTTCCACGGCTGTGTTGGCTGGAAATGGCCCTGTCCCCAGGTGACCGCTGCCACTTTCTTCTCATCAGCGGAGGTCCGGCTCGGCTGCCCCAGGCTCGCTCTGCACGAGCTCGGAGAGGTTTTCCAGCGGTGGGCCAGTAAAGGTGACGATGCTGGTGGGCAGCCGAGGGGGGGTGTCACCCCAAAGTGTGGGTAGAGACGTGAGGGGACAGCTACCCTCCTGCACGGACTGTCAGGACTGCTGCTGGAAAATGTTGTGTGGGGTGATCGGGCAGTCAGGGCACGGGGGGTATCCCCCACTCTGGTCAGTGTGACAGGTAAGGGGACCCTTCTCCTCCCCTCCCTTGTCCTTGTGCTCCTTCCCAGGTCCTGAGCAGGTGGAAGTAGCCAAAAATGATGAATTTCTAGCGCACTGGAAATTTTTAGGATTACACTTCATTTCAGCCCCAAATAGCCGATAGATCTCAGCACCAGCAGCCGCCCCAGCCCCTGCCTGCAGCTCCGGCAGCATCCTCGCTGTCCCAGGGCCGTGGCTCCCGTCAGCACATCTCCTCGGCCCTAGACACCACCCACTGCCATCTGTGGAAACCCTGGGGAGGATCCATCCATCAAAATTAAGATGTTTGGGGATTAAATGCTTCGATCTCATTGGGATTGACATTTTCTGATGAAAATTGGCTTTGTCAGTAAATGTGTAAGCGGCTCTACCTGCCAGCGGTCTGTACCCTGTGGTCTGGTGATGGTTTAAATTGCCTGCGTGAGTGCGGGAATGGAAAATCAAGCCCCAAGCGCTTTTTAACTAAACTAAACTCTGTAAGTTGTCTCACTTCTGAGAGAGGCCCATGGCACCGAGGAGAACATTTCTCCTGCACAGGGTACATCTGCTGATTTAAACTTGGTGTGAGATCCAAAGCACGATGACGACACGCTGAAGCGATACCCCGTGCGACTCTGTGGCAGATGGTGGCGTTACAGAGGACCCAAGGGAGCCCAAATCCTCTGCTGGAATTAGAAAAAGACACCAAGCCATGGGTCAAAATATCATGCTTTCAAAATGCCTGTTTTTCTGGAGGCTGGGAGAGGAATACAGAAATAGCTCCTGATGACGACGAGATCTCTTCCGTAGCCTGAATAGCGCAGCGTATTTTAATGCGCAGGTCTAGCACTTTAGGTGTAGGAGAAAGACTATCCGTGCAGGCCAACGCTGCAAGACAGCTTGTAAAAATCCTTATTAAAACCCCGCTGAGCCTAATCGTGAAAGATAGCTTTTAATTAAAAAGTGCAACCATTCAGCCAACTTTTATAGGAGATTGCTACGACCCCAGGAGATGCCAACCAGCAATAGACTCAACTCCTTCCGGAGGGAGGGAATTTTCCCATCCCGTGTTAGCTGGCAGGGAACATCTCTGACTGTTTTAAATGGGCAACTTCACAAGTTTCCTGAGTGTGGTTTCTTCCATTAGGAAATGGGAATCTTTTAACAGCTCACCCAGGCAGCAAAATTCCTCCACTCCATCTATTGCATTAGGAGCCCGGAGTCCACGCTGCTCGACTCCGCGGAGCAGGAGAGAGAGCAAGAGAAAAGAAAATCCAGATGGGGCAAAGTGTAGCTCGACTTTTTAATACTAAATTATTTACAGTAAGTAAAATCGTGTGTGTCAATTGTGAAAAGAGTCCAATTTGTTTGATTTACATTGCAGGGGGGTGCCCTAGGGTAGGGGGTGTTTAACTATCTCCTCTAATGTAATTGCCTATGGCAGCCCGTTAAATATTTGATGGGCTGCCTGAGCAAAGTAAGGAACTTCGTCTGATACGCTCCGCAACCCTTTCAGTGTATCAAATGTATTTGCAGCCAGAGAGTACCTGAGCCCTTTCTATTGTGTAACCGGTGCTAAGCACGCCGGTTTTAAGCCCATGCAGACTGCAAAGGGCATGTTTTTGCCCATTTTTAGGGTGCGCGTGGCTTCTGTGGGAACGTGTGCTTCCCGCTGGAAAGTAGGGGCTCTTCCCCTGTACCAACAGTGTTATTTTACATAAGAAGCCCAAGTTTCTCTTTCCGTGCCTCAGAGGGAGTATTTTCCTCAGCCGCCCAGCAGCAAAAGCAGTTTTTGCTGTTGCCAAGGCTGTGCCCATGGCCTGGAGGTCAGCTCCCTGCCCTAGGTCACGGTGGCTGTGCAAAGGTGCCCTTCAGTGACAGGACAGTGACAGGTTTGGCTCAAACCTTGGCTGCTGATGGACTGCAAAAAATTCCAGGGTGCCAACTTGTGCAGCCCAACCCCAAACCAGCCTCTTACAGCTTTTACATCATCAGTGTGCAAGATGGACAAACTCAGTGACCTGGGTATGACTGAGGTGTGTCAGGAGAGGCACAAGAGGTCTTACCCTGCCCCACACACTTCTCCTGGACTGTCCTCCATGGGATGGACATGTTGGGTCCCTCCACCCCACCACAGCTCCATCCAGCCCTGGTCCCTACACGCAGCAGTGCAGCCCAGCCTGAAAACTCATCAGAAGATCAGTGGTTGACCTTCACGGCTCCTGGCTATTTCCACTCCAGCTTTTGCCACTGGCAGCTCCATTCCCAAGAAGACAACTGCCCCTTAGCCCAAGCAAAGAGGAGAACAGCAAAGTGGATGAGTGATCTGCCCCTGGGAGATGCTCAGCTGCTTACAAAGCCTGTTTCCTGACTTGGGGATCTGCCCCAGCTCACGCTGTTCCCTTTGCACCGTTCAGCAGCTCAGTTTGGCTGGAAAACTAAAGGGACACATGCACAAGGCTTCGATGGTTGTAAGGGGACCTGTAAGGGGACCTGCCACGGGAGATGAATCCTGCTGCTTGATGGAAGGAACAGGGAGAGCCACCTCACGTGATCCCCTTTGAGGACCATTTTGGTTCTGGGGATATTCACACTCTTTTCCTCATTCCTGTGTATTTGTAGCAGAGTGAATTTGGCAGGGCCTCTGGGAAGGGGCTGTAGGGCATCTCTTCCCCTGCAGTATGCCACAGTCTCAGGTGCGCCGCCAGGAAAATCCAGATTTGCCTCCCCTCCTCTCCCACGGAGCAGTGACACCTGCATTGCAAACGGCTGGAGCACCAGCTGGGCAGCCTGGCTCCCACCATCACCCTCCTGTTCTCTAAGCAAGTGTCCTCCCCGAATTACAGTCACCAAGCAGTTCAACTGCCCGGCGTGTCAACCAGGACCTTCAAGTACTGGCCCCCTTCCTGAAGTTACTGCTGAGGAATAGCAGCAAAGACAAAGCGTTACCTCCCCGAGATATCATAAACAGCATTTCTATTCAGCTTGGGAAGCTTCTCCGTTTTTTCCTGGCCAGTCTGACCTGGATATCACAGATGAAGTGACGCCCCGATGCCCCTCTACCAAGACAAGCCACTGAATGAAGCATTTCTGGTCATCTCCTGAGCCTGCCAACCGGACTGTCCTCGTGAATTCCTTGGGGAATTCAGCACTGCTCGTTGGGAACTGACTGTGAGCAGAGTTAACTATACCAAGGTTGACAAAGAGCAACTAAGACCCACAATAACTGACCCAGGACCCGAGACAAACAAAGAACGCAGTAGGTAACATTTTTCCTAAAAAAAAAAACCAAACCCGCTAGTCGTACTTTACTTGCACGCACACCAAAAGTGATTCACGCGTCTGGGCAGCTTCACTGGTAACAGCAGCTCTACCCAGGTACGGGAACAAAAGGCAGATATTGCTGCACAGAGTTTGGTGGTCACTGGAGGATGCCGGTGAAGAAAAGAAGAAGGTTGTTGATCTCCTCCTTCAGCCAAAGAAGAAAGAGCTCCCAGAAGACAGCCCGCAATGGCTGCCGTAGCTATTTGGTTGCGAAATGAGGAGGGAAAGGGGAAAGGTGAATTCATAACCTCTGCCACGTTAGACTTTCTTCCACAAGGAATAAAGCACTTCTCTCCTTCCTCTCCCAGCTGGGAGGAAATCCCGGGTCCCTGCTTTGGCCAGCTCTGCTAGAGCCTGTCCAAGCCCACCCCAGCACCACCAGCTGCCTTGGCAAGCGAAGGATTAACTGCCTCCGTGCCCACCTGGAAGGTCAGAGCTTTCCAGGGACAGTGCTGCCCCCAAGACCTCAAGCACCTTTCCAGGGACAAGGTTCTGCTGCTCAGATAAGGCTGGGAGAAAGCCCCCGTTCCTCAACCTTGCCAGTCCCTAGGAATTCCTAGAGGGTAGGAAATATCACATCACCCGCCTGGGATGGTAAATATTTAACAAGGGGAACACTCCCTTCCTTTCTCCCTCCCCTCTTCATACATATTCAACTCCTGCATCTCTTTCGGCTGGCAGCACTGCCCCTCTCCCTCTCCTGCTCTCCTCCAGTGCAGCAAAGCCCTGCAGCAAGACGGGGACTCGTGAGTGGTGGGGAATTAATTGAGGTGGCCACAGATCAGGCACAGTGAGAGCTTGGTAGGAGTGAAGAGCATTAAATGTACCTGTGAAGGGTGTTTGGTCCAGAGGTAGAAAAATGTGGAATAGTCCGTGTCCTCACTGTTGGACACCCTTGACTTGTGCAGGCTGCTTTCTGGGACTTCCACTACGCCCCGAGCGCACCCCCAGTTTGCCGTGGCAGGGAACCAGTTGGTTCAGGTCAAAGCACACCAGGGAGTGCACTGGAAGTGGGAGATGCTGCCGAGAGGGTTTCAGACCCAGGAGGGCTGTTCCCAGGACTCTTCCACTCACGGACCCAGAGACACAGCCCCCTCTGAGATGTACCTCTCGGACGTCTGTCAGGTGAGGGAGATGGGGAAGGTGTGTTGCCCTCTGGAAAGGGACGTCCAAGTCATGTCCCAGGAGAGGTGGCATCTGCAGGTCCTCTGCCCTTTGAAGGGGTATAGAGGCCCAGATTTGGGGGAGATACATGGAGGTCTGCAGTCCAACACCCTGTTTGAAGCAGGGCTAGTTAAAACGGGGTGTTCAGGCCTTTATATAGCGAGGCTTGAAGGTCTCCCAGGATGGAGATCCCATAGTCTCTCTGGGCCCCTGTTGGGTGAGCAGGGAGAGGCTGTCAAGGACCATAATCTACAAATGCAACCAAAACTTGCCTGGGGGTGTTGCATCTGCCTGATTTAACACGGAAACACTGCGGGGCTGCGGATGAAGGGAACTGGGCACCAGCGGCGGGGCAGAGAGGAGCAAGTGGGACCCACACCAAGCTCCACACCGGTCCCCGTGAACCCCCTGGGGCTTCTCAGAGGGTTTCTCAGGGTGGTGGCTGGGAGGCAGGGGCAGCCGGTCAGGATGGGGTGCAGGGGGGATGGCAGACCACCGGGTGAGGAGCAGGAGGCTGGGCTCCTGGGGTGCAGAGGGAGGTTTTTCAGAGCGTGGCCACGCAGGAATCCAGGCTGATGCTCCCGGGCCCCTGGGGGCTCCCAGCCTGCTCCAGCACACACACGCCTGCCGACGCGGAGGCTCTCTGTGGTTCTCTATCCCTTGCTGCTCGCTCCAGCTCTTACAGAAACCAGCTCTATTAATATCCCCATCTCTTCCTCTCGGCCCATTATTCTCCTGATGGCCCAAATTTCCAGTTAGCTCCTCTCCAAATTCAAACGATTGCTTCCCCCTCTCCTCTCAACTCCCCCCCCCCAAACCTTTCCGAGAGATGATGTCACTGATGACCTATATTCTCCTTCCTCTTAAATGGCTGGCGCCGGGGCTATTAGATCCCTGCTGCTGGGCTGTGATTGGCTGACAGCCAGTCCCAACCTCACAAGTAACCACGGCCCATTCACCAGGAGCGGGGAAACTCCGGCATTGCCAGCAGTGTTGGAGAAAGGGAGAAGAAGGAAGGATGGAGCTGGCTGGAGCCTCCTCCCACCCAGGGAGGATGTTACCAGGGAAGGGAGGAAGAGGAGCTGCAAAATAGTTAACAGCTTTGACCAGATGAAAGCGGCCATGGAAGCTGTGGGAAGCATCTTCACTGTCCTACCTGCTCTCAGGGTCTGCCGGGACCTGGTGGCTGAGACCCCGTGGACTGCTGGTGGGATTGCTTCTCCTCTGACCCATCGGGCAGCTCGGTGGCTCCTAAAGCACTGCAGACACGGATGGGAACAACATCGCTATGCGCGCCTGCACACCTCAAAGCCTGTATAGCCCAGAAGTGCCATTTTGAACAGTCCCTTCTGTGCCTGGAGGGCTCCAGCGTGTGGTATTTCTTCGTAAGCCAAACCATATCCAAAGCCAGCGTGTTTCTGTGTAGAGACAAATCTTTAAGTTCTTTTTTGTTCTGTGATTCGGTGGAGTATCTCAGCCCACGTCTGAGCAGGCAGCGCTCCCTGGCACCAAGTCATTAGTCAACGGAGAGGCCAAAGATTAATCAGTATATGGAAGAGAAGTCCATGAACAGCTGGAAAGAGACTTTCCAGATGGTGGGAGGAAATAGGACAATGTCCCCTCCGCTACCCACGACTCCAGTCAAGGCGTCCCATTTCTAAAGCCTTCCTAAGAGCCACCTCCGGCTCTTCTCAGTAAACAACAGGGCTTCAATGTCCCATTTAGTCCCAGGCTGGGGAAGAGCTGCCACCAGCCAATGCCTTTGGTACCACCTGGTGCTGATCAGCTCCAGTCCACGCTTCTAAGAAATGAGAGAGGGAGAGGAAGGGGAAGGGAGATAATGAGTAGAGGTAGGAATAGAGGTCCCAGTCGTACCTCTAGCCTTGGGTATCACTACCATTCCTACTTTGTGGCCATGTTCTTCTACATTCTTTCAGCTTTTTCAGCCTACTGCTAATGCCTGGTCTCATGAGTCCAACCCAGGTCCTTCTAGAGCAGGGATCCCCAGGCAGCTCTGCCCATGGAACCCCAACATCCCAAACCCCTCATGCCATAAGCCCACCCCACCCTGACCAACTCCCACTGCTGGCAGGAGACTGACTTGAACAGGGGAAAAGCCCAGTCATGCAGGAAAGGCATCCCAAAGGCCAGCTGTGGCATCCTGCTTCTCCCAAACAAGTCGCATTTGACCAAGAAGTGAATTTTTGGCTGGATGATCCAACGTCTAGCTGCAATGGCACCTCCGCGGCACCCGGCCACAGGGGTCCCACTGCTCACCAGCCCTAGCCAAAGGGATGCAGCAGCCACAGGGGACAAACATGCAGACTCTCTCCTCACCCAAAGGAGATTCCTTCTGGTCCTCACCTTGGTTTATTCAGCAAATTCCCTAGAAATTAACGCAGTTAGGATTTCCAGCAAGAGAGAGAGGGAAAAAGAAAGAACAAGAAAGATATAATAAGAAAAAAGAAAGAAAGAAAGAACAGGAAGAAAATGAGGAGAGGAAGAGAGGAAAAATAAGGAAGGAAAGAGAGAGTCTTGGTTTTCTGAGTTAGAAGCAAAATTATCTTGATTTCCATTTGAATAATTCATGTTTGCCACGGGCCATGTATTCCTGAGCTTGGGTGTCAAGTGTTTATTGAATATATCTCTTGACAGGGCACTTGTGTGATATTCAGCCATTGCCAGAGTGTTAAAAAAACACACACAACAAATGTAAAAGGAGGAAAAAAAAGGAAATGTTGAAATGAAGGTTTCCTCCACCTCAGTTTGAGAATAATTGGTCCAAATGAAGCCCATTTCCTTTCAATAAAGAGTCTCCCCCTGCTCCCTCCCCTCCATGGGGAACCTGCTGGAGCCCAGCATGGGTGGCTGGGACATTGTCCTTACACCCAGAGAGAGAAGCTCTGCAATCATCCTAGAATGAGCCTGGCAGGTGCTGGAGGAACTGAAGCCTTTTTCACCTCCTCAGCTTTTGGCAGGACAGGGAGATGTGATCCTGAAGACTAGAGATGTCCCATCCCAAATGTTTCACCTTGGAGGGAACCCCAGTCACTCTGTAAGCCAAGTGGTCCGGGGTTGGTTCCTGGATGTCTTGAATCACTCACCTCCATCTCATAGTCCACATGGCCAAGGCACCACCAGCTAGTGGGTGTAAGTGTATCTCACGTGTACTCAGGCGTAGGGGCTCATTGCTGCCCAGACAGTGGTGGAGCAAGGATGGAGGTGGTGAAACACCAGATCACCTTTCCCAGGCTAAGCCGCTTGAGCAACAAGGGAGAAGACCCAGCCACCCTGCTCCTCAGTCCTGGGGGACAGGATGAGACAGGAGAGACAGAAGCTGGAAGAAGGACATCTCCTCTGCCTGGGGGAACCCAGATGAAGCCATTACCAGTGGCTAGGTGGAAGATCGTGGTAGCGCTGGAAACGGAAGGAATGGTGAGTCCCCCCATCAGAGGTAGTGTCGGCAATGTACTCGGTGTAGGGTAGAAAGAGGCACCAGAGCCACATCTGGTTTCAGGGCAATGAGTGGGGAAAGATTTGGTCTCTATCCTGGACGATAAAATTACAAGTTCCTTGGAGGATTCAGGGAAAAGCTCTCACCTTCCTACCCCAGCACTCACACAGACCCTACTCTTCATGCAGCTCTTGAAGGCAGTGATGGAGGGGACCTGGGGTGGTGACATCCACCTTGAACACCTCCTCAGGTCAGGTCTATCTCCTCGTAAGCACCTGGTGGCTGAAGGGCATTGGCTATAACAACACAAAACAGGCATGGCAACCTTGAGCAGGGACCTCACAGTGTCACCTGGGAAACCCTATGAACCTTTCACTCCTTGTCACAGGGGTGGGACAGACAAGCACCCGGTGCTTTACAGTATTTGCTCGCTCAGACGCAGAGGTAGGAGGTGGGTGGTGTCAGTGCCCAGCAGACCCCCACGGACCCCCCAAGGGGCGAGGTGGGCAGGGTACAGGTGGAGATGGGTACACACGTCAGGGTGCCACGAGCACCATGGGGAGCCAGGGGATTCCAAAGCCAGGTCCACCGCAAGGGGAACCACCACCATCCCCAACTCCACATATAAACACGTCCCATCGTGGGATGGGACCAACCAACCCACTGTACCACCACAGCCATGCGGGAAGATGGGAGAGGTCTGTCTCTCTGGGCTGGAAGGAAGTCCCATTCCCCCGAACCGCTCTGCACCCAGAGGTCCTCTCCAGCTAGGTGTGCCGAGGTGTGCAGGGCTGGAGACCTGGGGTCTGGGGGTGTCTGCTTCACCCATTCCCCATCTTCCCCATGATTTTTCAAACCATCTCACATGGTAAAATGCCACCACTGGTAACCCTTGCGACTTTGCAAGGCTGAATGGCAGCCGGATCTAGACAGAGCAGTGGCATTGAGTGGCTGTTCCCTCCCCGGTGTCACAGCCACACCTGAAAAGGGACACCAGAGAGCCAGCTGACCCCTGCAGGGACAGCATGATCCCCCTCTCTGCCAGGCAAGGGGGCAGGTGTCCTCTCCACCCGCTGTCCTAATCTGATCCCCAGTGCAGTAAGCGAGGGCTGCTGTTCTTCCAACCTCCACGGGCACAGAGCCCTNCAGCCGCTCCTCATCAGACTTGTGCTCCAGCTCCGTGGAGGGCTGCTGTCCCCCTTGTCCTGAGGACTTGCTGTTGGCTGCTCTCCTTCCACGGGTCCTTACCTAAGGCAGTGGTGAAGCCTCGAAGACAAGAGGCTATTTGGGGAGTGGGGCAGAGGACAGGGCAGGGTGGCCACCTCCCAAGCCCCTCCGTGCAGGGACAGCACTCATATTAATCAGATGTCCCAGAAACGGTAAATTTGGCACCAGAGCTCCCACCATCTCTGCAAATCTCTTGTGCTGCCAAAACTGATTCTGAGATAACAGGCTTTGCCGCATCTGAGGTAGCCTCATGGGGATGTTTCTGAATGATGTTCCCCAGCGCGTCCTGCAGAGCTTGTAACATCCACGTGTCCCTTACACTCAAGCCTCCCTCTCCCTGCCAGCCCACATCACAGAGCGACGGCTGCAGGGATGCGCAGAGCGGGGAGGAAGGCTGGGAGCGGAGTGATTTCTCATTCAGTCTTTTCTATAGGGGACCTCTGAGGAGAGGCACAAGAGGATACACGATAGCGTGTGACTCATGGTAGGTAGCTGCCTCGTGGGACACATCACATGGAAAATAGGAAATGAAGGCTCCAGCCCTGCAGCAGGCTAGAAAGTGGCAAAAAAATCCATGTGGGGAAGAGCAGGGTGAGAATGGGCCCGTGCTCAGATCCCCCCTGCCTGGCCAGCACCTGCTGCAGTCTGTGCCTAAGGACAAGACATCTCCCCAGCCTTGTCTGGCTCATCCCAAAACTGAGCTGCAGAAGGGAAGCACCGCAGCAGCTGTTGGACTTGACCTGAGCCCCAGTGCCAGCCTGAGCTACTGTGGGAGTTGGTGCAACGTGTGTAGGGAAAGGTTGTCCCACTCCTGGTCCGACGGGTGATGTGGGGCGAGGGGGGGTCACTGTGTCACCGCTTAAGCTGGTCTCCAAGGCACGGAGCTGTCAAGTTATACCACAGCAGGGAAGGGGCTGAAAACTCACCCAGCTGACTTGAGAAGAAATGCAAGGGCACTAGGGGACATCTCACATGGCTTCTTCTTCCATGTCGTGTGAAAACACTTTGTGGAGGACCACCACCTCAGCCCACGTGGCAGGAGGGGAGTGACCCGAGCTGCAGCAGCAGGACCATCCTCGGAGGGACGCATCTCCCACCGCAGAGCAGTGCCACCCCAGCTCCCGCCCTGAGACCCTGCACCGAATCTCAGGGATTCCTGGGAGACCAAAGGACACAACTTTGGGGAGACCAATGCCCAGCTGTGAGGGCAGAGGAGGGGGTCTGCAGCAGCTGGAACGAGTTCACTTGCAAAGTCAGGGTGTTCTGATGGGAAACAGCCTGGGGCAGGGGGACCCACTCCTGGGTGGCCGCTGGCAGGTGCCCATCGAACCCGCAAGCTGCCCGTAGCACCACCTGAATCCCAGAGCAGAGGGATGGGGGGCCGGGGAGGGGCAGCACCATCAAGGGGGACCTGAGGGCGAGGGGAAGACAGCAACGCAGGGATGCCCAGGGTGAAACCTGGACCACTCCCCCCCCACACCCCCCCAGCACCCAGGCAGCCAGTGAGACCCCAAACCACAGACCTCCTTAAGAGGTGTCATTTGAATAACCGCTTGGGCAGAGGGAGGCAGCCAGACAGGGAGACGGGAGCCTCTCGCCGCCTGCTCTCCCCCAGCACCCAGTTCACAGCTGGTGCACCAGCAGGGATCCCTGCTCGGCCATATGCTCTACGTGCTGCTTCAATTACCCCTCGGAGGAGCTGGGGCTTGCACAGCTCCTGGGAGGGGGAGGAGGGGGCCGTGGGGGAAGGGAGGCGAAACCGGTGGGGAGGAGGGAGATCCAAAAATGGGTAGGATGCCAAAAACGGAGGGCTGATGGGTTTAAATCAGCGCACCTTTGCTCTGGTCCGTGTGGGACACCCCTGGTGCACCCCCAGGGCATCCCCGGCGTACAAGAGCATCTCTGGCATATGAGAGCATCCCTGTCAGCCTTCTGCTGACACCAGCTCGGGGCCGGGTTTAACAACCCCACACAGCCCAGGAAGCACAACCCGGGTGGGGAGCCCCTCTGCACCCTTTGGGAGTGGATCTGGCTCAGAAACCTCCCAGCCAGGACTTCAAGACCCGGCTGCTGGCATTAGGGATCTCCATCCCCAGCAGTAAGGACGGCCAAAATGTCCCCAGTCCTCCCTCTAGAAAACTGATTGTTTCCAAACTGAGCCCCCAAAGAAATTGTGTAAGTGGGAAACAAAAAAATTTCCACTACTGTTTTAATTTTCATAAAAATATCCTTGTGATTAAACAGAAGTGTTCACGGGAAACACTCTGATTCCTTAAAAAATCCCTTTCTTTACTGGAAAACCAAGAACCTTAAAACTAATATTTTTTGATATCGAGCCCACCTTTTATTTTCTCACCTCCATTTAGCTTTCTTCTGAAATTGTTTGTGTTTGGGTTTTTAATTACTCAAGAATTGTGATTATCTGATGAAAGTAAAAACTATTCGGTTTTCCTGAGTAGTCCTAATGTTGGGTTATTCACTACACCTTGCAACCAGACCAGAGGAAAAATCTTTACATGATCAATACTCATTGCTCTGGTGCTCATTAGACAGATCACCCTGGTCCTTTTCATGCCAAGAATATCCCAGCCTTACACACACACACACACTTTGTGTTCCTCTGAACCAGAACCAGATTCTCTATTCCTTAGGAAAACTGGTAGGGTTTTCTTTTTCTCAGTTTCTAAACAGAATAAAAAAGAAAAGCCAAATGTGCACGAAAAAAAAGCTTAAACATAAATCATCAGGGATTGACATGAAGCTTATCAGATAATTTTGAAAATCATCGCCTTCATTTCAACTTTTTCCAGCTACTGGAAATATTTTTATGATCAGAAACAGCAGGCTTCGTTTCCAACAGTCATTGTGAAATGAAAAACATGTCAACATATGCTATCGAGAAAAGCATCAAACCAGGACATGTCAGCATTCAAGGCAGCATTTTGAGTTGGCAAAGATTCATCCAGAGGGTTTTGCTTGTACTTGTTTTGATCTTGCTGTGCCATTTCTGCCCGGTAGACACGCCTGGATTCAGGCAGGATTTGGGCACAGTCCCCCAGTTTCTACAGCGACAACTGTGCCTTGGTGGAACCTCGGTGCAGAAGGAGGTGGCCTCGTTGAAGGCGGCCGGGCTGTCTCCTGCGTACCTGCAGGTGGATAGCCCTTTCCCCACGGCTCTGCCTGCAAACCCTGCCTCACCGCAGCTCTTCCCCATGCTCTGCCCGTGCTCCCTCGGCCACTGGCCAACGCCAAACCCACACCAGCACCACCCAGACCACCTGAAATAGGAATGTCCACTTCTCCATTCACCTGGACAGCATGGGCTGGGACTCACGCGATGCCTCCAGCGAGCATCGCCAACATGGGCTGAAGCCGAAATCCTCTGATGCCAGCGGGGCTCAGCACAGCCGAGTCCCCGGCACGGGGCTGGGCTGGGAGCGGGGGCAGGCGCCCACCTGAGATGGCCCCGCTGAGCCCCCTGAGCATCTTGAATCCTGACCCTCCTGGAGCGGGGAAGGGAAATCAGCAAAAATAAATCAAGGACTAATTCCAAGCGTCAAAGCCACTTGAAGAAATTGCTTTGCTTCTGGGAGACCCACAGGCAGAAAAGCTCGCCTGAATAAATGAGTCTCTCGTCTGCCAGTCGCAGAAACTTCCACGACTCACTCATGTGCTGTCACTGCTGTCCTGGAGACTCATCCCCACCCTTCGAGGCGCTGACCCAGCACCCCTCGAGCCCTGCTCCCCCTCCTCTCACACCAGCAGAGCTCACGGCGGAGGAAAAGCCCAGCCTGATGCCAGCCGGGTCGAGGGGTGGAGTGGTCAGAGCAGACCACTCCGGCGGTGCAGGGTCAGCGCCAGCGTCCGTGGGTGGGAAACAAGAGGCGATTTTAACCCCTCTGCGGGTGACAACGGCCCCTGAGCGCGCGGCAGCAGCTGTACGGTGCAGGCTGGTTTTGTTCTGGGGACAAAGGAGGGCTGAGCCGGAGTTGCACTTGGGCAGCAGTTCAGCCGGGCTTTCCAGGCGGTAAGTGCCCGTCTGCCAACAAACCCTCCCCGGTGCCTCCGGCTGCCCGGGACGGGGCCCGGCAGGTTGTCCTCGCAAGGCTATCTGGTGACAGAGCGCGCTTTTGTCCCCGCTCCTCCTGGAAAGCAAGCGCAGGGCGTCAGCGCCGCGGAGGGCAGGCGTCTGAAGCGGGGAAAGTTTATCCCGTCGGCAGGTTTCTTTCCTCTCAGAGGAGACAAAGCTGTCTGTGCTTTCACAGCGCCTGTCTACCCGCATCTCCTGGGGATCGGGATCCAAGCAGCCCTGTGTCGCAGGTACTGTATGCCCATGCGCACTTATCCCCCCGTTTTTAACCCCGTGTTTCTGGTCCTAGATGGCACCAGCACTCCCAGTGCCCTCCCTGGTGCTTTGGTCACTCAGAGGCTGGTGTTCAGCGCTTCCCCCCCGGCCAGCTGTGGTCACCCTTGGAGCGGTCAGGTGAACAGCCCCCAGGTGACTGCCCACCCATCGGGTGGCCCTACGACCTGGCATGGGAGCGTCGCTCCCCCGGGTTTGCCTGGAGGAGCTCAGGCACCACGCGAGGACAGCTTGCTCCGCTGAAAAGCAATGCACGGGTGGGAAGAAAACATCTGACGTGGGTTCAGTCCTTGCACGTGACATGCAAGTTACTTCCGAGCTGTCTGGTTCGGCAACCGCATGATGGTAACGAAGAAGTAACTGCCAAGTAACAGCGATAGAACGAGAGGAAACGGCCTCAAGTTGTGCCAGGGGAGGTTTAGGTTGGACATTAGGAGAAATTTCTTTCCTGAAAGAGTGGTCAGGCCTTGGCACAGGCTGCCCAAGGCAGTGGTGGAGTCCCCATCCCTGGAGGGATTTAAAAGACGTGTAGATGAGGCGCTTGGGGACATGGTTTAGTGGGCATGGGGGGGTTGGGTTGACAGTTGGACTCGATGACCTTAGAGGTCTTTTCCAACCGTAGTGGTTCTATGATTCTATGATTCTAAGTCTCACATCGGGTGAAGGACACTTCAACCAAGTGTCCACAGCCACCTCCACTGCAGTGGTAGGCACTTAGCCTTGGAGACACAACAGACACAGGTTTCTAAATTCCCACCGAAACAGCAAGAACAATAAGGTGTCAAAACGTCTTTGGATCCTCTGAGATCTTCTGCAGCCATAGGAGAGAAAAGTGTCTAACAAGCCCTACAGGAGAGAGTATTTTTCAGAGAGGTGAAGGACATGATGGGGGGAATATCTGAGCGGGATAGTTTATTTGACCTTCGTGCATAAATCTTCATTGTCCTTTCTGACAGGCAGAATTCTTCCAGGCAGGACCCAGGCGACTCGGGGGAGGAAAGGGTTAAGAGCCCTCCAGGCCATGGGCTGACCCACAGACCTTCCCATATTGTCCCTTTTCTTATCCCCTGTCACTGGGGAGATCAGCAGCCAGCAGATTAACCTGGTCTATGCCCCGCAGGCACTTTGGAGATGAAGGGCAGGGGAGAGAGAGGCTGACCTTTGCATTCCAAAATGCTTGGATGTCCATGCAGGAGGCAGAAAAGGGCTGGAGGGAGAACAGGTCCAGAGGGCTGGAAGGGGAAAGGATGTGCAGGGACAGTGGAGAATATTAACCAGGTACATCAGCTTTCTGCTCTGAGGGAGAGAGGTCCAGCCCTTGGAGCTCGTGTGTTCCCAAAGGGCATCAGCAACTCAAGAGCAGAAAGGTCCCCACAAGGAGGTGCAGAAGCCTCTGGGATGGGACTTTGTGGATGAACCTAGAGCTGCACAAGCCAGGCGGCCAGCAAGGAGCTCAGCAGCAGGCTGAGGTAGGTGGACAACCTGCTGCTCACAGGTCACACAAGACTTTGTGTGAGCTCTGGCCTTGCCCAGCAGACGTGCGATGGGCTGAACCTGCTGTGCACTGGTTCCTGGCAGCCCTAATTAGCGCCCTCAGCAATGCATTAGCACGAGGGGTGCAGCTGAGCCACAGCCCTGACACGAGGGTAGGGCTCTACAGATAGCGGCTGCTTGGTTGAACTAAGAAATTGCAGAGGGAGAACAGAAGGGAGATTTCAGAAAGGGGATTTGGGATTTTCTTGCCTAAACCTGAAAACCTCCCAAGTCAAGTAAAAACCAAGCAAAGCAGAGGAGTTTCACAAAAGCAGAGGAGGGAGGATGGATGGCAGGACTTCGGTACCTGCTGTTCACAAGCGCAACGATGAGAGAAGATTATCTTTTCATGATGGAAAGCTTCAATATCCCAGGGGAAGGCTTGAGCATGATTCCCATCAATTCCTGAAGGGACTTAAACTCAGGTCACTCATGCTAGAGCTAAATCCTGACCTCAGGCTATTCTGGGACTCAGAGCTCTCCACTCCTGTGAAACCTCTTCCACTTGTCTGGGAACAACTCAGTATCCACACGGGACTGCGTGTGATCATGACTTGAGCCCAGCGTCAAGACATCTCCACTTCAGTCCTTATTCTTGTGAATTTTCAAGTGGACAATGCAAAACAAAGCAGATCTCTCAGGAAAGTGCATCACCATGACCTCCTGCAATGTAAGGGAGAATGTGGATTCAGGTCCCAGCAGCTTCTGTTGGCTGAGTGAGAACTTTTACCTGTCCCTGGTGGGAAGGGACCGACTTCTTTCTATTCGGTTGGGTGGTATTAGCTCCCAAAAGATGTTCCTTTCCTGTTTCCCCAGCTGACACTATCCAGTTCCCTTTGCCCAAACACACTGCAGGGTCTGACTTGTAGCAAAGGGAATAAACTCTCCAGCTCATCCTGGCTGGAGCCAAACCTGGGAAAATACTTGAGCTCTCCTCCCCATTATTAGAGGCTTGTGGGAAGGCTGGAAGCTGCTTCTAGCATGCACATGCACTTCCAGTTTTCCTTGAAGCCACGAGGTTACCTGGAAGACCAGCGTTGCTTTAACGCACAGTGCCTGGCATGCCCAGAGCTCCAGCACCGGGCATAAAGCAATTTAATCTGGGATATAAGACACGTCCTTAAGGAAACTCCCCTGCTACAGCGGGAGCAAAACCAAGCGTCCAGACCCCAGTGCTGTCCGGACCAAAGCTCTGGTTTATGGTACCCACCTTACACTGAGATCCTACAGCCCCAAACTAGCCAAGGAGATGAGAGGGGATCTGATTTTGCCATTTAAACCTGATTTCCAGCCTGTAATTTAAATTTCTGTTGCTGAAAACCATTCGGGGCACCTCCTAAGTTGCCAGGAAATGGTTTTAAGGGCTAACAACTGTTGCGTGAATGATACAATGGGCTGAACAGCAAAGCTGCATGAACCTTTCCCAATAGAGCTTTAAATTCTGCATATTTCCATTCTTTAAATGGAAATTCACAATAAATCCTGTAGTAAACAATCATACTTCATGCAACATCTTCCCAGTTTGACAAACTGAGTGAAATTTGCAGTCACCTCCAAACAGGGGAAAAAAAATCCAGGTTGCCTTGCAACCAAATCCAAGGAAAAAACTCCACGATGTCTCCTAGCTCAGACAGTGCTTCCCCAAAACCCATCCAAAAAAGCGCTGGTGTTACTGTGGACGTCATCCACTTCATTATAGGATTCACCTGCACTCAGCCAGGTTGGAGGGAACCAGAGACAGCAAAGGGAAATCGATGGACGTGGAACTGAATGAGCTGCTGCTGATGGGAGAAGCTGTCAGGCTTCATATCTATCCATCAGCTCTGGGCATAGCGGCCACAACACATAAGTGCTGCTGAGCTAGCACTAGCACAAGGCTTTCAGAGGTCTTTAGAATACCCATGATTTGAATGCGCATGAAACGCCCGAGCGTCGCTCGCAGCCTGGGACTGAAGCAGCTCCAGCAAAGGAAGGGGCACAGATCTGCTGATTGCCCCCTCCGCAGCGGAGCTGCTTTGAGGATAATTAATTGTTCTTACCCCAGAAGCTGCAGGAGCCACAAGGTAAGGGAGAGCCGGGCAAGGACAATATCTAGGATTACCTGGCGCTACCCTTGGTCTGAGCCGTGAGCGTGAATTCAGCCATGCCTCACCGAGGAAAGAACCTTTTACCCCCAGATCCAGCTTCTCTTGTGCATCTCAATGTATTTAAGCTGAAACCTTGTTTCATTGATCAAGGCCTGAAATCGATGGGCATCAGAGTGCTAAGACACCATCCAAATAAAGATAATACGAACAGCAATAAAATAGCACCATTGATTTTAAAATTCCCCATCTAAGGCTTTATAAAGTATTCATTAAATGTCTATTAGGATAAATTGAAAGCATTAGGAACATGGGTAACTGGTTATGCAGATTTGCAAGTGTTTTTGGTTAATTTATAAATGCTATATCCACATAGAGAAGTAGACATTGAGAATAATTATTCCAATCCGTTTTGTTATTCTCTATATAACTCAAAGTTGTGAATATCATGCTATTAGAGACAGAAAGGGATCCATTTCCTTCTCTCCAGTATTTGTAGGAGGTCAATAAGCTAAGGAAGACGACTGAATTTTTCATCTGTTAAAAGGAACAAAGACACATTTAGCGAACACTTTATGTGGCTTGGGGAGAATGGCACCACTTCATTAGAAAGGGCCTGATGCTTGCTGATTACACGCTTGTTAATATGGTTGAGAGGGTCACAGTTTTCAAGCACATGGTGAGTTGTATCATTTTCATCCCTTGCAAAGAGAAGCCGCTTTGGTAGCAGTGGGGTGTGTGTCATGTATCTATAGGGCTATCAAGGAGGATGGCAACCCGCGCTCATTTAATGGTTGTCAATCAACCGCAGAGCAAGGACGGGGTTATTACTCGATAGCAGAGACTGGGGTGCCGGAAAATGGGATCGTAAAACATACATAAGGGTCTGCTCTCTGCCGGTGATGCAATTATTACTGAGCGCAACGAAACGCTGCCCTACGCTGCCTGTTGCAGGGTGAGAGGTGGGATTCCCCTTTTGTCACGTCCAAACTCGCTGCCTGGGCTTTCTCTAGCTACGGAGAGAGCTCGGCGCTGCCGGAGCACGATTCATCCCTCGCCTGTGACAAATCCTCTCTCCAGCAGCCGCGGAGGGAGACCCAGCATCGCCTCCGAGACGCGGGGCTTGCAGGCGGTTGCAGGAGGTGAAATATCTCTGCCTCGAAGACCTCGCCAGCCACAGCGAGAACGGGGTCATTAGTCACACTCTCCTGCACAAACAAACCGAGGCACAAAGAGACCATTAAGATGCCCAGCTCCAGGAGGCAGGGAGGGGATCGCCGTCATCTGGCCGTGCGTGTTCAGTGCTGAAGCCCTCGACCTTACTTGAGGCTCAAACTGCCTGTAATTAAGAATTACAGTTATTAAGCACAAATATCCTGTGTTGGTCCATCACCCGGCCCTGCAAAGTGTGTGCGTGTATTTACAGAGCATCATCTTCCTCACTGCAGCCTCCAGAGTGACTGTTTGAAACATCCTGGAGGAGGGGGAAAGGGAGGGCACGAATAAAAACCTCCCTCCTGTTTGTGGACTGGTTTCTTTTGCAGTGCGGGTGGTTCAGAGAGCCGCCTCCTCTGGGCAGCGCAAGACCTCTGCCAGCGAGGTTTTCCAGAGAGCCACGGTCCAAAACACCTGAGATGCAGCTGTGGGAGAGTGTGCCAGGAGTCCTGGTTGTCTTCCTAAGTCTGCTTTTGGGGGAGACTCAGCCTCCCCGTGACTCAGTTTCCCCACTACAAATCACAGAGGAAATCCCCTCCCCAGTAGCTGGATGTTACGGAGATGAATAATACCGAGAAAGCCTTGGAAGAACAACACCAAACAGCCCATAATGCTTCATCTCTCCTCTCAGCCCCTTCCCTCGATGTTCTTGCATTTGCTTGCCTCCCCTCTCCCCCGCTTCTCCTCTCAATGAATGCTCTGAAAATACCTGGTTCTGTTGCTTTGTGAATTATTAGAGGCATTTACCATAGGCCCTCTCATTAATTATTCACAGCTGTTTTGTTCTGGGGCTCAGATGTAATTAATGGCTCAATTAATATTTAAATATTAACTATTTTTAAAAACCCAAGACATCTCTGTTAAGCTTGTCCATTGAGAAATAAAATGCAGGGCAAGCGAGGCTGGGGCAGGGAGGCTGAGCAGCGCAGCGTGGAGTGGACAACTCAGTCCTGCAAGCACAGGTCCGCGTGGAAAGCGAGCCCTGGAGCAGGACTCGGAGGGTGGGAGAGGAGAGCTGGGGGGTGACGGAGCCTACGAGCCCCACCAGGCTCCCCTGAAGGTTGGGAGAGAAGAGCAGGAGGTCTATTTTTGTTAGATCCTTGGGGAACCACCGTTGGTTAAAAGTGGCCATTTCTCCATGGACTTGTTGAGCTGGAGACTCCTGATCTCCCCGGGATTTTGGATCTCCAGCAGCACTTAAAATCTTGCAGCGCCGGGTATTCTGCTGGTGTTTCCATCTTCTCCTGCTCCACTTTCCAGCCTCCAGCGGAAAGACAGATGGAGGAAACCGGACAGTGGAAGATGCATCAATCAGACCCAAAGCTTGGATGGCGTAAACTGGGAAGCGATGAGATGTTATTCCACCGGTGGGGCTACCAGAGACCCCACTCCTGCACAGAGGTCTGAGGCTTTCTTATGTCTTTGCTATTTGGGACAGCTAATTCTGCAGGTGCGCTGGTGAGAAACAAAGAGCCATGCTGGAACTTGAATTTCTGTTTGATGGAGAAGGCTAAGACTGGGTTTTCCTGTACTTGGAGAAAGGGAGAGGGGCAGACTGGCTTGACGTTTGGGTTGAACGGGATATTCCAATTTGATAGCGCTATAATGCAAATGTGTTTACTGGGCTTAAAAAAGAGGAAGAAAAATTTAAAAGCAAACTAAGTTTAATGAATTAGAACAAAGTTGATGTGGAAACAAATTTAAAATATCGTATTCTAACTGTAATAAAACAGAACTTCATTGCCATCAACTCTGCCCATTTTCATTTGTCTGTTTGTTTCCAAACTAAAATTTCGTCCAAACAGATCTATCCCGCCAACCCCAAACTCAGTTCCAGTGCCAACAAAACAACATTTCACTGCAGAAGACGCAACCCGGAGGGAATTTCTTCCCCGGGGAACAGCGCAGAAGTATTTCCTTTCGCTGTGTCCTGAGCGTTTCTCATTCACTAAACGTCTCCGGGTCCTCGACGCTGACAGCCAGGAGACGTGAGTGATGCCCTGAACAAAGAGCCACGGCCAGGAGCCCGTCCACTGCTCCCTCCTCCCGGCTCTCCCGGACCCAGAGCCTCTGGAGGCTGAGGTTTATCCCACCGATGGGCTTTTTGCCCCCCGCCTACCCGGCGGTCGGGGAGGTCAGACCCACCTCCCGCGGTCTGACCCGGCGAGAGGTTCCCCACGTCCCCGCGGCGCGCGCGGGAAGACGCTGGTCTCGCCCTCCCGTCCCTCTGACGGGAATCGGTGGGACGGGTTTCGCTCACGCTATATAAAGCATTACCGGAGCCAGGTACCTCCGGGTGGTTTCCGCCAGCCTTCTGCTCGCATCCTGATAATTCACAGCGGGTGATTTACAGCATCGTCCCCCCGCGCAGGCGTGTACCGAGGCCCACCTTGCCCGAGCAGGCGCGAGGCCGGGTCAGCTCAGCTCCGCGCGCCAACATTCAGTGCTGAATAATGGATGGCTGGTGCTTTTGTGAAGGTCCCGTAACCTGATCTCCGTCGCAGGGACACATGGACAGGAACGGAGCGGGGAAGCCGCCCGATAATGCGAGCCGCGGCCACCTGATACGCATCCCTCGAGCACGATCTGGTGCCCGGCCAATAATGCCTATCGGGGGGGAAATGAGAGCCCGGTTTCTTAGGGACCGGCTGACGCTCGCCTCCCCCGCCGGCTCTGAACGCGCGGTAGGCGATGGGCAGATGCTGCAGCGACGATCCGCTCGCACCCTGCCCTTCCCGGCCCCCCCAGCCGCGGTCCCCACGCTCTCCAGCTGGAGGGCGGTGGGCTTCCTGCCGGCACATCCCACCGTGCCTCCCGCTGGGGAATTAAGCACCCAAACCTCCACAGAGGGGCTGTGACCACATCCAGAGTGACCACCCCGTCCTGCTCCTGCTGAAGCGTTGCACTGGCCTTCGCCTGTTTGGCATCGCTGTCTGCAGTCTCTTCCAAGGAGAGCACATGTGGGGGTTTGCTAGAAAAAACCAGCTCCTTTCCAAAGCCCGTAGAAAGCCAGCGATATCATTTCGGCTTTGCACTGCCTAATAAAAGCAGGCACAGCTCCTCTGCCGCCCGCTCTTAGCAGCGAGGCGTTCACTGCTGCCGCTTTCCTCTTTTAATGGACCCCAAGCGCCCAAGCAAGCTCTTCTCCCTCCTCTCCCCGGGGCAGAGGCAGGCACGTGTGGGACGCAGCGCTCCCCACGCTACCGCAACCCCCTCCCTGCACCCTGCAGTTTTCCTCCCTGCTGCCCGGCACGAGGGCTTGTGCTGCCCGGGGAGGAAGGATGGGATGTCCAGAAAAGGCTTGTTCCCAAGAACGGCAGTCGCAGAAGTCCCTGTCCCCAGGTGCCCGGGCACTGCCGAGGGTCGCAGATGGCTGGGAAAAGCCAAGGACCATCAGCTCCTCCGCGAGCTGAGTCTCCCGGCTGCCAGAGGGGGAACGAGCCCAGCTGAGCACCCGGGGGAAGGGGTGACACGTCCCAGCCCTACTGGTACCTGCTACCCCGTGAGCTCCTCAGGTCACGGGGCTGAACACCCCTTCCCACCCCGCTACAGCCTGTTCGCAGCCACCAGCTGAGCAATGGGAAGAGAAACCTCTTGCCGGAGCTGCCCAGTATAACCCATACGGGACTCCGCCAGGCTGCAAATCCCAGGGGGGGCAAAAAAGCCTTGAAGTTTCCTTTTCACTGGGAATCTCACCCTCCGTACAGACACCTCCTGGTACTTCCAGCTCCCCCTTCGCCTTTCGCCTTGTTGCAGACGTTTTGTTTCCCCTGTGGCTCTGCGTCACCACTGCAGGGTCACGGTGTGACTCCAGGTGGGCTCCGGGCATTGCACCCTCTGCAAAATGCCCCATGCACTGCAAGGGGTCCATGCAAGACCGGGACGCTCTCAAACACATCGGCGATGGGAGTTATATCAGCACAGCAAGGACAGATGGAGCAACCTGCCGGGGTGCGGGATGCCGTCCCGTCCCCGCCGCAGCGGTGACCCTGCCCGCAGGCAGCGGTGCGACGGGGCGGCGGGTGGCCGTGCACGTCCGCGCCTGGCGCTGCATGCTGCTCACAGCCGGCAGCTGCTGCAGCAGCGGCTCCCGGCGCAGGAGACGCTCACCTTCAAACCCAGAGGGAGGGTGGTTCAGTGAGATTGGAATAAAAATCAGTGCGGGTGGCTGGGAGGGTAAGAGAGGGGTCGTCTCCTCTGGGAGACGGGGGGAGAGCTGGGGAGGGGGTTCAACGACAGCGGTCACCGCTCCCACCTGCAGTTGCTCTCACTAAATCCCAACCCAGCCCCAAATCCTCCCTGCTGGCACTTTAACCCAGGAGCCCGTTGCAAGCCCGTTGCAGGGCTGGACCCGATGCGGGCTGGAAGCTGCTGCACTCCTGCCCGCTTCAACCGCACGGATTTCCATCTGCCGCCTTGCTCGGGGGCTGTACCGCTACCTGCCGTGCTCACCGTATTGCTGGCAATTTCCAGCTCGGGGTAATCACCGTGTAGAGCTATTCTCCCCTCCCCAAACCTGACAGCCGGCAGCTTGCGCGCCTCAGCCCGGGCTTGAATAAGCCTTGGCGGGGCAGGTTTGCTGCGGGCGGTGACGGGTGCCGCTCCCAGCACACACGCAACGCTCGTCCCGGCCCCGGCTGCAGGCAACGCGGTCCAGCGCCAGACGCGGGGCGGGATGCAGCGCGGGGGCCCGTGGGGTCACCGGAGCCGGCGTCAGCTGCCAGGCAGAGCCGCCCACCGCAATTACCCACCCTGGCTGCTGGTGGCCGGAGGGCACACGCAGACGGCGGGGATGAAAACGGGGCCAGGGGAATGCGAGGGGGTTGGAAGCGTAGCTGGAGCTCAGGTTTTTCGGCGGGGAGGCAGCGCCCAGCTCGTGCGCGCGCTGAAAACGCAGCTCCTGCCCCAGCCTGCGCGAACAGGTACAGCGGAACCCACTGAGTCACATGGGGAAAAAATTTGGTCTGGATACATAGGAAGGCTGGATGGTTTTTTTTCCCCCACCTGGTGTTCCTATGAAAAAGATGCCTTACCCTATTTCTGAACAAAACCTTGTATTTCATTTGGTAGTTATTTGGACTTCAGCTTTTTCTGCTTGTCATTTCCCAGTTTAGGGCTATTTAAGAACCGGATCACCCTTTTGAAGCAAAAAAATACCCAACTACCCCCTAAATCAATGCTGTTTAACATTTTCTAATAATTCCTTCACTACTTCTTCTCTTTGAACTTGACTTGGGTTTCATGAACGGGTTTCAGTCCTGTTCAGGTGAACATGTTCATGGAATCCAAGTCAAGTGAAAGCTTTGCATAACACAGGCTTGGAGAGGAGAAAGAAAAACATGGTTTGAAGCATGATTCATTGTGTTTTATTCCAATAAAAAGTTCCACAATATTCTGTAAAAGATCTGTTCAGTTTTGCGGTTTTATCAAAAGGCTCATTAGAGCTGATTATTTCTTGTGTTGAAGTAGGAGATTTCTTATGGACTTTCCTTTTCATGCTCAGAAAGAGAGCCCCCAAAACCTCCCTGCTCTTTGTGGAGTAAAATCTTGAAAGTTGAATCTAGGGAATCTAAGGGATTAAAGATCTCTGGTTTTCCATCTCTCTCCACCACCTGAACAGCCCGTCCCCGGGCAGGTGGCAGCTAAGAGGTGAGCTGAGAAAGAAAATAGACAGAGTGGCATCCTGGGGACCACCCTGATGGTGCTGGTGACACTGGGGGCAGATTTTCCCGGGGGCTCTCAGGTGCCACCGGGGGTCTCACATGGGGTGACACTGTGACTTTGGTCCTCCTCCTTGCCTCACGGCCACCTCTCCAGAAAAATCCCAGTGACCCAGCAGGTTAACGCTGTTCCCCCGCTGGCCTGCCCTGTCCCACACGCTGCCCTCGACTGCCTGTACCTGTTTTCTGGTTCTTGACCGTCAGCTTTGCAGGGCAGCATCAGCCTTTTCATCGATGTCCCTCTTTGGGGGGGCTTCATCCAGGGTGGCTGGTCACACGGAGGGCTGGGAAGTGGGGTACGCCTGTGAAAAAACAGGAGAGGTGGCAAGGAAGAGGTTACAAAGAGGGGCTGTGCAGAGGGATGAGTAAATAGACGTGGTTTATGGGGCGTTCCTGGGAACACAATTTTGGGAACACAAAATTTGTACTGAAGGTACAATTTGGGGGGGGGAGGTCATGCCCTTGCAGAGGTCTGTGGGTTGGATGGGGTGTGCCCTGGGTCCCCGCTGCCACAGGGCTCCCCGAAAGTGGGAGGCGATGAGCCCAGTGCAAGCAAGTCTGTGGCCAGTTGTCCATCGCTGGGAGAGCGGAGGAGGAGGAGGGGGAAGAGGAGGAGGAGGAGGAGGAGGAGGAGGAGGAGGGGGGACGGCACGGGGAGGATTCCCAGGACACCCCTCATTGTCCACACGCTGCTCCCAGCTGCTCCCCTGCCCGCCGCCGGCCCATCTCCATAACGTGAGCTGACACGGCTCCTTCGGGCAGACGTGGGATTGAAAACCCTCCCTTCAAACCCTCTAATTGGAGTTAACTTTTGCCCTGGGAGTGATTCCATTACCGGGGAACCCCGCAGAGGGGCAGAGATAAATTGGGGTTTGATGGGTCCGGACAAAAGTCGTTGTCGGAGGCTCCCCCACCACTTCACCCCAGACTTTCTCCCGTCCTTTCCCCTCCCACCACCCTCTTTCCTCCTCTCCTGATCAGCTGCTCTCTGACTGGTAAAATGTTTACACTCCGTGCAGATCCACAAATCAATTAGAGACACATTTAGCTGACATATGGCTTCTCCAAGTCCGTCGCCTTGACTGATACAGCCAGAGGGAATAAAAGACCTGGGCTGTCCCACCCTTATGGACACCAACAGTTTTTAATGACCCTTTAAATCAGTTCTGCTTGAGGGGTATGGCCCAAAGCCATTATCCTCTGACATTTATGACCAGGACTTGCTGACTGCTCTGTCTCTACTGCTTCTGCGAGCCTGCTGGTTTTACCCATCAGGAAACTGGTAATTCTTCTCTTCCCGAAACATCAGCCACTGCAGCTGGGCTGGGACATCTCAGCCCACCCGATATGGAAAGAGCAGCAAACGGCAGGGACCGCTGCGAGGGAAGGAGGAGAGAGTGATTTTCCCATCACTTTGACGGTTCCTTCTCCCTTTTCTTCACCTGCCTCCATTCCATGTGGACAAGACCCAGCAGCCTCCAGAGCTGGCCCTCCTCCGTACAGATGGACAGACCACCGTTGGAACAGAAAGATGCTCCAGCAAAGCTCTGGCTAAAGCGAGCCTCTGCCAATAAGCAGACTGCGAGGAAAAGGTCCTTTAAACATTGAATTGATGCATCACAGGGGATCTTCTGCCTGCCCTGTGTCCATCTGATTTTGCTCTCCATTATCAGCTAGTGAAACGCCAAAAATAATTCTTAAAATGCTGCCCCGGACTCCTCCGAGCAGCTGATGCAAGAGGATCGGGTGCTCAGCCGCTGCGAGAGCAGAGAGCGAGCGGTGAGCTGGGTGACACAGGGCTGGTGGCCAAGCAGGGCGAGAAGGAAGGTGGGAGCAGGCAGACTGGGGGGACAGGAGCAGGAAAATGAGGAGACCACCACATTGGGGCCACCACGCTGCCCATAGGGTTTGATGCAAATCATAAGTTACGCAGCTTGTCCTAAAAATGTACCTTGTATGCCACAAAATCCTGCAGCCTGCCTGGGTTTTGCTCCACATAGAGGTACACTCCTGCCCCGCCATCCTCTGCCGATGTTCCCCACATGCAGCTTTCTCAGGGTGAGGGGATGTAACGAGCTGGTGGTTATTCAGTGCTCTGCATCCCTGTGCAGTCGCCCGGGGTGGGAATGGAGATGCTACAATGATACAGAGTGAGGGGACGGTGGCTTGGCCTGAATTCAGGCTGGATGCAGTTTCCAGAGCTCACATCTGAATTAATTTTTTTTCTGGTTTCTCCTCTTGATGTTTGCTCCGAGTCCCCTGCAACCCTGTGTGAGACTCAGCCAAAGTCAAGCCCAGCTGCGCCCCGGGTCGGGTCCTCCCGGCATCACCCGGCTGTGGCCACGCGTCCTGCTGCCACCGTCCCCGCGCAGCCAGAGACGCGAGGCAAACCCTGCCGTCGCATTCCACCCCACCCACGCTGCTGTCTGACCGGCCCAGAAATGGCAAGATGCAGAACATTTCACTCCCCCCGCGCTCTCCCTTCCCTATCGCTCGACTCGGCGTTTACCATCCCAGCCACAGCCCCTCACTCTGCTGGGAAAGCTGGACCTTCCCCAGCGATCTCCACTGATGAAGACTTCTTCCACTGGGCAACCCGGGGATGCAACAGACTGGTCCCAAACCCACTCCCCATCGGTCCCTCCGTGAAGATTTGCCTCTGGAGATGCAGAAACAGGAACAGCAGCGGAGCACCCGTGCCAGCGCCAGCCTCTGCAGCGAGCTGCCCTGCGCCCAGCGCTTCCCGGGACGCCGCGGGGATGTTTGCACCTTGCAAAAAGAGGCCGTGGGTCTGGGGTCGAAGGGCTCCGTCTCCTCCTGGGCTGAGCAAAGTCACCCCTTCGGTGTCTTTGGGACAGGGAAGGGGAAGCCACCACCTCTCGGGCCAGGGCTGCGGGGCTGCAGCTGCTGCTGCATCGCCCCATCTAGCGGCAAAGGGTGGCCAGAGGCATCTCTGCGGCCCCATTAATGCAGGAGATCAATGAACGGTTGCCCCTCGCTGAGTATTTTTAGTGTGCAAATGTTTCATGCTGTAATATATATCTCCTGGTTGAGGCTGAGCATGTCTCCATTTCCTTCCAGCATTACGAGGATGCCGCTGCAGCCAGACTGACGAGAGACCGGTTTCAATTATAGCACGAGGAACCACATGTACGGGGCTGGTCCGTAATACGCTGCTGCGTGGAGAGCTGGGTGCTCTAGTAGTTCCAGTAAAGGTACAACGGTTTAAGTGGAAATGACTGGTATTGATCTTGGCAGGCAGATACCAGCAGAAGTAAAAATAAGCTGCTCTCAATTAACCTGCATTGATCTGAATTAAAAGAAAAATGGATCAGCCCTAAATAAAATACTAGCCTCTCAAGTCGGAGAGACTAGTGGTGGTGGCTTTTTAGCAGAAACAGGTGTTTGACTCGAGAAAGGAAATGCCTGGTTTTAAAGTGCAGTTCTGGTTAGAACAGCGGTGGTACCAGACTAGATGTTCCTCATATTTTTCCCCTCTGTGGATGACTTCCATATCGCTGGGCCCTTGGTTTGCAGGTAAAAAGAGCTGTTTTCGGGAAGCCAGTCTCCACGAGTCCACCAGGAACTTGTCCCGCAGCAGTACCTAATGCAAGAGACTGGAAAATAGCCATGGATGAATAGATCGGAGTTACTCAGCCTTGGCAGCCTGCAGACCCTCTGCATCGGTCAGCAGAGCAGGACCCAGAAAGAAGCCAGTAGAGGAGCAACGGACCTTCTTCCCCAAAGGTAAGGGCATTTTTTGAGTAAAAATGATGGAGAAACACTAGAAAAGACAAGCCCAAGCCCTGCCTCATTCTCTCAGGACGATGCTTTGGCTGTCGTGAGGCCAGTAAGTGGTCCAGCTCTCAAGCACTGTGCTAGATAACTTCACCCAGTTCTCCTGAATCTCAGGCTCTGTGTCAACGCTAAAAGCCCATTTGCATCAGTCTAATCAGAGAACGGGCTTGAAGACTCATGAGGAAGGCAGAGCTGACACGTGAGTTGTGAAAGACAACTTTATCTTCCCCCATGGAACTTAGAACATGCAACACAACCATTCCTGGAGGGCTATGAGCTGCCAACGGACACGGTCCCTGCTCTACTCCAGGGCCACCAGGTTCGGAGAGGGAGGGAGTGAGGATGGAGTCGAGACTTTGGACAGAGCAGAATTCTCCACCGCATCTTCCTGCTCTGGGCTTGAGCTCATCTGCAATTTGAATCTTCCTGCTTTCCCCATGGAGAGTTTGGTTGAGGAAGAGATAGGAAAAGCTAATCCAGGGAGCAGAGTCCCTTTTGAGTCGAGATGGGCTGTTGTACCTGGACTAGCTCTAACCTGTCTGCTTGGGTGCTAACAGACCACATCACCCGCCCAAGAAGCGGAGAAAGTGCTCAGCACTAATTCTCAGAAGGTTTCCCTTGGATGGCAAAAAGGAGAAGGGGTCCCTGCCCCACAGCTCACATCCACGGTCTCCGCACCTCTGACTGTCCAGTGCTGCGACTTCTGCCGGAGCTTCTCTTTCAGGTCCCTATTCTCTTCCCTTTCTCAAAACCGAATTTAACTTCATCTCCTGACCCATAAGCTCCATCACAATAACTCCTCATAGCAGTCACGGGGACACCAGCCACAAAAGCCTCTCTATATATTAAATATAGCCTAATAAATTAAGATACTGACCTTCCCTCCCTTCTTGCTGTCTAGCTCTGCCTATAGCTGTCACTCAGCTGTCACCAGTCTTGATGAACCACTACACATGGCCATAGAAACAGGATTGTGTCTAGGAAGAAATATAAACTGGAAAAAGTCCAGCGACAAAGATAAAAGATCCAGAAAAAATGGCTAGGGCAAAAAAGACAAAACCAGAGAGGAGATGCATTAACACGGTTAAATATGCAAGGTGTTCCTGCAAGGAGAGAGGCAACAGCCCTCGGTGGACAGGACAAGTCATGGATTTAAACACCAGCCAGGACCACTGAGGTTGGACAGTTTCTGTTTTGCACGGGTTCAGAAACTGAGGCCCGGGGAAGGAGCTGCAGAGGAGGAAAGAGTGGAGAAACCGGAACGTATTCCCCAGAGCTCACAGCTCCCTGTCTCACTCTGCGAGCGCTGGACCAGACCTGTCTAATGTGCACTAATGAACCTACCGCCCGAGCGGCTCAGAGTGAACTGAGCTGCTCTCCTGGGAAGGCAGAGGAGGGATTTGTGGTGAGGAGAAAAGCTGGCATTGCCCCTGTGCAGATGGATTTGTGTGCCAAGCCTCCGCCTGGGGAAGCGCGAAGTGTCTGCTCTCCCGGCTCTCCCCAGCAGGATTTGTAAATGGAGAATAATGCAACCTCAGGCATTAAAGAGGGAGACACAGATGGGCTTCCAGATCCCTCAGTGGGCAGAGCACCCAGACTCTGGAAGGGTGAAACCTGGACATCCTGACTTTCCAAAATGATCTGTCTTTGCATGGAAATCCACAGCTCCCTGAGGTTAAAATATTCTTCTTCCCCCTCCCCAAGCTCCATTGCTTCCCCATAACCTGCAACCTTACCCACCCATCTTCTACTGCCACCTCTTTTCTACTAACTTCGGGCACAGTAGGTTTCTCTCTCTTCTAATTTCATCTAATGATGCTGAATACAGCTCATGGAGAGATTCAGACCCAGCTTCAGGGGAGCATCCACCCTGCCAAGCCTGGCTCTGAATGTGCGCTCTTCCCATGCTGAAGGAGGTTCAGTTGGGGCTGGTGCCTTCAGAAGACCTCTGGAGCGAGTTCAGCCCTTCAGACGTGCCTTGTATATTGATTCAGGGTGAACAGGAGGGAAGCCAAGGGAGCGGATGACGGGAAGTTTTGAAGCCCTGTCTTTCAGACAGGACAGGATAGGGAACCCCTCAGCAGCCGGAGCAGGAGACTCATGGGTTGCTCTGCAGGCGAGTGGCAGTGCTGAGCCCTGTCTGCCCTCCCACAGGCCACCACGCACGGTCTCAGGTGTGAAACTGTGAGCAGTAGCCCAAGTAATCTCCAAGCGGTGGAGCTGGCCCAAGGGATGCAAATCAGCATTGCCCCACCGGCCCCTCGTCGTCTCTCCAACGGAAAGCACTCGGTGCCTTGCTGCTGGTGGGGCTTTCCTTGCCTGTACTGTTCTGCTCTCTCTTCTTCTTCCTTTGCTTTTCCTTGCTCTTCCCAAAAGATCCTCAGACTTGACTTATTTGCCATGTAATCCTTCCAGTCCCACTGCAGACAGTGTCCCTGGCACAGCAATTATGCCAAAAACTGGACCAGAAGGACTGATTCCTAGTTGCTACAGATGGCTGGAGCTCCCCAGGTATTGGATGAGGATCTAGCCTCAGGAATGCCCAGATGGCTGTGAGGAAGGAGAGCAGACATCTGGTTCCCACATCTGGTTCTCTGGTTCTGGAGACCACAAAACCTTTCAGAGTATGGGTAACCTCCAATAAATGTACGAGACCAGCAACGGATCAGGACAGCAGGTTGAAGGATATAGCTCAGTGGGTGCGTGACCTCAAACAGATCACCTTCAGCTTCTACAGGTCACCAAAACAATCTCTGCTTGTGTCTGTTAGTGGGCATGGGTGGAGAGGTCTGGAACACCTGAAGGGGTGACCAAACAGGTCCTCCCTACAAGCCCTTTGGAAGAGCAGTGGTTGAAACCCAGCGAGCCTTGGAGGAGCCATCGCCAGGGAGTGAAAGTACCGCGGGAGATAAACACCTTCTGCAAGGGAAACCCAATGAGTGCAACGAGTCTGAGGCATCCCACTGAGGCCATGGGCCTCATGCGTGGCCAAAGCACTCTCAAGGAATAAGTCTGCATTACACTGATTGCTTTTCCTCAAATAGAGAGACATGAAAATAACCTGACAGCTCTCCAGCGCACTGGAAAGGTAGGTTGGCAACAGCAGGTGATGGCATATGTGCAAATCCACCTCCTGGCATTGACTTGCTAAAGAGGGATTGAAGCAGAAACAAGGACAAGGAGGAGGATTTGGAGGAAAAAACCAGTATGTTGAAATGGAATGGCAACCAAGTGAGAGAATTCTCTGGATATCTTGTGATCTGACTGCAAAACAAGAACAGCCTCAAGCTTCTTTCTTAAGCCTGAGCATCAGCACCACTTAACCAACGCCGGCACCAGCTGCAGCGCAGAGCTGGGCTACAACTGTCTTCCCAGCCCTGCAGCTAAAGGCAGCACGTACCAGCACCCAGCAAGCCCCACTGATCGGCCAGGTCAGGTCTTACAAGATGCTCCATCACATGGCCCAGCCAGGCGTTCACCAAACAAAGCAAACCATTAACTCCTTTCTCAAGACACCGTGAAGAGAAAATTTCCCTCTGCAGATGACATTTCTTGGTGAAAGATCTGACATGGCTGAACAAACCTGCCTGGGAGCAGGGGGCTGTTGCAGAGCTCCCACCCTCCACTCCCAAGGCAAGTTGAACCACGGTGCCATTCCCCAGCACACACCGGCATGTGGGGAACCGAACCCCCACCTCGGAGCACGTGTACATCCCGGCACTCCCCCACCCCATCCTGGAGAAGGCAAGAGCAGACAAACCATCCCTAACCTACACAAGGTTTTTTCTCAAGGCTTTTCTGTTGACACGGGCAGTTTAAGGACTTACTGAGAACAGCACAAAACTTCTGGTCCGCGCTCAACTTGGTTTCCAGGCAGTGCCTATGTGAAGTTATAGCATCTACTAGTTGCAAAGAGACACAGAGTCTAACCTGCATCTTGGCACCTTGTTCTCATTGATTTCAGATAGGAGTTAGGTGCCAGAACAGGAGCAAGAAGTGAGCCGAACCACCTGACTTAGGGCTGAAATACTACCGCTTCCCCAAATCATTGCTGCCACACCATCTAGTCTGCATCTATTTCAGGCACTAGTTGTGTTCCCAGATGTACACTAAATGCTGGGAAAAGAGTGGCCCAACAGCCTGGATGTAAGACTGGGACTTGAAAGACCTGGCTTCTCCTTCTTGTGTGCAGAGAAGAGATGGAGAGCGAGGCTATGAGCAAGTCTCTTTGGAGACGAGTTTCCTTTTGCCAGTAAAACAGGGAGAAGAATTTCCCAAGCAAATCTACCTGCTGTGCACCCAAACTCTTGTGTAAATTTGCATTTTATCCTTATGCAGCTGAGTCTCAGGAGACCCTAAGAGAGGAAGGGAGCAGGTACGAGTGTTACTTCCCACAACTGCCAGCTGCAAACCCCGCTCCATCCACAGCTCAGACAGCGGGACTGTTCCCCCAGGCTCCAGAGTGCTGCCTTTCTCCCACGTCGGCTGCTTCGATTTGGGTTCCTGGGCTGGGTTTGGAGACTTTTTTTTTTTGGAGAGCACATTTATTAGGGAAGCCCTTTAATTTTTCCGTTTTGGAAGAACCCCAAATGGGCTTCCCGGCAAAACTAATGTGCAGGCGCTCGGCATTAAGCACTGAGTAATCCTGGAAGTACAGACCTGATGTCTCTACAGGCAGCAATAAACTTTTCAGCACAATATTGTAACCTCAACTCTTCCTCCTTTAATGGCTTTTCTCCATGCCATTAGCATTGCTGCAGAACTTTCCGTGCATGGCATGCGTGCAGGCGCAGTCGGAAGCAGGCAGGGCCTTGGGAGCCAGGGCTCAGGTGCAGCCATTTCTCCAGCCTCCTTGGGCAGGGAATGCAGCCTGCAGGGTAAAACACACTCAGAAATCCTGGCCAGGGTTTGGATGCTTCTTACCTTTGCTCTTTGCAGGATGCAATGGCCTTGTGGTAGTTTGGGAGCGGAGAAAAAGGATGGGGTAATGCTCCACAGTCCTCTGCTTCAGTGCCACCAGGGTCACCTCTGGAGCAAGACATGGTTTCTCACCCTGGGGTAGGTCGGCATGTGGCTCAAGCACCAAGTGCACAGAAATCAGGCTGGATGAGGCAGGTCACACAGAGAATGGGATTTGAATGCGCAAGACCCAGGCTGCGTTGTGGCATCTGTCACCGTGTCCTTGGTCTTGACCCCAGTACGAGAAGCTCTCACGTACATCTCCTCCGGGCAGTGGGACCACCTCAGCTCCCCAAAGCAGGGGCTGGGGGAGAGCAGGAAAGGGGTCCAGAAGCTAAACCAAGGATTGAGGATCATGGGTGAGCTCCCTGGCTCCTGGGGGTCTTGAGGGCTGGGTGCGTGGCAGGTCCCTGCGCCAACATCCCAACATCTCCTGGCTTCTGTGAGCAGCTATCCCTGGCCAGTTTGGGGCCAGAGACAGATGTGGACGGTCAGTATAAGTTCAGGAATACTAAAAGATCTGGCTCAGCTGATGGTGACAGGTTGTCCTGGGCTGACCACAGCTCCCTGTCAAAATGCAGTATACCGGGAAGGAGTAGGACATCTGGGAATAGTAACTGGCTGCCTTGTGACACCTCTCACAGCAGCACCGGGGAAGGGGGCCTCCCTTCCAGTCACAGGGATAAAGATATGAGCTGGAAAACCAGTTCCCAACCACAGAGCTAGGGGAGCATTCACAGAGAAGAGCCAGCTCGATTCCCCATCTGGGTTTCCTGCTGTTCTACCTATCGGTGGCTGAGAAGGCTACGGAGGGAAGAGCCTCGGGCTCTGGAGAGCCCTTCATCAGCTCGGCTGGCTCCCTCCAGTCAATTAAAAAGCACTACCGGCTGGCTTGGAGGAAGAGCCAGCAGCAGAACCAAGTGCGAATTAATGCACGGAGGAAAGGGAGTTTTCTGCCACTGAGCAGCCCCGACGTGAAGCAGCCTCAGCTGGGAAGAGCAGGGGGCTGGGACCGGCTCTGCTTTTCTCTAATTGCATTACACCAGGTGAGGCTGGGGGAGAGTGCCGGCAGCTGGGCAGCGTTAGCAGGGGGCCAGCGGGAGGCCCAGGCCCCCAGCCTGCCTGAGCAAATTGCCATGTGTGACCTTGCGAGAAGGAAGGTTTTGAGTGACGCTGGGGCACGGTGGCAGTGGTAGAAGCCTGGGAACCTGCATCAGCAAGTTTCAGCTCTCGGTTCTTTTTCTTCTTCACAAAATTAAAGATGTAGCTCTTTCCTCTGAAAGCAGACAGAGTTTTCTGTCTTCCATTTTCCAAAAAAAAAAATCTAAATTTAAAAAAAAAAGGCAATTTTTTCTCTGGAACCGATTTCCAAGCCCAACTGGTAAGGTTCAAGGTTGCGTGAGACAAGATACTTTCAGACACTTCAGAAAAAGGCCGGCAGCTAAATGTCACAAACAAGTATCCAGCCAGGGTCCCCAAGGGCATCAGGGCTGTCATCTGGGTCTTTGGGCCAAGAACTGAGGTGTGCCCTGGCTCCTCCGTCCTGTGCAGGATGGGGCCCTGCATCTGGGTCTTAGCTGCCTTCTCCTCAGGTCTGGTAGCTGCAGCAAAGGAATACAAGCCCAGGAGGAAGAGAAATACTCAGAGGCGGTTCAAAACTATTGAGTCCCAAAAGCTAGAGAGCCTCCCTCCTTCCTCCTGCTGCCTGCAGGTGAGTTCAGGTGACACCATGAGTACATCTAAATTAACCATGAATAACCAGCACTACCCAAGTGCTCCACAACTCCAAATGCTCCCAGGTCTCTCTTCCCAGCCCGATTTGGGCTAAAGCAAAACCTCACTTGAAGTCTTTGAATTCCAGTTTTTCCACAAAGTTTCAGATTCAGGATTAAGCAATACTCTCCCTGGAATTTTCAGCTCAGAGGAGGAGCCTTAGGATACCCAGCAGCGAGGTCTTCCAGCCCCCCAGCAGCGGCACTGAGTCCCCACCTCAGGTTAAAATTATCTCTGCGCTGGGACACGGAGAGCAGCTTCCTATGAGCTTCTTAGGAGGCTTGAGGATGATGGTCCCCGTGACGTACCCCCGGGTTTATGTCATACTGAAGCTCAGAGCATCAAAGCATAACCCAGATGGATTGCACCGAGGTGATGGACAGAGCGTGGTTCCCTGGGCTCGAAGGGAACCTGGCAAGAGAGGAGGACATGGTCAAAGAGGACGTGAGCTGACACGCTCACACGCACACAGCACTAAGTGCACGAGTCTATCTCTAGCAAAGTAGGTCACGTCAACCAGCGTCTGGCTGAGCGAAATGGGATGCTCTGGTGTTACATTAACATTAACGTTAACATTGGGAGTCGCTCGCTCCTCCCCCAGGGTCCCCCCGGACCTAGCTGCTCCTTCCTCTCACTGGCAAAGCCCTGAAGAAGGAGAAAGGCCCTGGGAGGAGATGCAGAGGGTCCGACCCTCGTGATGTGCAGAGAGGGGGGAGTTCCCTGGAGATGGAGCCTGTGCCTGCGAGAGGGGACGGGGCTTCGCTGCCTTCAGCTGTGGGAGGCACGAGGAGGAGGAGGCAGGTAAGAGTCCTAGAGGAGGCTCCCAAACCCCGGGAGAGCAGGGCTAGGGGGTACCCCCTCCCCTGGGCCAGGCGGTGGCTGGGTACCCCAGCTGGTGGGCAGGGAGAGAGGAGGCTGAGGACCAGCTCTGCTGCACCGGCAGTGCTTGGCATTTACAGTGCCGACTTACGGGCACCAAATATAAACTTTAAACATCTACCCGTGTTTTGGGGCCATCCCTTGGGCTCTCGGGCAGCTCTCCGCAGCGCTCACCTCCCAGCCCAGGTGCCCAGCAGGAAGGACCCTGTTTTCCTGCAGCCACTTTCCAGTGCAGGAGCTCTCCCTTCCTCTTCCTCTCTGCTCGTCGCTTCAGCCTTTCTCAGCTGTCAGCCAGGGAGGGGACGGATCCAGATCCTGCTTCTGCCAGCCCACCGCAACCTGGAGTGACTGCACCGGAGAAGGCTCCGGTGTAGATGGACCTGGAGACCTGCAACTGCCCGTGACGGTGGCAGGGAGGGAGGAAGCTTTTCTCCAGCCTGGAGCAAGTAAATAAATAAATAAATAAATAAGTCATCCCCAGAGCTCCCCAAAGGTGCCATTAAGGAGCAGAGAGTTAGTGATTAGTGGCAACAGGAAAGGGGGGAAAAAATTATAAACAAAGAAGTCATCGTCGTGTCCATGGGGAGAGCACTTCTAAAAATCCTTTAACAGGGCTCATTAAATATACATGGCCTCAGTGGCTGGCTATACATCCTGATTAGCCCATGACTTCAGCTCCTGGAGTCCGGGGTGTTTCTGCTCCTCACCAAGGAAATAAAAGCAGGTGGTCCAGCCAGGGCCCCGTGCATCGGCACCGAGAGCCCACGACCCGCGGAGCCCCGCGGACCTTCCAGCACGGCGCGGTGGGCGCAGGCAGGAGCTGATGCCTTGCTGCAGGGTGCAAAACGGGTCCAAGCCTTCATTCTGGGTGAGAAACAGAATGAGAGAGAAGGAGGAGCAATGAGCAGGGAGCAAAAAAGGCCCCAAAGACCCGCTTTCAGGTGTTTCCTTCCACCTCTGACTGCCACAGTCTTGACGTGTGGCTCAGGGAAGGGGAACCTTTGCAAAGCACCACCCGGTATTATCCGGGTCTGCTGGAACTCGGCCACGGGGCGCGTGAGACGCTGCGGGATGCTGTGCACGTCTTCGCTGCAGTCGCAGTCGCGAGGGCCAGGTGACCGGCTTAAAATTGGTGTGCACCCTCTACCCTCCATCCTCCCTTGCTCTTCTGCTGGAGAACATGCAGCTCACCCACTCATTCAATCAGAGGAGCAGTCCAAGGCCTCTTTCTTTCCCCCCTTCCTTTAATGATATTAATATTTTATTACTTTTCATTGGAAGAAACATGCAAATGAATGTGTGTGGGAAGGCCCTGGAGTCTTCCAATGTTAACAAAACAAGTAAACAAGGATTGTCCTCCTTATGAACGATGTTAACACAATATACAAGCGTTGTTCTACAATCGATAACCTCATAGGAAACTCGGGTGGCTGGAGGCTCTGTTACTACATTAACTCAGATTGTCATTAAAAGGTTTCTGCGTTGCTGATCAGATTTCTTTTTCCCAAGCAATATGAGAATTTCTTTCAAACATTACAGTAGGATCAGAGAAACACAGGGCTGCACAGGACCTCATGGCTTGACTGGACCAATCCTGCATCCCAGGAGCTGTCCTAGAACGCCCAAATGCTCCTATGGGGTAGGGACATTTTCAGTCCTAAGACTATAGTTTGCCACCAAGGCTATAGAGTCAAGAAGCCAAGTTGACTACAGCTTCACCACCTTAGATAGTCTTAGCACAGCAAGGAAACAAGCAGCAGAAGGGCTTGAAACCATCATGAAAAGTGTCCTCACGTCTCTTGTTGGGAAGGGACATGAAAGCAGGAGTCTCTGCATCTGTTCACATGGTCTTCTACTGCCTGAGCTAAGGGAGTTTACAGCTCCGTAAAGCTCTTACCCAGTTCGGCTGCTTGCAGGAGACAGATGCTCAAATGGGAGATCTGGAAAGGCACAAGATGCAGATTAAGATTTCATTATAAAGCATCCAACCCAAAACACCTGGACGAGAAAGAGCATGAGATTTATTGCTGTCAATTTTTAGCTGCTGAACTCAAGATGGAGCCTAATTAAAAACAGAAGTCTCATGCAATACAAGTCTTCCCAATTCAGATAAGTCAAAGTCCTACAAACACCACATTTGCCAAGAGTCATGGTGATTGCTATATTGTCTTTATGGGGCCTGTGATGGTTTTGCATAAAAGTATAGAAAAATAGGAGCGTGACATCAGAAAAGAGAGGAACACAAAGACAGCACCTGCTTCCAGTTAAATCAAGTAAAACATTACTGAAAGCAGGAGATGCAGGTGCAAAGTAGCTCGTAAGATTGGGTTCTTCCACAAAGTTTTCTGGGTTTGATTTCTTTGGCTGTTCCAGGTGTAAGCAAAGGTCTGAGGTCCTGCTGCACGAACCAGCGTAACACAACATCGTCAACATTCTTTTCTGTTGTCCTTCTGTTTTTCAAATTCCTTCTGGTTTCAGCCATCACTCACTGAATCTTGTGCACGAAAGGTGGAAATATTGGATGGGAAATCCTGCTTATGTGGCTCTGCCTCAGAAGCAACAGCTGCACAGAGCAAACGGGACGCTCAGGTCCAGCCCAGCAGTCGTGGCTCCCCATGACCAAGCCGGTCTCTTCCCAGATCCGAGTCCCACGACTCACTCAATCACTTCCATAAACATCTCCCTTTGAAACAGCAGCCTGTTTTTCTCACTGCTCAGCCTGGCCTGGGCCAGTGGGTAATTATGTTAATTCTGCCATCAAAATGATTAGCCATTCCATTTCAGCCAAGAAAATGCTGGAAATTGGCTCATGATTTATTCTGCGCTCTTATTTCATCTCATCCTTTCAACACGGCACTTGGGTCTCCCTGCAGCTCGCTGGCCAATTAGTCAAATCAAAGGAGGCACATCGAAATGCAGGCCTTAAACGCAGCCCGGGTCCACGTGTTGGCAGGATCTGGATGGATCCGTTCCCGGGGGTTGGGGAAGTGACATCTCCCTTTCCCTGGGGATCCTCCACCAGGCTGGACTTTCTCTCCCTCACGTTCAAGAAACCACCTCCATGGGGGACGGGCAGCTCTTAGGTTCATGAGTTTCTCTGTGAAGTGGAGAATCTCTGAGCTCGGTCCAAAGATGAAAGAGGCTGATCTTTCACAACCTAAAATAGCAATAAACCGCTCAAATAGAAGCCCCGCTCCCAGCTGGAGGCAACCAGCAGGGACTGAGGCTGGAAGGGGCCAAGCTCCCTCGCTCACGCCTGCTCCCGGCCGTGCTGGATGCCTCGCCGTGACCGGAGCGGTTTTCTCTAATATGCTTTCGAGCGTCCCCCATGGGATCTCCAGCGCTTCCCTGGGTAATCTTCCATGGCCTGACACAACTCTCTGTCAAGAGGTTTCCTTGGGCATTTCATTTTAAATTAAAAGCCCCGTTCTTCTTCGTTGCGTTCCCTTTATGCCTTGACATGTCCTCTCCCTCCCTGCATACCCATTTTGCTGAGAAACAATTGACGTATCATCCATTCGGAGCACGGCACACCTGGCCCTTTCACCCTGCCCATCACCTTTCCCTGGTCTGTCTTGATTTTTATACTGACGCATTAAAACTTTAGACACTTCCCATATCTCGAAGCCTGAGAGCTCCATGAAGCGTCCAGAGGGCACGTTGAGAGGGTCTTCCCGGAGCTGAGCAGAGCCAGGCCATCTTCTACCTGCTGTGCCCTCAGCAAACCCTGCCAAAGGTGCCCTGCTATGCCACCACATGTCACAGCCCACACGTGTGTCATCTCCCATTCATGACACATCTCCATCCCCGCTCTGGTGACCCACGGCACTGTCCCCAGGCACACGCTCTGCCCCTCCGGCACAGCACCGCAGGGCTGCTTGGGCTCATGTGTCTGCCTGCAAGGACACCCCGAGTCCCTTCCCTGCCCGCACAGCCAGGTTATGGGGTGGGACAGGTCCAGGAGGAGCTGAGCCGCGACCACCATGGAGAGATTTGTCTCCTGCTGACCCGTCTCAGGCCGGCTCCTGCAAGCTGCTAAATGGAAGTGACTTCCAAGTTCTCCTGGGGCCACCTCCCCATTTATCTCAATGAGACCGGTGACATCCCGGACTGTGATGCATGAGGCACGTCACCTTCCTCCGCACCGTGACATCTCTGGGTGTTCTGCTTTGCTGCCTCTCCACCACGCTCTCCCACGAGACGCCCGTCACTGCTGGGGGTGACGGCTTTGGCACTCGGTCCGGCAGCCAGCGATAATTCCTAGGAGAAAACACGTTATTTGCACTTTCCTTTAAAAAAAAAGAAGAAAAAGAAAAAAAAAAATCCACGGACATGTCTGAAGTGCCAGTGGCTGCTTTGGAACTTTCTGGTTTGCTCCTCTGCGGGCTGTCTGGACTAACTCCACAGCCCCCAGTGCTCCCCAGCCCCCAGAATGGTCTGGGGGGAGGAGGAAGGGTTATCACGAGCCCAGCCGTCCTGAGGCTCGGAGCAGCCCCACAAAGGTAGCGTGGCTCCTTGTGTGTCACAGCAGTGGCACTTGGGGCTCGCTGGAAATTTGGGACGGGCACAGGGCTGAGGTCAGATGTCCCAAGCCCCAGACCGGTGCTTTACTCATGAAACTGAGAGAAATACCATCCTATGTCTCAACAAAAGGTCCCGATGATATTTGGTGCCTCTTCCCCACTCTTGCATGGGGCAAATTATCCAAACAACATCAAAAAACAGAGTCGGGTTTTCCAGAAGACCCCCTGGGTGGCAGTGCAGGAGTCCTGGACTCTGAGAGGAGGGCAGAGGAAAGCCGTTTTCCTTAAAATCTGCTTTTCTGTTAGAGATGTCCCCACTCTCAGGCTGGAGACCCACCAGTAAATCAGCAGCAGCCTCTCGCTCTGGGTGGGTCAGCACCCGGCAGCCTGCACGAGATCCACACGCCATCCAAAGGGATCGGGAGCGGATTTAATTCAAGCTTTTCCCCGCTATCAAAGCAAGCTGCAACCATGCAGATTCAAATGACTTCTAAATTACTCTTGCAAACCCTTTCGGCAGGACGGCTTCCTCTGAATAGTGTGAGCGATGGGAATTTGGGGGCTGATTTGAACGGCAGAGCCTTTCCCAAATTAAAATACTACAGGAAGGAGGAAAAGTGGAGAGAGCAACCTCCCCCCGTGCCGCAGCCCTGGACTCCTCCGGAGCCGAGGGCTATAAATTACCAGGAAGTGACTTTTCTCGTAAATGGTTTTAATTTTTGTTTTTATGTTCGGAGGGGGACCTGCGTGATCTATAGCACAACAGATTGCTGCTGGTTCTCCCACAGAGCTCTCGGACTTCTCTCAATTTTTTTTTTTTTCCCCTGCTTTCCCATTAATGCGCAACCCTAAAGCAAAGCCGAGGAGGCTCATTGTCGGGCAAGATCATTCCCAGGCCTGAGCCGGAGCCGGACAGATGCAGTTGGTGCCCAATAATTGCCTCTTCCACGTCATCATTTCTCACTGGCAGGAGGAAGAAGGTAGTGATGTCTTAAAGGGAGATGGTGCTGCATCTGCTGGGGCACCCCTGGGTTATCGGGCTGCTGTGCTCCAACAGCTCCTCGGGGCTCAGCCCCCCCGTGCAGAGGTGCTTTGGGCTCGGGCATGCACGGACAGCATCCCGCAGAGGTGGATTTCGAGCAGAGGTGGTTGTATCGCACCCTTCTGCGACAAGGAAAGGCTGGTCCGTCTCTGCGGAGAGGAAGGACAGAAAGCCGTAAGGCTGCAGGTGGGGAACGTTTTTTGGGGTGTGGGAGGAAGGGTCCTTCCAGCATGGTATTTACTGCAGTCCCAGCTGCGGTGCCATGGCTTCTGCACCCTTGTGGGACAGCGATGGAGAAGATCATCCCAGATCGTCTGGCACAGGCAGAGCCACCGATTCGTGCTGCCTGTGCGGGATGCAGGGGACGTGGGTCAGACACACACCCGCCGGTGGGTCACAAGCCCGCGGGGATCCGGCATGAATCAAGTTGAGTCAGCCAAGGCAAGGCTGGATTTGATCAGACTGGCAGCCTGAGAGCAGCACTGGTTTGAGGATCTCTCCTCCGCGGTGCCTTTCAGTGCAAACACACCCTTCAGTAGCAAACCATCGGCTTTTTCACTCTCATAAAGTTCTTGGGCTCCAGTGAGATGAAGGCTGAGGTCATTAAACACCCAAACATTGTCGGAGTTTGTTCCGATTAATATCTGACGACGGAGTGGGAGTGCGGTACCGGAGTAATGATGCGTCCCAATATGGGTATGGTCATTCTCCTTTATTACAGCTTAAAGCAACACTTATATAGCCCCCCCACCTTATACACGCGCCTTGTGCAAGATAATGACTGGTTACATACAATTATTCCCATTGGTATTTACTTGCTGTCCACGCAGACCTTCGGACCACCCCTTACTGGACTTAGTCCCGCATTTCATGTTTGCTTCCTTAGCGAGGTTCCTCTTGTTATCCCTTCAAAGATAATGCCAAGGTCGCTGGTAACTCCTTTCTGCACGTCCCTGCTATTTCTCAAAGCATGGGTTGCTCAGAGACATTACATCATGTCCCCTTTCTGATAACCATTCTTCCACAAAACATCACAGGCGCTGCCAAAACCATGCCATGAAACCAGGGGAACCTGAAGCACGGCTGCCGGAGAGCAGCCGGGGTGTGATCTCCTGCAGAGCAGCACACGTATGATCCCCAACACTGCCAAACCCCAGCTGCAAATGAACAGTCCAGGACACAGGGAAGATGTGTCCAAAGGAGGCACCAGCCCTCACGTCCGCACCCAAAAGCTTTCGCTTCTTCAGATGGGAGTCAGGGAGTATAAAAATCTGCTTCAAGCCTTTGCTCTGGATGTTCATTGCACACTTCCATGCATCGCTACCACAAAGAGCATCATAAATCATGACAGGCTTGCCGGTCTGGCCAGGCACCCCCAGCAGGGCTAACCGTGCCACCAGACCCCAGCCCATGTCCCTGCCAGTGCCTCGGCCACTGCTGCAAGCCGAGCCGCCCCTGCTGCCTCCTCACCACGTCCCCCCACGGCTCCGTGCAGCCCCGGGTCCCAGCGCTGAGCAGAGCACACCAGCCCCTTCTGCAGTCACACCGTGGAGCTGGCGTGCATAGAAGAGCAAAGAGGCTGCAAAAAGCTTCATGGTGTCTGGGAAGCTGCTTCCTGGCCTCCTCTGGAGCTCAGCCCTGCTCAAAGTCAGCCCTGCTGAACAGGACCAGCCCTTTGGGAGGAACACCCCGGAGGGGGATACAGATTTCTGTATCCATGAAAGAGCCCACCTCATCCCTTGCCAGAAACCAGTCATCTCATTTCTAACTGCAACATGTTGAGCTTCAGCCCCTCGGAGTTGGACCAAGGAGGCTGGTTCCTCCAGTTCCGCTGTCCCAGCTCATTACTGTTACCATTACCATTTTTACCGTTTTCATTACCACTGGCAATGCATTTCCTAATCCTGTCGTTCTTGCAAGGCCTGTGCCCAGCCTCCACCGTTCCAATTCCTCTGCACTTTCTCTCCTCATGTCCCCGCTCACCGGCTGCCATCGGGGCACCCGAGTCCCCTGTCAGCCCAGCAGTAGCACAGGGCATGCCTTGGCTGTTGCCCTCCCTCATGGGCTCTGGCCACATGCCACTTTGTCTCAACACAAGCCCAAACTGTTCCCAAAACCACCAGTTGCCCCAATTTTTCGTCTATCCCTCCCTCTCTCCTTCTCCTGAGGCTCCTGGCGTTTGCAGGGATGTCGGGGGAATGAAGCCCGTGATATACAAGTTGATGCTGAGGAAATGGGGTTTCTTACCCCGGAGAAAAGAAATGCAGAGGGGAATCTGGCTGCTGCCTTCAGCTCCCCAACGGGGCATCCCAGAGCGACGGAGCCAGACTCCCAAAGGTGCACTGCAAAAGGTCAGCGGCCAAAAGCTATGAAGAAAACTCCAGTTGAGTAAGGGAAAGCAAGAGGGTGGCCCTCAGGCTTGCAGAGGTCCCGTCCTACACAGATTTTTCAGTGGTTTCTACAATATGGTGATACAGATCAGGAACTGGATCTAGCTAACACTGACCCAACAAAAATAGTTCTCTCAATTGGATCATGCTCCTTCACCAGCTCATCGCCTGAGCAATGGGACATGGAGCTCTCTGATGGACTTTGTGATGGAGAGGCCGAGCTAGGAGCAGCCTCGACGTTAATTCCCATTATCATTCCCGTCAGTTTTGCTGCATTTGCAGGTTGGGTCACAAGATGGAGCAATTGCCCTATTTGTCATTCCTGGCTGGAAACCACGGGGCTGTCCTCTGCCCTTGTCTTTGGGGAGCGGCGGGGATTTTTTGGCAGCCTGGAGCAGTGGGTTTTCCTTTGCTCAGGTCCCAGGTCCCTGCCCCAGCGGTTACCTGAGTCTGGACAAATCTGCTCCTCAAATTCCCCAGCGGCATCACATTCCCTGCACGAGCAACTGGCACAGCGTGCCCAGCAAAAGGCACGTTCGGACCATCCAGGCCGGCTGCCTTCCTGCGCCCACGTCCCACCTCTGCCCCATGTTCTGTCCCACCGCTGGGTCTCTGCATCCAGGAGGTGGGTGCTGCCTCAGAGTAGCACCCAGAAATGTCTCTATCCCCAGATTTCAGGTCTCTTCCAAGCTACTGGGGCTGAACTTGCCTTTGACACTGCAGCGTGAGTTCAGATCTTCACACCCAAGTGCCTTCAAGCTTCACCAGGCAGCTGAGATCCCATCTGGGATGTAGAACTTCCCTCGGGAACCACACAGGTCACAGCCTGGTATTTTGGGATGTGGCTGCACCTCATAACTCTCCAGGAGCATCGGGGACAGAGGAAGAGCTGCCCCATAGCTCAGGGGATGGCAGGACTGTTTGATGGATTGCCTGCAAGCACCATGGCAGGGAGGAGACAGCCAGCCCATGAGTAAGCGAGCAGCTCCAAAATAGTCATTTGGCCTCTCACTTCCCGAAAGCTTTCATCAGGATGGGAAAACTGCGAGAGCTCAGGGAGAAATCCTTTCTCAGCCACTTCGGCCGTCAGAGACCAGGCCAGCTACTTTCCTTACTCCCCGTCCAAGCCGGCAGCACAAGGCATGGCTGCACGGACCCTTTGCTCCATATGCCAAATATTTTGTGGAAGTTCAGGGCCACCCAGCACAAAGCAAACAGTGTGAAGCCACAGCTGTATAAACATCTGGGGCTGCTGGCCGTAACCCTTCCTCCGGGATCCCTGAGACCTCTCGGCATGTGCGCGGCTGAGGGAGAAATGCCTGAGCCTCACCCCCATCCCCAGTGGGCTTCGGAGAGGGAACAGCTCCAGCTCCTCTCCCATGGAGTTGCAGCTGGGGTGCAGCAAAGGTCTTGGTTTTTCAAGCAACCCTTGTGTTCAGCCCTCCACACATCTCTGAGCCATCGACTGCCAACAGCTCCAGCCTTTCCGCGAGGAGCAATAATTGAGGTCTCACCATCACAGCGTGGATGGGTGGAGAAGGTGCCAGGTGACCTCATGAGCAGCGTAGACATCATGGATGTGTGAGGCTGGAGAGATGGGAAGGAGGCCCTGGGCTGGATGTGAGACAGCATATGAGTCTGCATATGAGACAGCAAGGTGCTGGCCCCACAGGACTTGTGGGCTCTGGAAGAATCATAGAATCATAGAATCATTAAGGTTGGAAAAGACCTCTAAGATCATCGAGTCCACCCGTCAACCCAACCCCCCCATGCCCACTAAACCATGTCCCCAAGCGCCTCATCTACACGTCTTTTAAATCCCTCCAGGGATGGGGACTCCACGACTGCCCTGGGCAGCCTGTGCCAAGGCCTGACCCCTCTTTCAGGAAAGAATTTTTTCCTAATGTCCAACCTAAACCCCCCTTGGCGCAACTTGAGGCCGTTTCCTCTCGTCCCATCGCTGTTACTTGGCAGGAGAGACCGACCCCCAGCCTGTGAGACAGCCTGTGACCACTCCTCTTGAGCCCACCAACGTTTGTGGGTCAAACCCTCAGTCCCATCCTGCTGAGACCTGTGCCGATGGCTGATGGGCCCCGGACAGAGACGGGGGGACAAAATGTGCGTATGACTTCTCAGGACCTGCTTGTCCCATAGGATTGACTAGATCCAGAGCAGCGATGGGTTTCTCCAGCAGAGACCGGACAACAGTCGCAAGCAGCAGCAGGGCAGCACACGGTCTCTCATCCTCTTCCTCCATGAGAGCCCCTGCCTGGGATGAGAGAAGAGCTGGATTTTCCCAAGCTGCCCTCACCTGTCGGGTAGCAAACGAGGATGAATTCCCCCGTGCAAAGAGCAGCGCCCACAAGCCCCATTAACAACCCCCACAAAAAGTCCCATCTCCCTGGCTGGTCCTTCCCCTGTCCCCGCCAGCTGCCCCGGGCTGGCCCAGCTGCTCATTCCAGGCGTGTTTCTCATGGTCGTCGAAGGAATGCAAAGCCCTGGGGTGTTCACGGAGACCAGCACCAGATCTCTTCCGAAAAGGGACAGCGGGGTGATGTCAGCGGAAACATATTTTTAACCCGCATTCGAATGAAAAGGAAACGACCCAAAGGAAATGCATCAAAAAAAAAGAAAAAAAAAAAAAAAAGAGCCTCTTGACAATGAAGAGTCCAGCTTTGCTTTCAAGTTTTACTTTTCCCAGGACACTGACTCTCTCCTGCCCTCGGCCAAGAGGGAGAGGAGCGAGCGAGGGAGCGCGCAGCCTCCCCGCACACCCCACAAACAGGAAGCCTCGGCTATATAAAGATCGGGGCTGCGTCAGGAGGCAGAGGGGCAGGACATTGGACGTGCCAGGGCCCTGCCACATCCACCTGGGCCACCGGCACGTTGGCTGGGCCAGCCTGTGCAGAGCAGGGAGCTCTGACGCCGTCCGACCTTCTTTCCTATGACCGTGCAGAAAGATGCACGCTTGCACCCTGATCCACAGCGAGATAAACCCCAGGGAAATGAGATGAAGGGGCTGCTTCTGCAAGGAAGACTCTTCAGACATTTTGTTTTCCACGATACGGTGGACAGAGCCTGCTGGGTCGGGCAGCGGGCAGGGTTGCAGGTCCAAGCCATAGCTCAGCAGACAAACATCCCTGCAGCAAAACCCGGGGGGCAGGCAGTAGGGGTTTTCTAGAGCCTCAGTACCCCAATTGCCATCAAGCACCCACCACCCCAACAAGATCTGGATCATCATCCCAGCTGGACCTAAATTTCATTCCTAGGGAAAGCCATTAACTTCAGATCCACTGCTGGCCCCAGCCAAGGCTGTCATTTCGATGGGGAGGAAGCAATGGGAGAACTTCCTCCCATTCTGTGTCCTGGAACATGGAGCGACCGGGTGGCTTGGGCACGCCGGTGGCAGCGGAGGGGCTCCAGCAGCTGGCAGGAGGGCAGGGATGGGGCCAAGGTGGTGTGGGAAGGAGCAGCAGCCCTTGCGGGCTGGAAAGCCTCTGTCACGAAGCTTTGCAGTTTCCCGTCTTCCAGGGAGCCTCAGGAAACACCTAACACCACCTTGCAACCTGGGACATATTGTCCGGGTCAAACTGCTGCCCACCTGGCAGAGATATCCCATAAACATTCACTCACAGTCTAAAACAAGCCCTTGTTTGTCTACATCCCTCCCCAGAAATGCTGTGAGCCTCCTCCACCCTTCACCAGCCAGCTGCGATGCTGAATGTGCATAAACAGCAACGCAGAGAGTTTCAAGAGAATAAAACCGCCCACCAGTCAGAGACCACTTCTCCCAGCTTAGCAGGACCGGTGGGTCTCAGCCCATCCAGGACACTGTCCCCAGAGCTGGGCTGAATTAATGCTCCCAGTCTCTCCACTGGCCTGGCAGCGGATCGATGAGCAGAGGAAGGAGGTTCGTCAGCCCCAGACGTGTCCCCTCGCCTTCCCCTCCCCTGAACCCATCCGTTCCCACCCAGCAGGCTGGGGAAGAGCCATTTGTTGAAACCTCTGCCGGAGAGGTTCATTAACACCATTTAATACCCCATTTCCCGGAAGGCATGAGGTCCCCGGGGACAGGAGGGAAGGGGGGGATGGTACCCCCACGCAGGGCATGCCTGGCCCCATGTGCTGTGAGCTAGCGCAGAGAGTGGATCCCCCAAAAAACCTCATCACCCCGTTAGATTGCAAGTGGATCTGCTTCCTGGACCCGCTCCCCATCCCTCTGCAGATCCCAAAGGGATCACACGGGCACCCAACGGCAGGGCTGGGACCCGGAGGAGGGCAGGGGTGCCCCCGTGAGGTCCCATGGGGCACAGATGGCTCCAGGACGTTTCCAGGGGTGGATCCCTTCCACCAACCTGAAGATCCCCCCGTGCTGTGTCCAGCTGCGATCTGTAAGGGGCTGAGCCCTGGGCAGCTCGGGTGGGCATCACTTCCCCACCCCGCACAGCCCGCTCAGCGCGCGGAGGCTGCACGCTGATGGGACCAGCATCTCCGAAGCCCTGGGGCCGCTCCATCCCGGGGTGAGAAGGTAACGTTTGCCCTCAAAGCCTGGAGCAGCACAGCTCGGCAGCTCCAAGCCCCAGCACACCGCGGGGCGGGCGGCACTGACTTCTTTATTTCATTTTTCTCCGGGGCTGAACTCCAGCCCAGAAGCTCTTCCCCAGACCTGCACAGGGGATTTATTTTTAGACACCGCAGGCGGGAGGCAAGGGCCAAGAAGAGCTTGGACCCGGCTGCAGGAAAGCGGAGCTTAGCAAGGCAGGAAGGAGCCGGAGGGTGGGTACGAGGAGCACTCCCTGCCTGCAGCCACCGCGGCTCCTTCCTCTGTCACCGGCTTCCCAGAAACGGCCGCCCAAGGGGAAGACACTCGCTTGCCCGCCCGTGCACGCAAGGACGGCGGAGGGGCCCCGCGCCAAGCCGGGGGCAGGACAGGAGAGGGCAGAGGTGGCGGTGGGAGGAAAGGAGCTTCCAAGAGCATCCCGCGAGACCCCAGCCTGGGGGGATGTCCCCCGCAGAGGCCACACCAGTCACTGGCTTTTGCCCCCGTCCACTGCTGGTGGGAGCAGAGGGAGGATGGGGCTGCGGAGGGAGGCAGGTTGGCTCGGCAAGGGGCTGCGATGCTGCGGCGCACGGGGAAGGGTGCTGCAAGGACAGGGTTCAGGGAGCCTGAGAGCTGCACCGCTGCAACTGAGCAAGCAGGCATGAGTTAGATGCCCTTAGGTACGCCTAAGTAGGGTACATCAGCAGGCTGGAAAGGGTTTGGACCCAGGCGCAGAGCGCAGAAGATGCTCCCTCCCCAGTGCTGGAGGGAGCCCTGAGGATCCCATCCTCCCTGTGTGCCTGCAGCCCTGAAACTGCGGCCCCGGCAGCACCCCGGTGCCTTTGGGGTGCCTGGCAAGGGCTGCTGACCCAGGCTGCCGGGTCCTCTGTGGGCTCACGGGAACAGCATTGGGAGCTTTCTGCTCTGACGGTGCTTGGTTGGCATCATACGATGCCGGAGGACAGCTTCTTCACCTGGGAAACACGATGGATGAGGAATAAAAAGAAAAAGAACAGCTTGAAGAGACCATTCCCAGGCTTTAAGGCAAACCCTTAAATCAAGGGACTGTTTGATCTCAGCATGTCACCCGCATCCCCATTTGCCTGATGCCCCCCACTCGGAGCGAGAGGAGCCGCGGCAGAGCCCCAGCCTCCTTATATGCAGAAATGTGGGCAGCGCATTCCCTCATCAGTCAGTCTCTATGCACGTAAAGGAGATGTGATAATTAGGGGCAAACCTGTATTTCCTAAAGCTTTCTGCGCCCACCTGCCCAGCAACACGTGCCCGAAAGGTTCTGTGTGTATCTGAGGAGGGCTTAATCTTTCTTGCCTCGTAATTTTTGGGAAAGCTTATTTGCCTCGGTGGTCTATCTGCCTCCAAAATTATGTGCCTGCCCTTGCGGTGCATCTGACATTTCTGGGACTTGGAGGTAGATTTACTTCTGTTTTAGGCAAGGAGACCTGGTAGACTAATCTTTATCTGCAGATCAGGTTTTTCCCTGAAATAGCTTTCCAGCCCCCGTGCTTTACCCAAGCAAATGCAAAGTCTTGCTGCAGGGAAATCGTTTCCAGGCTTGCACCGGTGAGTTCCTTGGGTCTGATGGGCCCGGGAAAGTGCGGCTTATTTGTGGGAGAAGAGGGAAAAGGGAAAAGCAGCAGGGCCAGAAGTTTGCTTTGCTGTCCCTCCGCTCAGCTCCCCGGGACGGTCCCTGTCTCCTGGCCTGCAAACTGCCCGCAGGTATTCCCACAGTCCCCCCCAGCTTTGATGGACACCTTCCTTCACGCTGAATGACACTTGGGGACTCACCAGGGTGTCTGGGGGGTTTCGAGGACGGCTGACCCGCTCTCCACCCTGCAGAAGTGACAAGAATGAGCCCTTGCCCCCTCCTTAATCCACCTTCGCCCCGTCGCCGAGAGGAGCCCCGTGAACCCTGTCCCCTGACCTGCCAAACGTGAAAGGGAGGAGGCAGCGAGGCGGGGGGACGGCAGGGCCGGCGGAGACTGGCCGGCACTGGCCGGCACTGGGCATCCCCGGGGGCTTCGGGCCACCCCAGCACTCGCCGCCCCGTATTGTGCAGCGAGCGGGGAGGAAGGGGCGCCGGGGACGACCCCGTCCCGCCGGCACTCTGAAAGCTGCCTTTGTTGCGGGGCTGTCACCCGGGCCGAGGCATCCTGGCCTCTGGTTTCCAGGACGACGGGAGGAGGAGGAGGAGGGTGGGCTGATGGGGAGGAAGGTGAGAGGCAGCAGCAGGAAGATTCGGACAGTGCGGGCAAAAGTGAGTCCCAAAAAGTGGCTCGGTGGTTTCTTCAAGGCACCCTCTTGCTGGAAGGGGAGCTGAGCCCTGAATTGCAGCCAAGCCGGGTGCGGGGTGAGCGAGGGGGTCAGGATGCGGCCCATGGGCCTGGCTGGGCTGTGTCCCACATCCAGCACGCCGGGCTCCCTTCTGCTCGCGTCTCTTGGCCTCAGATCAAACCTTCCCCAGCTCCATCCCGCTCGCAGAAGGCGTCACCATTCGAGCTTGCAATGGGACCAGTCAGTCCCAATGGCTACTTGCCCGCTCTAACTGCTAACTTACGCCGCCCCCAACCTCCCCGCCCCATCCCACCTAGCAGACGGAGCTCAGGTATATTTTTAGTCAAATATTTATGGTTTGTCCCTTTGCAGCTCTCCGCTTCCATCAGATGTCAGGGGAGTTCAAAGGTGTTTTCCTGCCTCCTACAAGCTCTGGGCTATTTATAGCTGTCAGACGTTGGCAGCCCGGCTTCCATGGACAACTGTGGGGTGACAACGCGCATGGAAATGGCTCATTGCTTGTGAGTAACTCCAGAACCAGCCACAAGCCCGAGGAGTGACGGGGTATTGCCTACAGTCCTGTACACAAGAGAGAGTCAGAAGGGACGGGTGGTGAAGAGCAAAGAGACACTCTGGATGTGGGAAAAAAGAAAAATATCAAATTTGCCAGGGAGAGCTCTTAACGCTTGGGATGCTCCTCGGGGGAAACGATGCTAATCCTGCCCCATGGGCTATTTCAAGCGAGGGTGGCCTAGTTGCCGTAGCTGTTCTCGCTGGTTCTAGCTCTAGGGATGCTCTTATTCTTCCTTAGGCGCTCAGGAGAGGACGAATATCACATTGGCACAACATCGTTGCCGATCTCAAAGCCCTGCTTGTTGTGACCTGGATGCCTCCACAACACGCGGTGCCACAAGCCCCTCAGGTGCCCGTACCCAGCTCCCAAGCTGCAAAAAGGCTTCCCCCGGCTGGGACTTGGGGAAATGGTATCCAGTGAAGAGCCAAAAGGGTCACTTCTTACACACCCACGGGCATGCGGCTGGGCTGACCTTTCCCAAGGATGCAGCAGCCCCGACGGTGACCAGAAGAGCCACCATCGCCGCGGAGGGACAGAGCGTGGTCGCCTGCTCGGCCATCTGGCAGTGAAGTCTGGCCGGGCTGGAGGGAGAAACCAAAGGCTTTGTCTTTCCATGGTGACCATCGTGCCCAGGGACACTGAAAAAGACTCAGCATTTGGGTCTTTCGGGATTACGTTGCTTCATGGAAAAGGAGAGGTGAATCAGGACTCTCGCTTGCATTCCTGGTGTGTTGTTTTTCTTTTTCTCTCTAGAAGGTGCATATCCCACAGCACTGGGAGAATACAGCAGGGCAGAGCCGGCATTTCAAAGTTTGAGTGCCCAGGGGTCTTGCATCCCTGTAAAACTCCATATTTACTTACAGAGCTGCCAGGAATGACCAAGCACCGGTGACCTCCGAATGCCACGAGGGCTTTGCCGGCGCGGGCTTTGTGGGGCTGTGCAGCCGGCCGTGAGGATGAGCACCGGCCCGATCCAGACCTGACTTAACACTGTGGCTTTTTTCCACTCCTGCTGAACACAAGATCTCCATCCACAACGCACCTCCACGGCCGAAGGGACCGCTATCTTCTGCATCTCTTCGAGTACTTCCCTGCTCCGACCGAGGGCAGGAAGGGGAGAAGAATACCACATCCATCTGCCAGCACACAGGATCTCGCAGAGAGCTGGAAAAGAACCATCCGAGCTGGACGGGGTCCAGGGCAGCAGGGACACACACCCCTCTGCTCAGGAAAGGAGCCAGAGAGACTTTCATCGCCACGGCTCTCCCGGATCTCCATTTTACATCCCATCTGACCAAAAACCACTTCATCTTCCTTTTTTTGCGCTCGCACACACCTTCGGCATCAGCTGCCGGCGTATGGGAATGTGGTGGACTATTTAAGGAAAATGCCCAATAACATTACAATTACTTACCATAAAAGCCTCATGTTTCCAATAACAGCCTAATGTTCCAGGCACCTGTCCAGCAAACGCAGAGTTTTTACCTGCCCACTGCAGGATTCATGTCCATCACACTTCCCACCAGACATCTAGCTGTGCCATTGCAAAACTGCAAGGCTCTGGAAGACCTCAAAATAGCCGCCACGTCCGTCTGCAGTGGGGACGGAGCCAGCAGGACCTTTCATCCCTACGGGCAGTCACCTGCTGGCATCTGCAGCGGGTTGCAGGCAACAACTGGAGGGCGAGAGGCAACGCCAGAACCAGCAATTCACCTGCCCCCAAAGCTGTCCGTCTCTGGCTGGCAGCATCTGCCCGGCTTGGACTAGTGCTGCAGCTCCAGCGCGGTCCCCGGATGGCCACAGCTTCTCCTGCCGATGGCTGATGACAACGAAGGGGCCCAAGGAGACCAGATGCCTCTCTCACCTCCTAACACGGTCACCCCGATGCTGGAATGAGGCGGAAACGGACAAATGGAGCAAAAACAAAAGGGCTCATAAATGTTTTTCTTGGTCAGATCCCATGAGCCCAATCAGCAATATCCGCGATGGCTTTTACAGACCAGGCTGGGCAGCGTGATTTTGTTCAAATGTTCCCAGGGAACAAAAAAACATCGTGAACATGTGTCTTGCTGAAAACAGTCTCTCTGATATGAAACCATGATTGTTCACCAGCAAAGTTACTTGTGGGCTTGGGAAAGAGTTCAGGAGCAGAGGAGATGGTGTAACAGGATGTGGGCATCTACTCTCCCCGTACCAGCAGACAGTCATAAGCACTGGCACTTACCCAGCAGTCAGCTACGATTTGTTTGCACTCAGGGTTTGCTGGAAAATTGCATCCAGCCGTCCAGTTAATAAAAATCATCCTCATACAGCTCACCAGCAGTGTTTGCTGAATGAGAGATGGATGCTAAATTATTCACTCTGCACCATCGGAGTCTCAGCGGTGGAAGAGAGGGGAGGAAGAATTCACTGCTGCTAGTCATGCTATGCTGTCAGCTACGGAGCACTTCATTCTCAGGGCTGCGAGGCTACCATCTGGCACTAAATTCACCACGAAAAATGGAAAAAAAGAAGGCAGCATTTTTAAGCATTGACTGCTCATCGTACAGCAGTTCTAGAACACATTTTCTAACATTCATGAGAAGAACAAATCCAGGGGGAAGTGCAGGGTGGAGGGGATGATATGCCATTTAGAGTATTCCACCTACACAGATGTAGAAGACACATATGAGGGTACAAAATCGCATTCTGCCTGTCCTGCCTGGTACACCTGAGAGGTCAGTGGAGAGGGTGGATGTAGCATAACCTCCGAGATGTCACTGGGCTTCACAGCCAGGCACTTTCCCATTCCTCCAAGTATTCAGCTGTTCTCTTTGGCTGCTGAGCTACCTCTCAGCCCACTCGAATTTTGAAGGGTTTTAACCCTGACAACCAGGGAAATGAAAATATTTGTAAGGTGATCCAGCATTATGGGAGGACCTTGTTCCCAGTACACGACTAGAAAAGCTCAGAGAGGAAATTTTGAGAAATCGCTGTAGGACATTCACGGCCAGGTGCTTTGGTGTCCGTGGTGGAAGTGTTTTGGTGGAACTGCGTGGTGACAAGACTCTGGATGCATAATCCGTGTTTGGAAGCACACCCAGCCCTGCTGCATACCACACCGAACAATTCATTTTATCAGGAACCAAACAGAGGAGACACATTAAATAGCAGAGCGGAGCGTGTCCCCGCAGGCAGAGCTGGGGAAGAAGATAGAGCACCTTGGCTGGATATGAAAGGCTCCGGGAGAACAAAAGAAGAGAAGGAGGCAACAAAAATCAGACGGGTAAACAAGCTCACTAATTTGTTCAAAGAGCCACAGACTCTCAGCACTGAACACTAGAGATTTTGGGGGGGCTTTAGTAAAGATGGAGATGAGGGCACCATCTCCATCCATGATGTGATTCGTTAATCTCTTACGTGGCCCAGACAGGAGAGAGGGACAAAGATGCAGTATTGCCATGTGGCTTCCCACAGAGCATCGCAATGCTGGGAAGAACTGAAACAACCACAGCATGCCCCGGGTAAGGCCATTAACTGAGAGGTTTCTTCCTTTTCATGCTTTTTTCCTCCAGGCCATGTACCTTTCACCCTCAGTATGGCTCTAGAGATCACAGAGGCTGGCAAAGCATGCAGAGATGATGAGGGAGTTTGAAAATCTGGTTTAAGATCTTCAGCCTGCTGTGGCTTGGACTTAAAGCATCCACAACACTCCCAGGAAGACAAAACTTGACCCGTCTGCTGCCTTCCCAGCCCTGCCTGCTCCCAGACCATCCAGACTGCGTGAAGCTTGGGCTCCCATAATATATTGAATGTATACTCTGAGTATGTCCCTCCCCAGAGCTCCCAGCATGGGGCTGAGGGCTGCAATGAAGGCTATGGTGAGTCTGGTCTGGAAGACAAGTGTAGACTCATGATAGGAAGCACAGCTTTGCCCGGTAAGGTCCTGTGATAGCTGCAGAAAGTCCTACAACCTCACCCACACTTTCTTTGTTCGGTCCTTTACTGAGTCATTGCTTTGGAGAGGAGATTCATCCTTCCTGCTGATGGTCCATACAGCTACATATTGGTGAGATCCCTCGCGTGAGGTCTGTACTGCTAGTGGAGCTGCCCAAAGAGATGGCAGATCCTACACAGTCCCCCTGCTCCTGTGCAAGGTCTGAAACACGCTTGGAAAGAGGCACCAAGAACTCTAAACCAGCCTCCACCCAGCACAGAAATGCTCCCTTGTCCTTTGCTGGATTTCTGAGTGTCCCCCATTCCTCTGAGACCAAACAGCTAATTTCTATCAGTGACTCCTTTAGCATGTGTCTGGAGCTGAGGAACCCATGTCCTACCAAACACGGCAAAGAGTCAGCAGAGGCAAGGGCATGAAAACCAGAAAGCACTATGATGGAAAAGGAAGGTGACTGGGACACACACCCTCTCCTTCTCTCAGGAGTCTGTCCCTCTTTGGGGACCCGCAGGAAGAGCCAGGCTGGAGTTGTCGGCTTCGAAGGTAGCTCAGGAGTTGACATTTGCAATGCAACGTGAGGTGAGGAGAAAAGCAACCAGCTGATTCGAGGAAGAGACCCTGAACGTGGTACCAAAGCCACAGCCTTCACCAGGATGGAACCCAGACACAGCGTCCCACCAGCTTTATAGCTGACGCTGTTGATTTACTTACCACAAGGCTCACTTTTGCACCACATTTCATGCCTGGTGCCCCCCAACACAAGAAGGACCCCCTGACGGAAGGGGGCAGACCCTGGCTCTCTCTCCTCAGCACCTCCTTACGTGCCCCTTGCCATATACTCTGCCCACTGGCTTGACCCTTTGGAGACAGTGGCTCATAGTAGAGGAAAAAAAGTCTGATATGGGCTTGAATTTCCAGTCCTCTTTGGACTCTTCCACCTCTCCCATCTCTTCCTGCTCTGGAGCATGGACTGCTGAAGCTGCTGTTTTCTTCTCATCCCAGTTCCTTGCCAGTTCAGAAGTGATGCTGCTGCACAGCCAGAGGTGCTGGATGCTCTGTTTACTTTCTAGCTCTCTCTCCCCCTTTCTTTCTGAACTTGGTCTTTCTGTCCTTGAGGAGCTGAGGGACATTCAAAAGGAAGGCAAAACCCCCCAAAATACCAGGTGATAAAGTCCATAGTGCACTCTCCAGGTAAGGCACTCCTGCACTCATCCCTCGGTACGAGCAAGGGCACTTTCCCCGTTAGTTATTCTCTAGGCTGTCAGACTCATCCAGCCCGTTTCTTTCCCTGCGAAACACGGCAGGCTTTTAGCCCGAGCATTGGGGGGTGTTTGATTTTTAATGCTTACTTATTTATTTTTGACATTGCACAGGCCATTCCAGCACCAGCTTTATCTCCAGTGATCTTTGACCCCTGCGTGTCAGGAGTTCAATCTGGTACGTTCCACTCTTTGCCCCCACTTAATTCTTTTTTAGCTGCTCCGTCTTTGAAAGCTGGTGCCATATGCCAGCCCAAAAGAGTCCTGATCAATACCGGGGGACCACGTCTCTGTGACCTTGCAACCTGCACCGTAAAGGGCAGAGGGCAGAGCAGAGTGTTGGCCATGTTTTCATTACGAGATTTCAGCTGCGTTTGTTGGAGGGGGAGGGAGAGCCTTTCTTTCTTGCTTTCTTTCTTACTTTCTTTTCATGAAATTTAGTCCAGCTGGGACACCAGAGCTCCTGGCTGCCTGTCGACTCCTCTGCCTCATTTAATGAAAGTGAGCGAGAGAACCGCTAAAAATCGGGATGCCTGAAAAGGTGAAATAGAAAGACCAGCAGCACATCTCGGAATAAGAAAGGAATTGTTCATGCCTGTCCCTTTCAGACAGCCAGGGTGCTTTGGGGGTGCAAAGTCTCAGTCTCCCTTGTAGTGGAGGGACCCATTAAAAATCGCTCAGTCTGCACAGAAAAGTGCCGGCAGCAACGTTGCTGCTTTGCAAGGTGGGGGGCACCTGATTTCTCTCCCCCAAAGCTCAGCCTCTTGCCTGGCCAAGCCTCTGCCCCAGGGATAGAGTCCCCAGGAAGGTGCTGCGGATCCACAGCTGGGGTGCACATCCCTGCCTTGCACCCCACGTCGCAGGCACAGCGGTGGGGGTCCCTCAGGGCACGCTAGTCAAGGGCCACTGTATTTGAAAGCCACTCGTTTCTCAGGCACAGACCTGCCTCTTGGTCATTTGGGTTTTTTCTCCTCATTTCTGTGCCTGCTTTCTGCCCTGGCCGCTTTCATTTTTAGAACACAGAGAAGAACAGATGAGAAGGGAAAAGCTTGCGGTATCTCCTCGGGACAGCAGGGCTTTGCTGGTACTGCTGCCAGAGGGAGATTTAACCCAGCTTCGCTTCATCAGGGAGGAAAACCCAGTCCAAGCCAGAACCGTTCACCCAGGAATGGCCAGCTACCGAGTACCTGCTGGGTCTTCTCCGTTTGCTGCTGTGGGTCCCGTCCCCACGGCGCTGGGTGCTGCATCCCGGCAGAGCAAGGGGCCCCGTGGCAGGGCCGGGCTGTGGTGCTGTCGCCCCGTTTGCAGCACACCAACACGCTCCTTCCCTCGGGCAGAGGTCATGCCCGGTGCCGCATCCATAGCCGGGAAAAAGCTACTCCCCAGCACAAGCCCCAGACCTCCAAGGGATCATAGAACCATAGAATCATGGAATCACTAAGGTTGGAAAAGACCTGTAAGATCATCGAGTCCAACCATCCCCCCAACCCCCCCAGGCCCACTAAACCATGTCCCCAAGCGCCTCATCTCCACGTCTTTTAAATCCCTCCCGGGATGGGGACTCCACCACTGCCCGGGGCAGCCTGTGCCAAGGCCTGATGCAGGACAGAGCACGGCCGTGCCATCGGCCACCGCTGTGCAAGCCAGGTACTGCCTGGGCCACCGGGCTCTGAACTCGGCAGCCAAATCCTGCTGGGGGTCGGTCTCTTCTGCCAAGTAACAGCGATAGGATGAGAGGAAACGGCCTCAAGTTGTGCCAGGGGAGGTTTAGGTTGGACATGAGGAAAAAATTCTTCGCTGAAAGAGTGGTCAGGCCTTGGCACAGGCTGCCCCGGGCAGTGGTGGAGTCCCCATCCCTGGAGGGATTTAAAAGACGTGTAGATCTGGGGGGTGGGGGCATGGTTTAGAGGCCATGGGGGGGTTGGGTTGACGGGTGGACTTGATGATCTTAGAGGTCTTTTCCAACCTTAGGGATTCTGTGATTCTATGATTCTATAAACCTCCTGGTGCTGAGCACCTCCCGTTTCCCAGGGGTCCGCAGGGGGAAGATGTGATCAGCCCACACCCTCGATAAGCAATGGAAAGGGCCAGCGGGGTGTTTTGCCTGGTGTTTTTGGTTGAGTTTAGTTCCCGCTGTGGCACGGCTGCCCACACCAGTCCCACTCAGACCTTCCTCTCCCCGCACCTTTGCTTCCACCTCTCTGGGAGGAAGGGACAGCCCATGCCAGGCTCGGCAGGACAAAACCTGTGTCCCATCAGGAATAAAAGCGCTTTTGAACGACCCTTGCAGACTACCAGTTTGGGGTCAGTGGCTTGTGTATGACCCTCTTAGAGGACTTTTGGGGGCATTTTTGAGCTCAGATGATGTGATGACTCCCCCCTTACCCTAATTACCCAAAGCCCCGTGGGGTGACAGCACCACATCCCAGCTCTCCCCAGGGTGTCTGGATTTGTCTCCGAGGCTGGAGAGCCAGGAAAGCCCCCACTTGCACCGGTCTGCGACCCAAGTGTTTGCCCAAGGACAAGAACGATGGGCCAGTGCGCAGTACCCGTTGGTGGCCGGGGGAGCCGATACCCCAGACAGAGGGCACTGCTCTGCACCATCTAATTAACCCTTCTGACAGCTTCGATTAAAAATAAAGGGGCCTTCAGGTCCCTGCTGGAGTGGCCTATTTTACATGTGCATCTCCTTGGTTTTGCCTCAGCGTATGATGTTCAGGAGGCAGTTATTTCAGGAAAGGTACGCTATAGATAACTGATCTGCCAGCCAGGTGTCATGTTCCTTCATTTATTTTCAATTACTTTGTCTCTTTAGCTCCAGTGAGAATTGCCTGGTGTCAATTCATTTGGTCACCTCCGTGCCTGCCGCACCTCTCCGGAGGCACTTCTCCGGTGTGGTGTGATCCCTCCCCAGGGGCAGGCTGTTACAAAACAGCTCTGCTTCTCTTTCAGCTTCATCTTGTTCTTGTCTGCCAGGCCACCCCCAACTTTGTGCCCCTTCTCAGGGTCACACGGAGTTTCTGGGAGCAGCAACGGCGCGAGCAGGCAGAGGAGAAAACCCAATCTTTGGGGTGGGAGCCTCCCCCTGCGCCTCAGGGTGCTCACGACAGCGGTAAGCACGGGTGGCAGCAGTGCCCAGCACGCTCAGCTGCAAAGGGGTCCTGCCACCCTCCTTCCCAAGCGCATCTGGCTGACGTTATTTACTAGATGGCAAGTGCAAAGCCCCTGGACCTCCTCTGTCCCTTGGCTCATTGCTCTGAAGCTCATTTGCCCCCTCAGCTGCTGAACGTTGGGCCAGTTGGGGTGTCTACGAGTTCAAACAGTGAAGAGGACCAGGGGGCTTGGCTGGCCGGGAGGGCTGTTCCTCTCCTTTTGTGGGGAACTCCCCCAGGCAGAGCCGTCAGGACGAGAGTGGGAATCCAGGACCTCCCGGACCCGCATTTCGGTTTCCCTATGCTATGTGCACATGTACACGCGCAGAGATGCCTCGGTCCCCTCGTGCAGAACCTGCTTCTCCTGGTGAATCACAGAATCAGAGAATCACTAAGGTTGGAAAAGACCTCTAAGATCATCGAGTCCAACCATCAACCCCCCCATGCCCACTAAACCATGTCCCCAAGCGCCTCATCTACACGTCTTTTAAATCCCTCCAGGGATGGGGACTCCACCACTGCCCTGGGCAGCCTGTTAAAGACCCGTGAAGACCCGTGGTGCCCCTTTCACCAGGGACAGCATTGTCCCCTTGGAGGTGCGCCCATGGGTCTAGGCCAGCAACACCCCAAAGTCATCAGAGCACAGGAGTCGGGCACTGTCCTGGAAGCATCGGGGGAAGGTGGTTTGTGCTGGCAGCCACGGGGCTCGTCTCGTTCCTTCTGTGGACTCTGCTTCTCTCCTTTTTCTCCCTCCCACCAACACCCCCACCAGCACCGTGCTCCTCCCCACTGCCCAGCCAGAGCCGTCTGCCGGCTCCCTGCCCACCCTTCCATGCCCACCCCGGCTCCCCGTGACAGCGTGGGGACAACTGCTGAGACAGATGGCAGAGAAATGGGGACACTCCTGACAGGAGGAGACACCGATGTCACCAGATGTGTCTGGGAGAGACAACCCAGCCCTCCTGCCTCTTGCCAGAGAATCCCACACAGTGCTTTGTGATTAAAGACGGGCTGAACCCTTCAAATCCAAATTCCCCTGTGCCTAGGGGAAGTCCAGACCTGCAGTTTAAGCCTAGTCAATGCTCCAGCTGAACCCTCTCATGGTGGACCGCCTTTGGGATGAAGTATCTTCGTGCTTGCTTACACTGCTGGGCACCTTTTTCCCTGCCTGAGCTGCTCTCCAAGTGCCACCTGAGCCATTCCTGGCGTGTCCCCACTCCCGCTGGCACCCTGAGCTGGCAGGGCTGGTGACATGGGCCAGCTCCGTGCTGATGGTGATAACAGCAGGGACCAAGAAGGGCATGATGTAATTTTCAGATCCCTCAGGAAGTTTTCAGCAGCGATGGCTGGAAAAAAACAGCATTTTCCTGTGAAAAAGGGCACATTTGCTCTGGTTTCAATGAGAAAGAAATAAATAGAAAGCCTGGTAGTGACTGTCCTTAATTGATTAGTCATTTCTGCAGATGATAATTGCACATCAAAGGACTGAGATCCTACTGTTTCATGCAAATGTCCTTACGAATAGCAGCAAGGCACAGGGGAAGTGGATACAGGAAATAAATCCTTTAGAAGCTACCCAGGAGAATTTGGAGCTGGAGTTTCATTTCAGGAAAACAATTTTGCTCTGAACGTGCCTGGAAGAAATATCCCCAGCCTCAGCCCCTTCCCGAGCACCAGAAACACGGAGCGGGAGGATGCCCCGGGAGCGCCGGGGTGAGGAGCTCTCCAGCCAGGGGAAAGCGTTGCTTCTTCAGACACCAGTGGGCAACTCCAAAACGCAGTTGGCTGCAGAGCCAGGGGCTGAGACCTTGCAGGTCGCGCTTGCAGAGGTTATGGTCGCAACCCCAGGAAGACCAGCAGCCCTGCAGCTTGGTGCATCAGCTGCCAAGGACCAAGTCTGGGGAAGGAGTGAGGTGTCCAGAGAAAAAAGCATGTCCGTGACTGGACTAAAATTGGAAGATGGGCCTCCTGTCCCTCCTGCTTTTTGTGCGTCATCCCCAGTTTAAGATCCTTTCTGCACATCGCAGTTTTCTGCGCTCTCTGACGTGGCTGGGGTGTCCAGTCTGACTCCTGATCCCCAAGCTGCGACGTCTGGGGCGGTTGAACCGCCAGCTCCTGGGCTCACATGAGAATCTCCGTGCTCATTTAATTATTTCAGCGAAGCTGCTAGCCCTGGTGTCTGGCAAAAGAGGCTTGTGAGCATGACTCAGTCAGCTTCCAAAAGCAGCAACGAAAAACAAGAATCTGCTGTGAGCTGCATCTTGATTTTTAAGCCAATCTCGTGATGTTTTGCAGAGCCAAAGCATGGGTCTCTAACATCAGGACAGCACCATAAACCGCAGGTTTTTTCTGGGTGCTTGTAAGCAAACTGTCCATATTGCAAAAGGACCGTGGCACGTTGTCATCACGGGGGTCACAGAGACCCCCCTGCCTGTAGGGAGCAAGGCCCCCCGGCATCCCCAGGGCTGCAGTCACAGCATGGGTGAACCTTTTGCGGGTGTCATTTCTTGTTTGGGCTATTTCGAAGGCTCCTGGCTGCCCTCACACCTGCCCCCTCACTGGTCCGGGTGAATCCCAAACCCACGATCCCTCCAGGGCCCCGTTTCCCAAACATCGCTGAGCAGCTCTGAACAGGGGTGGGTGAGGCAGACCCGGGGGCAACACCAGACTGTGCTCTCCTACCTGCCCAGCCCAGGGCACCATTCCCTTCTTCAGACCAGCGGTCAGAGGTCTGCAGAGCAATAAGCTGCCCTCAGCCCTACATGGAGGATGACTATGGCCAAGCGAAGAAGTGTTTATGGTTGTGGAGAAGCTGTTCTGCAAATCCCTCCAGCCTAAACTCCTGCTCCAATGGTCCCTACAACCTATGGTGACAGCAGGGAACTGGATTTGACCTTCTACTTGGTCCTATCCAACTCTGTATGTCCAGGTTCCTACATGCATATTACCTTCAGCATGAGTTAAAAACCAGCTGGCATTTAATTATTCCTTCGTCTCCTCATCACCGTCACTGATGAAGTCATCGGCGGAGCAGCGCTTTGGATCCTCAGGGTAGGCTGAATTCCCCTGCTGACCCGCTGAAACCGCCACAGCAGCCAGGTTCAGAACCGTCACCTTCAGACGTCTTCGGCGTGGAGAGCTGTTGAGAGCTCCTTCCCTCTTCGTAGCCACTGAAGAGAAATAGGCACTTTCGGGGCATGAGTCATCTGACCTATTTAGCCACCTTAGGAAGAAATGAATGAGTCCTTAAGAGGGCTTGTTTCTTTCCACTGTCTAGACAGCCAACCTCTTGACTGCCAACACCTACCCCTGCTCTCCTGGAGCACGGCAGGCACCCTTCCCGGGCTGGGGAGGGATGCCGGCTTCTTGTGGGTTTCCAGCCCAGGCGGAGGGTTGGATGACCCCTGGACATCCTCAGAGGGATTTGAGCTTGGCCTAACTTTGCTCGCTCTGAAGGCAAGGGAAGATTTCAACACCAAAAGGGTGGAAATCCACTTCTGGAAAACCTTCTCGGCCTCTAAGGGAGGGTTTCGTGGAGCTGAGCTTGCTCTGGCCATGCTGGTCCTAGGACAGCACGGTACGGGCCATTTCAGCTCTGAACAACATCTGGCTGTGTAAGCCAAGAAGTGGCTTATTATTCTAGGCTAAACCAGCAAGACTGACTCAACCATCGGGGTGGTACAGCTACGTGACTGTGCCCTGGAGCTGCCACCATCCCACCCGGGGCCCTGTGCTCTACGGTGTGTGCCATGGTATGCCTGAGCCCACGGAGTCTCTACCTGGTCCTCACACGGGTGCAAAATGGAAAAGATTGTGAAGTTTAAAGAATCACCCTAATCTTAGGAGAAAGCCCAATTACCATCACTTTTTGTGATTCCTGGGACCATAATGACTTTCTTTACACAGGAGAAGGAAAATGCAATTTTCCTAAGCAAGCAATTACCATCTTTTTCAGCTCGTCGTGGTCTGTAGGCCACCTACCTCTGCTTCTCTGCTAATCTCGCATCACAGTTCAGCTCCTGAGCTCTCCTTCAGCCTTCTTCTACAGGACCACAGCTGACAAAGGTCCATAGATGCCAGTAAGATTTGGTGGCATGAACTGATGAGGACGGGGAAGGCTTGGGAAGGTGGTACTATGCAAACCAAAAGGGCTCTAACACAGTTAAAAGGCGGCTGTGCATCTAGGAATGAAACCGGTTGGCTGCGTCCAGGAAAGAGGGACTTTGGCACTGAAGAGAGCCAATGGCTGACAAATGGCCTAAAGTCATCTTTTGTTTTAAAAGCAGGGGAAGAGTGAGTCACAGCAGGGATTGGACTCACATCTGTGCTCCACAACCCTGAGGCAGATCCTGAATGCTGTGGCTGAGGCATTGGACCATATTTTGGAAAGCATGCTCTGATACCAGCGACGGTACAAACAGGGCTCTGAAACCAGTAAAACAGCCTGAAAAAAGGCTTTATGGTGAGAAACACAGAGAATGCATGTTTTTAATTAAGCACAAAGGTTGAGAGGGCTCTTGAGCACAGGTCTAGCCCAGCAAAGCCATCCTAGAAGGGACCCTTGCAGCTGGAGGAAACAGGTTCAGCCAGAGTCAAGGGCTAGAAGCTGAAGCCAACAAATTCAAATGGGAATAAGGGAGGTGCCACTAACCATGGGATTCATTAGCCACCGAACCTGTGTGAAAGGACTTCATGCTCTGGAAGTGCTTGAATAAAGATCCACTGTCTTTGTGAGAAGAGCTTTAGGCAAACAGAAGACACCCTCAGGCCAAGAAGAAGTGACTGGGCTCTGTAGATGCAGAAGTGCATGAAACACTGGCCTGGGGCACGGACGGAGAGGGCAGAGGCACCAGCCTGATCCAGCAACCGCTGGTGCCACGGCCCAGATTCATCCTTTTGGGGCTAAACACATCACCGAGGTGCCTTCTGCAGCTGGTGGGAAGAGACAGCCGTGTCCCAACTGCAGCTCCTCCTGCGAATGTCTGCTGCCCTGTGGCAACACCCCATCTCTTCTGGCAGCAGAGGAATCTTTGGGAATGTCTTGGAATCTCTGTGGAGTGACTGAACCCCCCCAAATCTCAGGGATTTCTTACCTCAGTCCCTCCCTATTTGCTCCTGCCCTTTGCTACAGGAGCCTACTCTTCCTCAAGGATCTGGGACAGTCGCAGCAGGGAAGCACACACTGAGATTTTGGAGCTTTATGTAAGCATCAGGAGAGGGCTACCAGGGGGATCTCATGGAGTTAAAAATGATCCCCCCAACACTCAGTCGGTGCCAGCGCAAGCCCAGGCACCCAGCACCCCGCAGCCAGTACGAGCCCTGCCGAGGCAGGAGTCTGAGTCATGCCCGGCCATCACGAAGACAAGAATGAGACCACGTTCAAAATTAATATATATTTTTATTGAATAGTTGCTCTAAGTGGGCTTGTGAAGCCACCCATAGAATTACTTCTTTCATCTCAGCAGTGGTTCAGTAACAGTTATTAGCTTTGCAAGAGAAGAAAACCAAACAGAAGAGGGTGCATTAAAATAAATACGTTATTTTTTTTCTTATCTTTAAAATAAACTTTTCAAATAAATACTTTGGTTTTTTTTATTTTTTTCCTTAAAAGGTACAAGAGTATTGTCAAAAAACAGCCATCAGGTTATAAACATATATTATACCTTATAGAAAGGAACCCAAATAAAGACAGCCGGGGGAGGGATCTCTTTATACACTGTACAGAATGCCTTTGTACCAATTAAACGGAGAATTAGAGGCTTCGGTTCTTGGTACGAGACTCTCCTTTGAAGCCAAGGGTGATGCGTCTTCTAAGGAGAACTTTGTGCTGAGGACCCCCGGGGAGGCAGGAGGCTGCGGCAGCCGCTGCCTGTCCGCGGAGCATCGCAAAGGCCTGAGGGAACCGGGGGGAAAGGGGGGGCAGGGGGAGAGGCAGGGGAAGGGGAAGGGGCTCCGCCGGGGCAGGGCGGCAAGGTGGGGACCGGCCGTGCCAGCTCCAGGGTGACCACGCGCCTCTCGGCTGATGCTGCCGAGGGTGTGAGAAACCTCCTCTGGCAATGCCCGGGCTGGGTTTGATCCTGCTGATGTTGAAGACCTTTGGGGTGCTGCAGGAGAGACCTCGCCCCGCTCCCCCTCGCCCGCCGCTCGCACAGCCGCTCTGCCCCACGGAGGCGTGCGATCTCTTCCATCCATCCATCCAACGTCCCCCCTGCCTGCAGCCCCCCCCTGCCAGGGGACCCTTCAGCCTCCCTGGCTTGTGCCCTCAGGGGGTCCTTCCGCAACGTCACCCCAAGAGGGACAACAGATCTCACCCGCGTGAGCTCCCAACCTGCACGCTGGGAGAAAGAGTTTGCAAGAGATCCCGGGGCTCGCTGAGGAAAACCCCAAAGCAGACTGAGCCCAAGGAGATCACAGCTCTGGTTTGGCCCACATGGACCAGATTCTGACCAGCAGCCTCCAGCTGCTGCAGGCATCCCGCAGGTCTGGGCTCCGCGGGCTCCTCGAAGGAGACGAGCCCGAACTGGGTCCTACTAACGACCAAGAATGGGCTTTGGGGTGGGGGTACATCCCTCATCTACTTTCCTCACATGCTGATCACTAAAGGTTAGACCTCCCGACATCTGAAGGTACCTTCCGATACCTCCCGGCTTTCTCCAAACACCCAAGGGCCAGAGACAGAGAGCAAACTAAGAAAGCGGGTGCTGGAAACAGCGAGTTTGGGGCATGGTGTGCTCCTTCCCCGCGCAGTCCAGCCGTGCAAACCCCGCAGCAGCTCCTCTCACCCCTCCGCTCGTCCCTCTATTGCACTAACGCAGCCGTTCATGAACGGTTATTCTGTGCTTCGGCATCTTTGGGTCGATGACACTTGCCCGCCAGCCCTTGGGTTCACACATGGGGATGGGGAAGAGCGAACTCAACGGGATTTGATGGCAATCTGAGAGTAGAGCCCCAAAGAGCTTCCCCCCTCTTCTTTGAGGTACTTGGCTGGCACTGCTGTTTCTCAGGGGTGGGTGGGCAGCAGCCCAAGGACCACTTCTGCCCTTCCACCAGGAGGGTTGGGGAGCTGGGATGGGAGGGAGGCTCCACCTTGGTCCCCAGCGACCCCTCCTCACCAGTGCTGGGACTGACCACATGTTTACCAGTAGAGAAGGAGGGGAGCGGGACCAAGGGAAGCCTTGGAGAAAGCAAGCACCAGCAGTTCTTGCGTGGATGGGGCTTCCTGGGTGGGAAGAGGAGGCTCCTGCATGGGGAGCAGAGCAGGGGGAGCTCGGGTCCCGCTCAGTAGCTCCTGCCTCCTGCTCCTTTGGCACCCGAGTCTCCCTTTCCCTGTCCAAATCTGCCCTACAGCCCTGCACGTTTCCTGGCAAAGGAGCCCGGAGCCGGTAGAGACACACAACCCGGAGATACGTTCCCTCACAAAGGGGCTCCATCCTTCACAAATCACAGGGGCGCAGGGGAAAGAGAGGACTCGGCATGCGACTCTCCCATAAGAAAACCAAAAAAGACACGTCAGGACAGAGAGAAACCCAAACTGCCAGGACAAGCAGCTGCAAACAAACATCTGGAGCAGATGTTATCTGACTCATTACAGGGTGGGGCAGGAAAGGGGCTCGCAACCCCAACCAAAATTGGAGTCCTCTCTGCAGGGAAACCAAACTATCTGGCAGCCGGAGATGGGGAGGGAGCAGGATGGATCTGGTCTGAAGATGTTAGGAAAAGCTCAGGAAAAAACATGATCAGAGGCTACCCACAGCCTTCCTGACACCAGATGAGCTCAGTGAACCAGACCTGGCCTCCTTGGAGAGCTTTTGGCAAATCCCGACCTGTCCTTCTGCTGAGAGCAAGGAATGGGAGCTGGCTGAGGCCCCCCCCGACGGAGCGGGAAGCAGTAACCCCACGTGAAGCCACCTGCCCCTACGAGCAGCTCTAAACTTCTCTAGCCCCTGCAACTGCAAGTTGTGGCTTTGCATTTTGCCCTCAACCCAGTCAAACCAAAGCCCCGCGCTGGTCTGACAGCCCTCGGTGCCCATCTGGGGCTCTCCTCCTCTCCAATTCCCTTCTACGTGTCCCATATTTCATAAAATACATCTCGCCGCTTTGTCATTTCTTGGAGATGAGACGTTCAAGAGACCTGGCCGGACTCCTCAGCCCTGCACCCAGGCTATGGCACGATTCCCCGGCCGAGATGGGATTTCCGCACCGACCCAGAAAAATCCCATTAGGCAGAAGGCTGCTGGCAGGCGTCCTGGCCTCCTCCCAACTCCTGAAGGTAAATATGCTGCAATAGTAGCGCAGGGCTCCGCCTCGCCGTGCTGGTGCCAAGCAAAACTGGCTCTGGGGAGCTGATATGTGGACAGCCATCTTCCCATCCTCCGGCTCCGGCACCTGGGGGAGGTCACCCCCCGCTTGCATGACTTCGGAGGCCGTGAAAATGATGAAGCTTCGCATGTTGAGTCATTCCACCATCAGGAGAGGAAGCAATGAATTGCAAAGATACAGAGGTGGTAACTAAATTTACAAGTAGGATCCACTTAAAGAGGAGAGAAAAAAAAAATTCGAAGTAGAGCAAGTTGGAAAATTCTGTTCATTAGTTTTCTTTAAAAAGTTTCAATGAACTCTTTCACATTCTCATTCAAGTGAGACAGTTCCTCAAATCCTCAGTGAAAAAGGGACTTTTTTTCCCTAAAAAAAGTTGTACATTTTTTAGGAAGAAGGAGTTTAATCAGCACCAATAGAAAAGTGAACCGAGCGTTCAAAAGGAAGGAAGCCTCTTGGTGGAAGTCTCTCCCCCAACCACCGCTTGGAAGGAGGGAGCCAAGCAATTATTGGCCTGTGGATAAATATGTTTGCCATATATTTTATAACTGCTGCCACAGAGACATGGACTGATCTTATGGGGGTAGACCTACAGGGCATCCTCTGAGAAGGTCATTGCCTGAAAACCCAAACGATTTCAGAGTCCGGGGCTGGCCTCAGAGGATGTGCAAACTGCACAGACGTGGCCTCTCCCTTCTTAATGCCAGGAGCTCCTCGCCGTAACCCAGCGCATCGTCCTGGATTCCCCACAGCTTATGGGAACCTTTGGCCAGAGGAAGCATCTTTCAACATCCCCCCTCCGGCTCCAGGTGAAATCAGGGTGAGGATTTCGGTCATGTCCGTAACACGCCCCAGGCACAAACTTCACTCCAGGGATGGGATTCATCTCCCCTCCCGCAGGGAACCGCGAGTTCAGTGTTTGGGTCCCACTTGGGTCAAGGAAGAGAGGCACCGCCAGAGCATAATTTAATGAATAATGTTTTCAAGTGGGATGAGTCACTCTCTGGAACCGCTTTCCTCTGCAACAGAGGGAGCTTGGATCTGCCGTGATTTTTAGATAGCAAATGTATGGAAAGAGGAATCCCATCCTGAGAGTCTACCTCCTGCCTCACCCACCCTCTCTCTGCAAAGCAGATCCCCCCCAGGACAATCTGTGAACCTCCCTTTCCCCCTCTCCCGACTACCTGGGAACTAAAGATCTAGGATTAGCAATAAACAGACGGGGAAATCATCTTCCAGCATGTGCAAGTGTACCAGGAAGCCAAACCTTGCATCTGGCACCATTCACAGCAGTATCATGAATATTATTAGTAATAGACCTAGCCATCCTAACGCTATATTTATATATACAAAAATAGATCCACAGAACTCTACGTAAAGAGGTGGCAGAGGGAAGGCGTTGGGTGAGCCCCGGATGGCAGGGTCTTGGAGGAAGCCAAGGGACATGTTGCATATATTTCTCCAGGGGAACCATTCGCTTCCCTCTGCGCTGACACACCTCGGAGGAGGGACAGGCAGGCAGAGCCGAGCACTGGGACCTCATCCCGGCTCCAAACTCCCCCGACCGATCGGCCGATGTCAGCGGGGCCGCAACTGAGAGCTGGCACCCCGCGTTTGCAAGCGGAGATGGGGCTGAGCCCAGGACCAGGGGGAGCTCCCCCCAGCTGCAGTGATGGGTTGGGCTTCTTCTCATCACAGCAAGTAAACCACGAAGCACTGACCCCGATTCAGGTTTCCTTCTGGTCTGCAGACAGCCCAGCCCCAGGGCTTGGGTCAGACCCACCTCCAGCTTGCCGCAGGCAAGAATTTGCAGAATACCCTCAGCAGTGCCGGCAGGGTTTGCCGGCCGGCGTGAGGCTGGTGTTGGTGTGACACGCCGGTGGGCCAAGGAAAGCGAGGTGAGGACTCAAAGGCAACTCCTGCAGGGAGGGAAGGTCTTTTGACACCCTCTTCTGCTCTCCGTTTCCCTCCATCCCAAAGCAGGAGCTGCAGAGGTCCCCGCGGGGGAGTCCCCCGGGACTGGTGCTAATGGTCAGGGAGAGCAGTGCGAGCGGCAGCTGTTGACAGTTGGGTTTTGGTATATTTTTTAAAGTGAATTCAGTGCTGGTGGAAGGTACCAGATCGGGGCTCTCGGGGCTCGAGCAACGGAGCTGGTGCCTGTGGCATCTGCTCGGTGGTGGGATGGAGCTGGGCGGCAGCTCCCACCCCGCAAGGGTTGGTGCTCTGGAGGCAGCCCCTCATGGCATTGAGAAATGAATGGCAATTTCAAACCAGCTTCTTGTTCTCAGCCAAATCCCAGAGGGGACCTTTCCCTCGCTGCAGTCGGGCAGAAGCGAGTGGGCTGGGCTGCCTCCGATAGCTCCTTCCCCTGCCAGAAGGTTTCTAAAGCCTCCCACACCTTCCCTTCCTCTTTGAGACAGAAAAATACGATGCCACCTCATTTTGAAGCTCGCTTGCTTCTCCCAGAGGCTTCCAAGCCCAGAGGGAAGCCACTGCCACCAGTGGGACCCCACGGCACCCCAGTCCCTTGGGGAAAGCGGACCTACGGCCACGTGAGAGGAGAGAGGCCACCCACGAAAAGTGCTGGAGAGAGATAAAGAGAAAGAGAAGGAGGTCTGGCAGCTGGAGGACTCTTGCACGGGAGATGCGTCGACCTGCCTCTTCCCCCCATCGGGAAGGACCACACCATGGGGCACCTCTGAGAGCAGAGTCCCGAGGACCCCCCGGGTCGCCCTTCCCCGGGGGAGGGCACCCGCAGCTCTCTCTGGTCCCTCACCCGCGGGTACAAACCCACCGCTTCCCACCAGCTTGGTGCCAGCTCCCCAACCGCCTTCGTGCTCCCAGCGGCTGGGGCACCCCCAGTTCACCTGTCTCATTCCCGGGAGGTGATGGTGGGTAGCGGGGAGCGCTGCAGAGCAGGAGGGGGATGGAGGGGAGAGGAGGAGGAGGAGGAGGAAGAGGAGTAAAGCCTGCTTCTCCTCCCCGGGAGGGTCATACCGGCTTATCCAGCGTCTTGGGGAAAGGCGTGCCGCTGGAGGAGGAGATCTTTCTGCAGACCGTGTTGGTGTGGCTCTGGCAGCGGCAGCCGGGTCGTTTCAGGCCGTCGTAACCCCGCTGGCACAGTTTGAGGCACCCCAGGGTAGGAAAGTAGCAGCAGAGGCAGGGCATGAGGAGAGAGAGGAAGCTCATGGCAGCCCAGCGGGCACAGCAGGACCCCGGCCCGCAGGAGCAGGGGTCGTCGGCGCAGGTGTCCTCGTCGTCGGTGGAGCAGTGGTAGAAGAGACCCTTGACGCAGCAGAGGCAAGTCCCGTAGTCGAGGAGGCTCTCGGGGGAGCAGAGGCAGCGCTGGTTGCAGAGCCAGCAGGAGGGCAGGCTGCGGGCGGCCGTGCAGCGGGCGCACTTGCAGCGCCCGCACTCCTCGCAGATGAAGAGGTGGCCGGTGTGGAGGGTGGGCTTCTCCCCCACCCCCTTCAGCGGCGATTCCTCCGCTTTCAGCTCGCCGGCCCGGGGCTGCGTCCGGATGAGGGAGTGCCCGGAGTGGGACGGCGTGAGGCTGCTCAGGAGGCGCTGGTCGGAGGCGGTGGTGCTTTGGGAGACGGAGCTGGCCGTGCTGGAATGGCTCATGTGTTGCTGCAAAGGTGGCATCTGGTGCTGTTGGCTGTGGCTGCGGTGCAGGTCCTGGAAGGTGGAAGACACCAGGCGGTCCTGGGACCACTCTTGCTTGTGTGGCGGCTGGGACAGGGAGGGGTTGGAGCGGGCTTGCTGGAAGCAGGCAGCCGGTCTCTCCACGTAGTTGTTGCTGGCACGGATGGAGCGGATTTGGTCAATGGACAGGACCTGCTGGAAGTCCTCAGCGGGTGGGTCCATCGTCTCGTCACAGCTGAGTTCAGCCACACTGGAAGAGAGCTGCATTTCCAGGAGCGAGGAGACCCTGCGGCATCAGGGCACATCTAAAAATCCTAAAGGATGGGGCAGGAAGACAGAGAAAACGTTTGTGTTACGTCTTATGTGTATGCATCCATGCAAACCAGGAAGCAAACACTGGCTGGGGAACTCCTAACGGACTTATTTCCAACAACCAGACTCAAAGTACTTCTGTGCCTGGGGAGACTCAGGCTGGACATGCCCAAAAGGCAAGGGCTGGAAGATCTGTCCCTTGAAACAAGGAAGCACAGCATCCAGCCGGTCTTTTGAGCTTTTCCTGTCCTTCCAGAGGATTTCCCACCCCTTGCCGGCACTGATGGACGCCGTCTGTCCTCCCTCTTCTTCCCCCGGGCCCTCTCCAGAGGAGGGGAAACTCGAAGCTGTGACTTATCCAGAGCCAGTGACAGGACTGGGAATGGCATCTCCTCCGCAGCAGGAGACTCCGGTTTGGGGCTTCCCAGCACACCCCGAGCAGCCTCCCGGCGCCGTACCCTGTACACACCGGGGGCAGGGGGATGGAGGGGATCTCAACACAGCTAATTTCAGGCAGCATCGGCAACAAAATGAGACACACGCTTGGCCAGGGACAGGCCAAGCCCACAGACTCTCCAAATCTTGGCGGTTCCCCCTGCAGCCTCCACCTGCAACCCAGCGACAGCCCAGGAACCAATTTACCCCCGTGCCCAGCGCCGAGAAGGGCAGGTTTCTCTTTAGCCCCGGCACAAACACGGGGTGAAGCAGGGAAAGCAGACTTTGCAGCAGGCAAGCCCCGTCTTGCTCCTCGCGCCGAGGCTGCCATGCCGTTTGCTGTTGTTTTCAGGAAACGGCACTTCCCGCTGGCAGCGGCGCCCGCTTTATCCAGAGGGAAGGTCAGGAGCATCCGAGGGCTGCGGGCTGGGGCAGGGAGGACCCCCGTGTCCCACAGCTGCCCCCCACCACCACCACGGGGTTTGACCTCGTGGCATCAGCACCATCGCCAAAACCTCGGGCTGCCAGACCTCGCCGCTGGCGTCCGGGCGAAACCTCGGCGGGGCTGGGGCTGGGCGAGGAGAGGGGGCAGCAGGAGGGGGTCTGCAACGGAGCCAGGTCCTGGCCCTCAGGAGGGAGGGAGAAAGAATCTTCCCCCTTCTGCTGCCTGCCAAACGCAGCTGCCCAGGAGCGCAGAGAGGACGGAAGCCACTCGTTGCATGCCAGAGCCCAGCGAAGAGCTGGCCCCCAGCACTTCCAGCCCAGATCTCAATATCGGATACGTGCTTTCCGTGCACAGCCAACTTCCCCGGGACAAAGCCATTCTCCTCTGGCAGATCCAATGCGTGATCCCTCAGTGACACCGATATTGTCACGGTGCCCGGGCCCGCAGGAAGGCTCTGTTTCAGTAGGAAGCTCCCCACCGGCGTTGCACATGGTCAGCAGGCCAGGCGGCCGCCGGCGGCGGAGGCTTTCAAGTAGGTGAGGGGCCACAGGTAGAATCTGCTCATGCAGCAGAGAGAGGCAGAGGGAAGATTGATTTTCATTAGCTAGGCTGACCTTGAAGAGCAGGGAAAAGCAAAGGCAACTTACTTTGACTGTTCAAGCAAGATCTGGTCTCTCCCATCCCCCTCCCCGGAAAGAAAAGGCAACTGATCTGCTTAGATTTGGGTTTTTCCGGCGCGTGGAGCCCACCTGCCGCCCCTGCCACGCGATCTCAAGCAAGATGCTCACCCCGTCCAGGCAGACGCGGACAGCGAATGAGTCCCTCTCCCAGGACACCCACAACTGATTCGGACACCGATTTGTTTAACAGAAATACCAAGGTGAATTAGGAGGGCACGGCTGACCCAGGGAAGGTTTTGCGAGCACGCTGCCAGGATGAGAACGGGCCGCAGAGGCAAAACACCCTCTTGTGAGGTGTTACCTGCTGCCACTCAGCTCCTCACCGGGGAAGGTCTTGCTAAAGCACAGGCTGGTGAGCTGAAGCCCCCTGGACCCCTGAAGAGATATGACCCATCTCAGCCTGCAGCTGGGACCATGCAGAGGGTCCCGCGTCCCTCGTGACCCAGATCCCATCTTGGGGTGGGATCGTTCAGGGGACGATGCTGATTTACACCCGGGGAGGAGCTGCTCACACCGGGGTGTCCATCCCCTCTAACCTGTGCGCTGGGATTTGGCGCTACTCGGGCATTAGGACTCGGCCAGCGAGACTCCCGTGAGGCTCCCGTGTGGGGCTTGAGCCGAGGTGTGACCCAAAGGGAGAGACGAGGCAGCGGAGGGTCCCGCTGCGATGGAGGCAGTGGAACTGGGAGATAAAGAGCAGCCGAGGGGCAGAGCCAGTTCAGCTACACCCAATCCTCTACGCAAGACCTGGAGCTCAGGGACACGAGGAGACCCGTGAGCCACGCTTAGGCAGGAGGAGCTGCCCAGGGACACTGCGAGGAGGAACAGAGCCCCGGGGACAGCAGGCAGAGCGGGGAGCTGGCCATCGGGCCATGCCGTGCGTTGCAACCTGGACACTTCGGATCTGGGTCCAGGACACAGCATCCCGGGCAAGACAGGTCCTGGGAGGATCCCCAGCACTGAACTGGGGCCCGAACACTCCTGACCTACGATCCCCAGGCATAGGGGTTAGACATGGACCCAGAGTTGCTGCCGAGGGGAGGCAAAGGTCCCTCTGAGACCCCAGGGGATGTGAGCCAGAGGATCTGGGGGTCCTCCAGTCCAGTTGGATGGGGGGAAGGGGGACTGAATGACTGGAGCTGGGACCCCGCTCCTGCCTCCCCTCCCCAGGGGAGCCCAGTGCCCCCCACTTGCTCCCAGCCCTCCCTGCTCCAGCCCGATCCCGGCACTGCAACCAGTCCATACCCCGGCCCCACTGGTCCCGCCATCCCCGAGGCACTGCTGCACCCCTCCCTGCCTACCTGCCCGTCTGGGGGGGACCGGGCAGCGTGTCCCCAGCCTCCTCCTCCTCCTCACACCCTGCCTGCGAGGCAGGCATGCCAGCCCCGGAAACCGGGCGAGCTTTATGGCCGCCAGCAGCCCCAAACATATAAAGTTCGTGTGATAATGGGCCAGAGGAGGGATCGTAAAAGCAAATGATTTACAGGCTGGAGGTGGCTGCAAGCCGGGGACGAGCTGCACAGGGTGCCCAGGTGGGAGAAAAGGGCTTTTTCCCTCCGGAGGGACCCCCTCACCCTGTCCCGGGTGCTGCGGGGTGGAGCGGGGCGGTGGCGGGAGGCTGATCCCCCAGCCCCGCTCTCCACGCAGCCCACGCGTGGCCCGGATCCGGGCTGCAGCCCCCGTGCACAGCCCCGCCGTGTGCTGGTTCCCCCGGCCCTCCGTGCGACACAGCCCACGCGTGGCTCGGATCCGGATCCGGCCGGCAGCCCCCAGCCCCACCGTGCGCACAGCCCACGCGTCCCCAGGACCTCCGAGCACCGCCCTGCACGCAGCCCGTTCGCGTTCGGGACGCCCCAGCCCCGCTGTGCACACCACCCACGCGTGACTCTGTCCCACACCTCGCCCCCAGCCCCACCGCGTCCACCCCACGCGTGCCCAGGACCCCCATCCCCACTGCACGCGCCTGCCCAGGAGCCCCAGCTTCATTGCACGCTCACAGCCCGCGCACGTCCAGGGACCCCCGTCCCTCCGGCAAACAGCCCACGCGTGTCCGCGCACGCCCCTTCCCCGTCCCGCAGCCGCGCCGGGCGGACTCACCCCGCCGCCGCCGCCTCCTCCGGTCCATCCGCCCGCCCNACCGGGCCGAGCTCCGCGCCCCGGGGAGCGGGAGCGGGGCCGGGCCGGGCCGCCCGCGGGGGCAGCGGGGGAGAGCCCGGGAGGGCTGCCCGGCTCCGGCTTGTGAATGCAGGCTCGTCCCCGGCGCTCCTTGTGAATGGGGGCAGCGTGGAGGATGGGAGGGAGGGAGGGATTTATTGCTGCCCGTTAGCATCTCTCTCTCCCTCTCTCTGCCGCTCGCCTTCCCGGAGCTGGAGCTCTTAATGCTTACCTAAGTGGCGTCATCCAGCTGAAATTGAATCGGCCCATTAGCGGTCCCCACAGAGCCCTGGGCATCCGCTCCCCAGATAATGACTGCAACGGAGCCGGGGGCAGCGCCGAGGCTGCGGGATGCTGCAGGCACTATTTAAACATTTCCGTCTGCCTCGGGCTGCGCTTCCCCCCCTGCGCCCACCGGGACCGCCCGCCCCGGGGCCCCGCCGCCCCCCAGCCCATCGTTCCCCCCCCGGGGACGCCACACGCTGCTGGCCCCGGCCGCGGGGTCGGCGCTGCCTCGGCGTCGCGGGTATCACGCGATGCCGGGGGCGCGGGGTGGGCTCGGTTCGGTCTGACGCGGCGGGCGGGTTGTGTCGGGAGCGCAGGGGGTCTGGCTGCAAAGGGCCGGTAGGGACCATCGGGCTCTGTCACCTTGGGCGACTCGCTTGGTCTGCAAAGTGCTGTGAAATGGGCGCAGTCACCTTCTCCCCTCTCACGCGCCCGGCCGCTCGCCTCTTCCTGCGCACCTCAGGAGGCGTCAACGGGAGCCCGGGTGCCGTCCAGCCCCGACACCACCGAAAAGTCTAAACTTGTACCTGAATTAGCTCCTCTAATAGAAGCTTGGGGCAGAAAGGGGCTTTTCTGTACCGAGATCCACAGAACCAGTCCACACACATCCCCTTCTCCCAGAAACCAAAACCTCAGACTCAGGGTCCAAACAGGACCTGGACCTTCTGTCCCAGACAATTCCCGGGGTCGGTGCGCTCCCTCCCTGTGCTGCTTTCTCTGAGGCAACAGCCGCTGCTCAGGAGCACCAGGGAGCCCTGTGATACCCCTCGGGCCCATTTATAAATAAATTGGACCTGGTTGGGGAGTCCCAAAGACACATGGCCTCTCCTTGATGACACTAGACATTGGCTATGGACCCCACCGCAGCTCCCACCCTCACTTTATTCCTCTCAGCGCTTCCAGGTTGGTCACCCATCCTTTCTGGTAGCCTTCGCCGGATGAGCAAAAGCAACACTACCAGCTCAGGAAGGGCTGAGAACCTCCAAGAGGTGAAGCTGAAGCCATCAAGCCCTCAACCATCCCGGGCAAGGCCCTGGCAGCACGGGAGCCCGCTGCCCCGGGGCGGGGAGCTGCCCGAGGCTCGGCCGTGCCTTCCCGGTCTTGGCTGGGGATGGGCAGCGCAGGGTCTGGCTGCGTGGGGGCAGGCTGGGGGGGGGAAGGGAAGAGAAGGAGCCTGAACAAGGGTGACAAAACCAGCTCTGCCGCTTGTTGCCTTAGCAGACGGGCAGAAACTGGGATGATGCCACTGACCTCGGTGGCTCCCTCCCAGCTGATGCCAGCAGAAGCACTGGAGTCCTGCCCAGCAGGGGCCAGTGGCTCTACTCTCCCCGCACGGTACCCAGCTGAGCCTTTCCAGGCTCATTTTTAGGCATTTCTGGGCTAAGCGTTTCTCCATCTCCATAGGATCCCACCAGAGATGCTCCTCCAGGAGGAGTTTCTCCAAGAGGAACAAGTCCCTGACAGCGTCCCTCAGCCTCGGCTATGGCTCGGAGCCTTAACACTGCATCTCTCTGCTCTCCCCCGAGCCCCTCCTCTTCTCCACATCGCTCTCAGCTCCGTCTTTAAAGGCGCAGAAAGGACCGGAGCTACCCAATTCCCAGCGACTGCCAGCCGGCTGTGAGCACCTGACTCCGAAAAGCACGTGTGATGTCCTCCCTTTCTCCCAGCCCGCATCTATCACTCCCACCTTGAGGTGCTGGTGATTCAGGCTTCCCTCCGCTGGCTCACAGCATCCCCAGCGCCGCCTGCGTCGTGCTCAGCCAGCGCTGCTTTATTCCTCACCCGCTGCCGAGGGAGGGCCAGAAAGGCATGAATGCAGAGATACCGAGACAAGTGGGAGGGTGGGAAGCGGAGGGAGAATAGCAGCCTCCTGGTGAGTTATTGACCGCAGCACCTCTGAAGAGGAGGGCTGGGAACCCGAATGCCTTTGCAAAGTAGAAAAGTTGAGAGCCGCTCCCAAAGGAAGGCTCCGGGACAGAGCCCCCGGCAGGCTTTTGGAAGGGTTTTGGCTGTTGGAAGAGGGATGCGGTCCCCTGACGGTGCACAGCCATGATACGAGCCGTGTCGGAGGAAGGTGTGAGACTCCCTTAGATCTCTGATAATCTCTCCCCGCGTCTGTGGGAGCCAGCGGCTGCCCCCGAACGGAGGATTTAACATCCCTCCCGCAGCGCTGTGACACCTCCCGCTGCCTCTGCCCCTTCTCAGCCACTACCTGCAACTGCTCCCAGCTCCTCTTAACTGGTCTTTTGAATTGGTTTCACGCTTCCTCCCAGTTTGAACCCGCCACCTTTTAACCCCCCGAACGCTCCTGGGGTCCTGCCAAAGGGATGGGGAGAGAAGCAGCTGCCAGGAGCCCCATCCTCTGCCCTTATTTTGGAGGCTGGGACAGCACCGAGGGACGGGCACTGAGGTGGCAGCTCAGCAAGTCCCCAGCGCCTGTTGCAGATCTCTGCCTTGGGGGAACCCCCATCCCCGGCAGCCCCTGCAGCCGCCAGTAATTCCTCCCTGCTTTGCTCTTTCACCCCCTCTGCGCATCCCCAAACACCACAAAAAAGGTGGGGAGTTACCCGCCGGCCTTCCCCTCCTCAAGAAGTATTTCTCTAGGTACACACACATGTTGGCAAAACCAAAAGAGCTGAATCTGGAGCCTGAAGCTGCGATTTTAAAACAACCGGGAGAGCTCAGCACTGTTTTCTAGGCACGTTGTCCAGCGCCTGTGAGCCTGACCACCTCTGGCCCTGCCTGTGCAGACGCCGAACAATTAACCGCTGTGAATCAGCCCGGAAGCCGGCAGCGGAGAGGAGAATATCCCAGAGCAAGGCTGGAGATGTCTGATCTCTTCTGATGCTATTAGCCAAGCTTGGGCGCAGGGGGAGGGCAAATTCATCTTCAGTTAAAGATGATGCGGGGGGGGGGGGAGGAGAGAAAAAAAAGGAGAGGATAAAGAGAGCATGCGATTCCCCTGATTAAATCAGCCAGAAACAATGAGGTGCTGGTGCCCTCTAATTTTTAGATTCACAGATTTTAGGGCCAGAAGGGACCGTGGTGTTCATCCAGCCTGACAGTCTGTATTATGTAAAAGCCACTTGAAGCCAGACAGTGCCACCAGCTTTCTAGAAGCAACAGCAAGCGCTGGGGAACTTACTAAAAGGCTGCGATTCTCCTAAGGTGGAGGGACGTGTGGCTCCCAACACGCGCTTTGGTAAGGAGGAGGCCAGGTACACCCACCCCACCGGGCTCAAGCTGAACAGGGGCAGCGCTGGGGGACAGAAAACATCGTTTCCCTTCCGTATCACGCAGTTCCTCTGCCCAGCAAAGAGGGATAAGCAAGCAATCCCTTCCTTGCATTTTCCTTCTGAACCTTCCCTAGTGCCTGGAAAGAAAAAGCCCTCCAGGGATCCCGGCCCCGAGACGTCTCTTGGCCACTTTGGTGTAAAACCCCACCGTCTGCAGCGACGCAGCTTCGTAGCAACCAGGGCTGAGCCCGACCAGCCACGCGAGCCAGATCCTGAGCTCCTTACGCAGCCTGCAGCACACGGAGGTGTAGTCATTGACTGCAATGTGAGTTTTTCTCTGAAGATGGAGCCAGGCAGCATAAAACATCAATAAAGAGCTCAGGATGCGTCCCTTTAATGAGCTGAGATTGTAACGCGCTGACGGAGCTCGCCAGAAGCCGCCCGTTCTGCCAGGAGGAGCAGATCCTGCTGGAGAAGTGTTAAGTGGGTCCTGCTGACTCACTGGTGCGGGTGGCTGCGTCCCCACGCCACGGCAGCCAGGCAGGAGGTGCCGTCTCGGGGGGGAGCATCCAGCGCCGGGGCTGAGCCAGGCAGCGCCGGGGCTGAGCTGGCAACGCGGCATGAGGGTGAACAGAAAAGCAAAGGGTTTTCGGTTTTCCCCCGTGTCCCATTGCGTAGAGCGAGCGCCAAGCGTTGGGCAAAGCTCAGGGCACCCCGGGGCATCCACGGGCTCCCCGGGCTCCCACGGCAGCTCTTCTTCTACAGAAAACATGGTTGTCCCCGCGAGGTCCCCTACCCAAATCCGCATCCCCCTCCCAGCAGAGAAAGCAGAGCAAAGACGAGACTCAAGCAGCAAACGTGGCTCTCAACGCGCGGCACGGAGACCCCAGCCCTGGGCTCCTCGGGAACCTGGGCAGGGGGGGGAAAGCCGGAGGGTGCATCGGTCACCCAGTTATTGGGGGGCCTGTCAATACAAGCCGGGAAATTGTCAGCTCCGTCTTCCAGCTCGCTGGAAGGATGCCTGGGCACACGTTCTGCCTGCGGTACAGGCAGCCAGCTCTGGAGCTGGAGCCCTCTCACCGAGTCAGCCCTTCCTTCGGCAGAGGAAGAGCGCAGAGCTGAAGGCTTCTCCTTCCCACCAGGAACAGGCTGTCTCTGCTGAGCCAAAGCTTGAGGTCTGTGTGGGGTGCCGTGGGTGGGAGATGTGTATTTCCCCGCCCAAAACCCATTGCTACACCCACCGGGGAATCAAGTACCAGAGGGTTTGCACCCTGCAGACCCTGAGCGTCCCCAGAAAGCCCGTGGAGCACCGGTCCCTCTGCCCCTGCCCCTCGGGACACAGGCTCTTCATCCAGCCCGTATGGCACCTTCAACCCCCGGCTTGACGGGGACGTGATGCTCCCAGGACTGTCTCTTCTGTCCCCGAGCCCTCAGGGCCACCTCTCTCCCTGGCTTCTACACCCCACGCTCCCTGTTCTGCTTCTCCACCACCCGGATCTTTCCTAGGAGCAGCCACCACCCACTGTTTCAGGTCTTCTTCAGGCTTTCCAGAGGTCCCAGGCTGAGCTCCCCCAGGTGCATCAGGCATCCCCCCTGCAGATGCCCGCTGGGCTCAGCTCTCCGTGGACCAGCCGCTCCGTGACCCAGCGGCACGTCTTCCACCTCTTCCTCCCCGGTGCCTGACCCGAGCATCCTCCCCCTCCTGGGTACCACCCTTCCCGCTCCACACCAAGCCCTCTCCTGCCCCGCTGAGCAAAACTCATTCCCCAGGGACGGAGGTGGCTGGGGGGGAGGCAGCTCCCCCCAGTTTCTTCGCCTTCAGCACTTTGAGCTCCCGTTTCAATGTCACTTTAACTTGAGCGCGCTGTGCAGGGGAGAAAGGCTTGGTATTAAATTGCCAATCTGGTCACATGTTGCCTGGGATTTGGCCGTAGCTAAGCAGCACCACCCCCGCATTCACTTTTTTGGCTGGTGACTCCTCTGCTCGGCGTAAGGCAGAGCCGGCGGAGAATAGGAGAAACCGGAGCGGGAAGGGAAGGAAAAAAAAAAAAATAAAAATCAGGCGAGTCATTGTGAATGTCAGGAGCTCCTCGGCTGCGGGTGTGACAGCGATCCTCCCCCTCCAAACTCGCTCCGGGTGAGAGCCAAAGAGAGAGGATTTCATTAGGATCTGGTAGCAGGCTATTTTCAGAGCTGACATCCTACCCACGGCTAAAAATAGCGGATCCCCTCCACGCAAACCAGGGTTTCTTTTCTGTTAAACTTTAATAAACCTCAGCAAGGCTCAGACCTTGCTTTCTCCCCACTCTTTGCTCCCTCACTTGCTCCGCTCCCTTCCATCATCCCTTCCTTTCCCCCTTCGCCATCCCTCATTTCCCGCTGCCCAGGTCTCCTCTCCCCCCTGGTCCCGGCTTGCAGGGACCAGCGTGGGGACGTCACCGCGGCGGGGCTGGGGGAGCAGAGGCGGGGGTCCCCTCCTGCCCAAAAGCAGCACCCAGGGGCTGTGGGAGGCCAAGCAGACAGCGAGGGCTTGAGACCCCCGAGCTGCTGCCAGGCACAGGCAGGGAGCATCCCTCCGCAGCCCAGCCCCGCTCCCGGGTGCTTGTCGGGGTGCCCCGAAAGGAGGGACCACCCGCTGCACCCCAGGAAAGTGCCAAAGCGCAGCTGCAGCCCCAGGGCATCGTCTCCACCAGAAGAAGATGCTTCGCTTCGGTGCCCGATGCAGACGCGCGCGGCCGGGCTCAGCGGGGTCGCAGCACGACGCTGTCCCACCTGCGGCGGCCGCCCCCGGCACTCGGCCGCAGTCACCTCTACGAGGGCTCTCCTAAAAACACCGCCTAGCCTAAAAACCGCGTCCCTCCCCCGGGCCCTCGCAGCCACCGCTGCTGCTGGCCCTCCTCTCCGAGGGGCTGCTCACAATTCCCTCCCTTCATTAGCACTGCCACCTCGGAGGTATTTATAGCCAGCACCTACCCCCTCCTCCCAGCTTTTTTAAAGACAACACAAATTTAACTCCTTCCCATGCTCCTCCTGACGCCAGCCCGGCCTGGCTGCCCGAAATCCCATGGCTTGGAATGACCGACCTCTGCAGAGACCTTTCCCGCTCGGTGCATGCAGCTTCCCTGTCACAGCCCCAAATCGTCCCCCCTTCTCTCCGGTCCCAGCACGGCCGAGCCTCAGGGGAGGCTGCAGCCGGTCTGGGCTCCGCTGCTCTTAGGATGGAGCAGAGGTTCATCAATAGATGCCCGTCCAGCTCACCCCAGCTGCCCAAAACAGCAGGGAACGGATCCATCCAGGATGATCCAGGGAGCGGATCCATCCAGGATGATCCAGGGAACAGATCCATCCAGGATGATCCAGGGAACGGATCCATCCCTGCCACCGCGGAGCATCCCTTGCTCTGCATCTCCAGGCGGCTCCCGCCCGGCACCAAGCGGGGTGGGGGACAGCCCGGCACACCGTGGGGACACCCGGGGTGACAGGACCGGCCTGATGGGCTCAGCCTGGTGCCCGCCAGCGCCATGGGCTCCGCTCGCCTTCTCCTCCGCTCCGCGCCGGGTGTGCGCCGGCCCTTCGGAGGCGCTGGCCGCCGGCCAGCCAGCCATTTCCTGGTAATCTAATAGCTGCAGCAGATGAACTGAAAATGCATTTCCTGCCACCGTGCTGTAAAATTTTTATTAACGTAAGGAGAGAACGCAGAGCTGGCTCGCGCCGGCCGGGGCCACAGCGGGGCGGAGGGCAGGGGGGGCCTCGGCGGAGCAGCCGGGGCGAGGGGCCGCGGGGACGGCAGCGGTGCCCCGGTGATGCTGCGGGAAGGTGGAGGTACCGCCGGCAGCATCGCCGTACGGGGAAACTGAGGCACGGGCAAGGGAAGTGCCTCGCACGGAAGTAAAATTGGGCAGCCATCCCCCAGCTGCCTCCCCAGGGCGAAGGACCGCCGTGGGTGGGTTTTGCAAGGTGGGCTCAGCCCACCCCGACTGCTCTCTCCCGAAACTGGGCGGCTGCGTCGCTGAAAGCCACCTGAGACAGGACCGTTGATGCCGCGGGTCCTTCTCCCTCGTGGTCCTCTCCCAGGGGCACCCGCCTCCGCGAGGGTCCCGGCCAGCAAAGGCGGCAGGGAGGGGACGGAGGCAGGGCGAGGGGAGCCGGCGTGCCCGGGCAGACGGGCACCGCGGTGGGAGACCTGCCACGCGTTCCTGCCTGCCCTCCGTGCCGCATCTCATCCACCTCCCTTCGCAGCCGGGGCTGACCCCTTCCCGGCTGGCGCAGGGACGTCCCCGTTAAAATCCCAGTTAAAATCCCCCGTTAAGGTGCCCTTGGGTAAGGAACAGCCTCTAGCGACCAGTAAATAGTGACCACCAGCTGCCGAGTTTGCCCGGGGAGGGAGCAGAAATGCTTGCTAGGGAGGAGCGAGGTGCTGGAGCTGGGACACGCGTGTCCTCACGTCTCTATTTCGAGAGACCCACAGCCCTCAAGGGCTTTGCAGAGGACCAGCAGCCAGCTCAGCATCCCCTTCGGCATCCCCCTCCCCACTCACCCCCAGCCCCAACGTCCCACCGGACCATGTCACCGCACCCAGGGCACCCGGCGGGTGACACCCCTGCGGCGAGGGGGAGCCGGCGGCCCCGGGGCCCCGGAGCTGGAGCCGTTTGTGCAGCCTTTTTCCCTCTCGGAGCCCGCTCCTTGCGCCAAGGCAGAGCTAAATTGGAGAAACACACACAATGACCTCTTGTGGAATGTAGTATGAATATTTGATAGCTCTAATGTAATCATATCCAATCGATACAGGCAGGAATATCTCTCTCCCCCCCCCCGCGCTCTCACTCTGCCCTGTCCCTTCCTCTCTTTTCCTCTCTCTCCCTCACTCTCTCTTTCATTAATGCATTCTCCTCTTTACATTATTTATTAACTTCCTTCCTTTTTTTTGTTTAGAAAAAATAAATTAAATAACAGTGGTTATCTGGAGGCTTGGACCCTCCTGCCTAAGCGCTTTTGGACCAGGCAAAAACTTTGCTGACCTTCTCTCACTTCCTTGCCTTCCTCCGCTGACAGCGGCTCTGCCCCACGGCTCTGCCCCCCCACACCCCACCCCTCGCTGCCCCCCAACACAGCCCATCTCCCGCCTCCCCGCCAGCACCTGCTCTGGAGTGAGCCCCAAAAATCCCCTGGGCACGTCCACCCACGGCACGTGGCAGAGCAGAAGATGCCCAAAGCCCGTCAGCAAGCCCCGAGGAGCAGGCAGTGCCTGGGAGGTTGCAGGTGGAGGGGTGGTCTGCTCCCACCTCCAGCACGGCAGGGGCCAGAGCGTTTCCCCTCCTGCCCCCAAACTGAGCCCAGTTGGAGCCAGCGAAGCGGGGAGGGTGATGGGCAGAGCCCTGGTGAGCTGATGCTCTGCTCCGGGGTCTTGCAACCCCAGCTCCTCCGTCCCTCGCTGTGGTTCCCCGGAAAAGCATCTTCCAAGATTGGTTGGACTCGATGATCTTAGAGGTCTTTTCCAACCTTAGTGATTCTGTGATTCTAAGATGGGCTTCAGGGCTCCATCGGCAAGAAGGGGGTGACACCACTGCCCCCCAGCTGCCCGCAACCCCCCCCAAAAACCACCTTTCAGCGGTGGCTGGAGCTTGTCCCGGCTGCAGATCCCACCACTGGCGCTTGGTGTGGTGGGACCCACAACCAGGAGGAACGGGGGGCTGAGCACGCAACAAGGAGGGGTCTTGTCTCACACCGGCACCAACGCGGGGTGAACCCCAACACCACAGCGAGCTCTGCCCCGCAGAGCCGGTGATGGAGGGCAGCAGAGATGCTTAAAGCCCCTTAATGGGCTTGGAAAGGTGAGGAGGAGGTTGATGCTCCCTGTATGGGGCTGAGCTCTCCTCTGGCTCTTCCCAGGGCTTCCCAGCGCGGCCGGGGGGTCCCGGCAGTCCAGGGATGCTCCCCAGGGATGCTGCTGGTCCACGCTGCCCTACCGGGGGGGCTGAGCCCGGGGGCTCTCCTGGATGGGGATGACCATGCTGTCTGCCTTCGTGCCGAGCGCCCCTGGCACCAAGACCCCCCCAGGGCCACTTATCAGGGCAGAGAGACCCCAGGCCGGAGAGCCGCGTTCCTCCACTCCTTGCTGGACCCGAGGGGCCGTGGAAAGGCTGGGGCAGGGCCAGGCTCGGCTGCGGGGAGTGGGAAAGTTGGGACGGATGGGGAAGGGGCTGTGCAGCAGCCAAAGCGGTGGCCCCGGGGTGAAGGGTAGCCCCGGGGTAGGGGGGATGCAGAGGGGGTGAGCCCAGGGATGCCCCGAGGGGGACGGAGCGGAGCGGGGGGAGTTCGCAGGCAGCCCTCCATGGTCATGCTGCCCTCGCTCCAAAATACGGCGACTGGCGAAAAGGGGGACCTGCACGCACCACCCCACCACGGAGGTGGGTGGCATCGGGATGTCCCTTGCCCAGGGACCAGAGCTGGCCACCTTGCAAGGAGAGAGCACGGCGTTTTGTTGGGCGGTTCTGAGCCGGGGAGCCCTGCTACGGAGCTGCGTCCCCTCCCGATGGCCGTGCTGCGCCCGGGGCCCGGGGGTGGGAGAGGAGCCACAGCCCGAGCCCCCGGCACGAGGGATCGGGCACAGGGACGATGCTGGGGAGCCCGTGCAGGAGCCGTGGGGCAGACCTGGGGACGTGGGACGTGGGTCCTAGTGGGGCTCCGACCCCCAGCTCGGACACACGGAGCCACTGAAGTCCTGGATTTAACGGGCTGGGTCTCCACGTGGCTTCCACCTGATTCATCCCACCTTCTCCCGCTGACCCCCAGGGAAAGGCTGATCTCCTCCCTCCCCAAATATCTGCTCTGGGGCGGGAAGAGCATCCACCCCCGGCACAGGAGGGGAAATTTTGGCTGTACAAAGGCTCACCGTTCCCCTCTCTCCATGGGGAGGCACGGGAAGGTGCAGATGCTGCCCCATCCCTGCACCAGCACCCTGGGTGACTGTCCCTCCAGGGACACCCCATTTTCCCAGGGGGGGGGCAATGTGAGGCTGAAGGTTTTATTATTTCCCGCGAGTGGAGGGTGCGAGAGCAGCCTGGGAGAGGACCTGCTGCTCCACAACAAACACACAGGCACTAAAGTTCAGAGGAAGGACTTGTCTTTGCCCACACTGGTCAGCTCCTCCCTTGCTGGAGGACATCACCACGCTCACATTGGTGGAAACCAGGAAATTAAGTCGGTTCACCGTTCTGACTCAGTTTACCACTTCTGATAGATACAATGGCAAATGCAGTAATTTGGGAAGGATCCTCCCACTCCCATGCTACGGGAGATGTGGAAGACCCCCAGGACATGGCCAGAGGAGGAGGTTGGCCGCTGCTCTCCAAGACGATCCAAAGCATCTTCACCGGGCGTCGTGGCAGAGCAGGATGGAAGGAGGGCGATGATCCAGCCTCAATGTTGGACGTAGCTTCTCCCCCACCGCCAGCGTCCCCGGGCAGGTCGGAGGGACGTGTAGGATTTCAGCTGGGAATGGGCTTGAGAAAATCATGGGCTCCCGGGGGAAAGCGCGTCCGGATCCACCTGGGTCTGTTTGGAGAGAGCAAAGGACTGTTCATCCCCCAGGCAGGGAGGGCTGAGCGTTCCCTGCTTCCCCACTGACGGGTTTCCAGAAGGGTCCCGTGGAGGAGCTGCATTTCCCCACCACTGGATCTCGTGAACCAGGGCTGCTGAGGGCACAGGGGAGGAAGAGCCACCCAGAAAACCGGACACAGCCTTTTTGGGGGGGGACCTAGGGGACCCCAGGCAGCTCCCCCGTCACCCTCACGCCCGGCTCGTGGATGTGACAGCACTGCCATCACACGTGTCGCCGCTGCCCGGCCCCGCTCGCGCTCCCCTCACGGCTGGCTTTTTGCTGAAGCAGGAAAATCGATAGCGGCTGTCTGCTGATGGCCAGACCGGGGCGGGGGGATCAGCCGGAGGAGAGGCAGGGGCCGAGGCAAGGCAGGGAGACAGAGAAGGAGCAGGGGGACCCCAGGGGCTCGGGGAAAGGCAGCAGAGCCGCGTGTGGCAGGAGAAGGTTTGAACAGAGGAGACGTGCAAGGATTTGTCTCCCATTCCCCGGAGGGTCCGGAGGATTCACCCTGCTGATGCAGCCCCCTCCTCCCCTGGCAGAGACCCGGCTGCCGTAGACACACGGGAACCGACAGACTCTGCTTTAATGCGAATCACTTATTGACCCTGCAGAGCCGCGGGCGGAGGAAGATTGAAAGGAGGAAGCGTAGGGAAAGAGCTCCAATTAGCAGCATCAAAGCTATATATTATCCTCTGGAACGAGCGCCCGGGCCAGCAGGCAGCGGGCCAGCGCGGTGGCTCCTGCGCCGCATGGTGCTGGGGGTGACCTGGCCCCGCGCAGAGCCCGGGGACCCCCCAGAGCTCCCCCACTCGCTCCCCAGGACAGACCCCCATGCCCAACGCCCTCCTCCCCAGCGAGGAGGCGGAGGCTTCGGCAGAGGCGGGGGGTCAGACGGGAGGCAGAGCCGGGGAACACGCCAAGCGCCTGCTGGGACCGTGGAAGGGGCAGGGGACATTGTGCCGAAGGATGGGCAGAGAGAGACCTTCCTCCTCAGCCCCTCGCACTCCTCACTGGACCCGGACGCCCACGGTGGTGCTCAGGATCATTTGAGCAATTCCCTCTCACTTTCCCAAGACACTGAGATGCTGGAACAGACGAGGAAATTTGCCGGGAGCCCTGGGAAACGCTCTCCATGGCAGACGAGCAAGAGGGGACGTGGGGCCCGAGGCAGGAGGTTCGGGAGCCGCCTGCCTTGCCTTGGCTGGGGGAAGTTCAAGTCTCCTGCATGAGGACACATCAGCAGGAGCTGGGTGGTGGTGGGGGACACCCATATTTCCTACTGTCCCCCCCTAAGGAGGGGACACCCAAAGGGTGTCTTCAGGACCCCTCCACTGCTGCAAAAAGACCACTGAGAGTAAACGCTCCATTTCTAACAGAGAGACAACTCCCTGTTGCCTTCTTGCTCCAGCATTTTCCACCACGCCTCTCCCTCCAGTACCTCCAGCACCTTCGTTTACCCTGCCAGGGTCCCAGGGACCCATCTCCTGAGCCCACCCAAACGTGTCGCCGACCCCAGGGATCCTGGGGGACGAGACAGGGTCACACCTCCCCCAGAGCCACCCCAACGTCCCCGGGCTCTTCCCAGGAGAGCTTCAGAAGTGTCCTGAGCAGACCAAGCCCCCGTTGCACGTTCCCCTTTCCTTCGAACTGCATCCCTGCCCTCGACAGGGAGCAGGGAGCGAGAGGACCACAAAGCCTCCAGCTCCCCCACCCCATCACTCACCCGCGGCACATATTCAAACCCCCATAAATATTTGCATCTCACAGGCCACGTTGAGCACATATTCCAGCTCGGAGGAAGGAGAGACTTTCCAACCCAATGGCTCGCGTCAGAAGCCGCGGGATGAGCTCCTGACTGATTGCTCAGCCCTGCGAGCACCCCCTCCTCTCTGTCTGGGGTCCGTACTGGCCTCAGACAGCACTGGATGCCCACGGTTGAGTGGGACCTGCCTGGATGAAGAGGGTGAAGGTCTGTGAGAAGAGCACAGCTCGCACCCCAGCCCAGGTCCCTTGCGGGTTCTCCCCCTCCACGGTCCCACAGCCAGGGGTGAACCGTGGGTCCCAGCCGCACCGTGGGTCAGGGGCTCAGGAGATGACACCAGGGCAGGGTGGAGGGAACCTGGACTGCGGGGAGATGCTCTCCTCGCAGACGTCCCACCAAGAACGGTGCCGGCAGCTGGTGACAAAGGCGCTGGGCAGGCAGGGGGAGCGGAGGGAGCGAAGGCAGCCGGCAGCATGCGGCCCCCAGGCCAAGCTAATCAGAGAGAAACCGTGACGCAAGGCCGGGGGAAGCGGGGTCCCGGCCTTTCCCAGGCTCTGCCGTGCTCCACGCTCCGGTTCCCTGCCAGTTTATTGGCCACTGGAGCGTGACCAAGGGAACATCGGCCAGGAGAGAACAAACAAACATCCGAGTTTGGGCTTCCTTCCTTCCTTCGAATAACCAAAAAAAAAAAAAAAGAGAGAGAGAGAGGGGGGGAATTAAATTAAATTAAAAAAAAAATACTGAAACAAGTCAAATAAATAAGCATTTGTGTTTCCATGGGGACGTGATGCATTCTTGGGAGCGGGAGCTTGGCCTCAGGGAGAAGTAACGCTGGAGCAGCGAAGCCAGTGATACCACGAGTGACCCCATGGGCAGCCCACCGCTGCGCCCGGAGAGACCCGGCATATGCCCCTTGGCTCCGATAGCCCTTGGGCAGGCGGCTGCAGACCAGTCAGGACCACAGCCGCATCAGGGGCTTTGCTTCAGGTTTTAGCTCGCTTTCTTAACATAGTTGGGTGCTCCAGGTTTTCCTGCTGGGCTCTGTTCCCTCAATTCTCTTGAAATCACTGACTAGTATTACCATAAGAGGCAGATGTTTAGAGGTGACTTTAGTCCCAGTAAGTGTCATGAGCGGAGAGGCTCAACCCCTTATTACACACCAGAAAATCCCCCTGGACGCTCAGGTCCCTAACGCACAGCCACGTTTCACCAGTTCACAGCCTGTTCAGCGGGGAAGTCCTGGTGGGTAGAGGTCGTTTTGCTCTTTCTATTTCATTACAACGGCCTTGCCGCAGGGGTAGGATAGGACCAGCCAGCAACTGGAGCTCCAGTCCACCGACCCTCCTCTCCTCAACCTTTCTAAAAGGTCCTCTGGATTTTCCTCTGATCTTGCTGTGCTGTGTCATCCATGGTGGGTTTCGTTGGGTTGTGTTGAGTTGGGCCGGGTTGCCTCATTCATGTTGGCTTGGGTTGTCATTCTCATTGGGTTGTGTTATGTTGGGTCATTCGTGTTGAGTTGGGTTGTGTTGGGTCATTTGTGTTGGCTCATTCATGTTGGCTCGGGTTGGGTCATTCGTGTTGGGTTGGGTTGGGTCATTTGTGTTGGGTTTGGTTGGGTCATTTGTGTTGGGTTTGGTTGGGTCATTCGTGTTGGGTGGGGTTGGGTCATTCGTGTTGGGTGGGGTTGGGTCATTCATGTTGGCTTGGGTTGGGTTGGGTTGTTTTGGGTCATTCATGTTGGCTTGTGTTGGGTCATTTATGTTGGTTTGTGTTGGGTCATTCGTGTTGGGTTGTGTTAGGTCATTCACGTTGGGTTGTTTTGGGTCATTCGTGTTGGGTGGGGTTGGGTTGGGTTGGGTCATTCGTGTTGGGTGGGGTTGGGTTGGGTTGTTTTGGGTCATTCATGTTGGCTTGTGTTGGGTCATTCATGTTGGTTTGTGTTGGGTCATTCGTGTTGGGTTGTGTTAGGTCATTCACGTTGGGTTGTTTTGGGTCATTCGTGTTGGGTGGGGTTGGGTTGTTTTGGGTCATTCGTGTTGGGTGGGGTTGAGGTGTGCCAGGCTGCACCATTCAGGCCGGGTTGTACCGAGTTGTGCTGTTTGGGTTGTACTGGGTTGAGTTGGGTTGAGTTGACACTCGGGCTGGGCTGGATGTGCACCAAAATGGAACAGCTCCTACCCCCACATTGACATTTTTCGGAATTCTTGTCCTACGGACCATTTCCAGGAATGTCCCTATCTGCTCGGCCGCCCTCCGTTCTCGCTGCTCGTGTGGAAGTTGACACATTTCCTGTAAAATGCGAATTCCCTGTCCTGACCTGCTGAAACATCCCCCAATTTTTGCCAGCGCAGAAGCCACGTGTAGAGAGAAACCGGCGCGTGCCCTGCACGTCACAGAAAGCACCGCTTGACGTCAGCACCGGCAACGCGACCTCCAAGAAATCCCACGAGCGGGGAAGACCCCCATTTCTTGCACGACCCGTCGGAGGGGAACGAGCGCGCCCAACGGAGGATCACGCATCTGTAGGACGCGGAGCCACTTTCCTCCGCGCGTGGCGATGCGCCGCTGACCTCGCAGCCCCGCGGCGCTGGAGCTGCGGCAGGGACGGGCAGGGCCTTTCCCAGGCAGAGGGCTAATTCTGTACCCGCCGGGCCGGATGCGGTATCTCGTCACCGGCACCCGTTAGAGAAGGGAAGAGCATTGTGTGGGCTGTTGCTTTTTTTAAAACCGTTTGTGACCCCGGGACTAGCATGCGAGTGAGAGGAAGGAGGGAAGAAGAGGGGAGGCACAAAATTCCCAGATCCCAACTCTCCCTGGGAAATCCCCAGAAAGCTCCCAGGCGCTTTCTTTCCCAGCACGCGAGACCCCGCGTGCCGGGGACGAGCAGCAGGTGCTCGTCCGAAGCGCTGGGCACCCGGGGGGGACGGCAGCCGGCCAGCGCACCCCCGAGGGGGGCCGGGGCTGCGGCACCGCCAGCCCCGCGAGACCCAGCGGGCACAGGGGGGACCGCCGACCCCGCCGAGGACCACAATCCACACCCCGAAGGGCGGCTGTCTAAGAAACGACCCCCCTGAGCCACGAACCACGGGACGTCCTGATGCCCGTCCCAAACGCAGCCAGCGGAGACACCACGGGAGCGGGATTATCCCTCCCCAGAGCCCCCCAGCCTCCCCCAGACCCCTGAGAGCAGCCCTTCAGCTGATTCACTATTTATTGGTATTTGCTCGCGTCCGTCGCTCACGTCAGGAACACGCCTGGGTCCCGCAGACACCCGGGCGAGTCCCTGGGCATGGCGGGAGAGGGGCCGGGGCTTCCTGCCAGCACCACGGTGCGCAGGACGGAGGGACAGGCGACGGGCACGGCTCGAGGACGAGGAGCACGGGGCCAGCCACCGCCCGCGGCCACGCAGCCGCTGCCTCCGGCGGGGAGCCGGCACCGGGGCACGCTCGCACCCCGGCAGCCCGGGGAAGGGTCCACGACAAATTCTCATGGAGGCCGAGATGCCTCTGCCGTGAGCTCACCGAGTGACTAAGTTGTTTATCTCCCCTGGGAGCTGCACCGAGTTTTTTGGGAAGCAGCAGATCCCCGCCAGCTCCTCTGCCTGTTCCAGGCGCCGCCCCCACCCCTTTCCTGAAAAACACTCTCGGCAAAGAGAAAGCTGGGGTGACGCCACCACGTCCCCTCGCTGCGACGCAATCACGGCAAGCGGCTGTTCTGCCTCTTGCCAGACCAGCCCACCCGGGAATGCGACGGCAGGGACACTGGAAGGACTCAAAAGGCCTGAATTTTGGAAAACGGCGTGGAAATTACGGCACAGCACAGACACCAGCGGGGAAAAGCACCCGGTGCTTCGCTGGGGCGGTTTGTCTACGCAGGGGAGGCACAACCTGACCTCATCCTGCCCCATCTCCAGCACGTGGGACGGGGCAGCTGCCCGCCAGGGATGCGGCCTCCCTCCAAGTGACCCAGACATGCAGCACCTCCGAGGACGCCGGGGCTCAGCACCGCTCAGGACGCGCCCCATGTGCTGGGCTGCGGCAGGGCTAGCCCGCTTTGGGAGGTTCTGCCTGCCGGCACAGCTTGTCCCCAGCTGACAGGGACGTCCTGGGACACCCTCCAGGCCAAAGAGCCGCCTCAGACCACCTGCAGGGAGGAACGGGGCCCGGGGGGGCTTCTCCTCAGCACCACAGAGGGGGCACGGACAAGCGTAGGGGGGTGTCCGCTCTGCAGAAACATCACAGTTAAGCGTAGGAGTGAGGGGTTAACGCTGTCCACACGTAACCGCACCTCAGAGCTCCAGTGCCACCGTGTGTCACGTATTCTCACCCCACGCCGCGCCAGCCCCGTGTCCCCAGTGCCACCTGCGTGCTCCCACCCCCGGGTCTGTGCCCCAACTCAGCACCACGATCCTGCCCTGAAGATGCTTCGTGATAAAGAGAAAAACCTGAAGCACCTGGGACCAGAGCTGCTGCCCCGAGGAACCCCGCGGTCCCCCCCCTGCTGCGGGCAGGGTGACCCGCAGGTCTGGCTACAAGCCCCCGGGCACCTTCAGGGCTGGGAACCCGCCCCCGGGAGGGTGAAGCGGCCGGGGGGAGGCGGCAGCCGCCACCGCCGGGACGAGGCGGCCCTCCAGCGGGCGGGCCCGCGGCCTGCCTGGCTCCGCCGCCCGGGTCCGCGCCTCCCCCCCCCACAAGCTGGTGTCCCGCTGCCTTTAGATGAAAATCAGCATTTTATACCCCAAAAGGTGGCGTCTGCCCCCCCCCTCCCCGCGCCCGGCCGGTGCCGGCCGCTCCC
>VZTQ01010481.1:18680-68779 GCA_013400755.1 Pelecanoides urinatrix | reverse complement strand
GGGGGGTCCCGGCTCCCCGGGGCGGTTGGAGCGCCCGGCTCTCGTCCCGGGGCTGGCTGCAGCGGCCGGGCCTGGCGCTGCCCGGGTCTCGCCCTCCCCGCCCGGGGCCCGCCGTGCTGCTGCCGGGGAGGGTGCTGGCGGCGCGGGGGCTGCCCGTGGGCCGCCTCCGCTGAGGGACCCGGGAGCTCAAAATGCGGTTTGTAACGTGGCTTTTTCCTTTTTTTTTTTTTTTTGTCTTAAAAGGTCAGCGAGGCCCTGATTTAAGAGCCTCTGCATCCTCGGGCAGCGTCGGCTTCCTGACGTACCTGTAAAAGCTTTCGAGCAAGCGTTTTTGGTAGGCGCAGGGAGCGGGAGGAGGAGGCAGGGAAGAGCCGCGGCCTCTGTGACTCCTTCAGCGGCCCCAGCCCGCCTGAAGCCTCGCTCCGTCCTTTCCCCCACCTCAGCCCCGTGCTCGCACGGTCCCAGGTAACGTTACCTGACCCGGAGTGCAGGCGGGGATTAAGATGTCGGATCCCCTTCGATCCCAAGCTTAGAAAACTTGCAGCCAAGGGCAGCTGGTGGGCAGAGCTTTTCCCTTTTTCTCTGGTAAAAAGCAACCCCTCTCTGTCTGGGGGAGCTGCCTGGCCCCTCTCTGCCAGGCCAGGACCCAGAGCGGGTGAGTGAAGTGATTTAATAACAGGAGTTTACTGCAATAAATATCCCTGGGGGGGATATACCACGAGGGCTGGGTGCTTTGCTTGGCAAAAAAGGGAATTAGAGAATTGTTTCTGTTAAGCTGTGCAGCCTGAAAAGGCTTTGCTTGAGATAGGTGAAGGAACTGCAAAGAGGAGACGGCAATAACGTTAGGGGAAGGGGGTCTGGAGTCGGGTTTTTGGTGTTAAATGTGGGATGAGCAGATAATTACCTTTACTTCTAGTAAAATGAAGCGGCTGTGAAGCTGGCGGTGTCTGGGATGTCTTTATTAGCTCCTTAATTTAATTGAAATCCCTTGCTGGGAAGGGCTGGAAGGGGAATCTGATTCCTGACAGCTGAGATCTAATAGAGTTGTCTGCTGCAGCGGAGCAGTCTGGGGGGGGGGCAGGAGCCTTTCTCAGCAGGGGACAGTCAATCTGCCTTTTGTTTCTTTTGTAATTAATAGGTAAGCGAGGTCAGCTCGGGCTGTTAATCCTTTAACTCTCTGAGCTGCCTGCCACGGGGGTCTGTCACCTGGGCTGGTGTACTTCGCTCCTCTGGTTCTGGCACAGCCCTCTCAAGGCAGCAGCTCTGCCTCAGCCTTTGCAGCACTCCGCTTTTTATCCGTCCTCCCATCAGAAAGGTTACCTTCGCGCACGCGGCGGCACTGTGTGGTGTTTGGGTGCGTCTTCCAAAGCCGATAGAAATGTCAGAGGTAACCAGGAGGCCGGCAGGACGTGAGCCCTGGCTGAGATCTGCAGACAGAGCATTTCTCAGGCTGCCTTGAAAAACGATTTTTTTTCTCTTTCTCTCTCTTTTTGAAGCGTAAGGCCTGTTGTGCTACTGAAATTTTCCTGTTTCTTACGGATCAGAAACCTTTCCTTTAGCCAGATGCTTCTAGCAATGAAAAAGGATGCGTGAGTGTAAGCAACTGATTGTTTGGAAATGCTTAATGAAAAACAGATCATTATTTTCAGATGCCAAATGAGCTTGAGAAACAGGCTGGCCGTGGTGTCGCAGAGGGAAGGAACAGGTCTGTTCACGGCACCAGCGGTTGGGGCACCAGAGCAGCTCCCCTAATGCCAGCAGGCCGCTGTCACGGTGTTCCTGGAAGCTTTTGGCTAAAAGCTGGCTAAAGACCACGGATTTGCGTGGTTTCTCCTTCCATATATGTTTTGATTGGTGAAACTATTTGGTTACTAATTTTTCCAGCTCGGTATTTTTCTTTGCTCAAAATGGGAATTGTGGCTTTTTATCAAAGAGCTTAAAAACCAGTATTGGCTACTTCAAATGCGTCTTGTGTCAGCAGTGAGACAAACTGAAGGGCCAGGCGGGAAGTCTCCCGGACAGAGCAGCCCCTCGTGAGGCCCACTCTTCCTTCCTCCTCCTTTCACAGCGTGTCTCTTCTCTCAAGAGACTTATGGTAATTCCTCAAATCGCAATATATTGGAGTTTTCTGCCTTTCCCCCCAGCACCCACAGCTCCGTTCCTCCTGTTCACCCTGTCACTTCTCGCGCGGGTTCTGTGCATCTCCTGTTTCTCATCCACCACACGGTGGACTCTTGGGGAGGATGAGCCACACAGAAGGTACCCGCATATAATGTCTGCACGGGACTTTGTCTTGCTTGAGGGGAGGGGCGGACTTGGTAATTGAACATCTCTCCCTTCTCAAAGTCCACTTGGGTGTACGCGCAGCATGGTTTAATGTCTTCTTCCTCCTGCCCTTTCTTCTTGAATTTCAAGGGAAACCTTGTCTTGAAATCTCTCAGCTGCTGCATTTCACTGCTGCCCAGGTGAGCTGCGTGTGGTCTGGACAACGTAAAGATGAGAGGCATAAAGGTGAGGTAAACGGGAGGGCTAGAGGAAAGAGTTAGCTGGTCACATAACTGATTCCAGCCAGGAGAGAGCTGTTAGCTCTGATTAAACAAACACAAAGGCAAAATGTAAATCCTGTCTAATCATACAGATTTTTTTGTTTTGAACTCCTCTTAGATTTAGTATCTCTTGGAAAGATTTAATTTAAAGCTTCTCTGTGAGCTGTTTGTGGTGTCTGCTTCCAGCAAGAACAGCAGAGAAGCAAGAGGTCTCACTGATTAGATTAAATATCTGGGTCACTTACCATTACCTGTGTTTATTCTCTGGTAAGTTTTGATATTGGAAGAGGATGAGATAAAAGGAACGTGTGCAGAAAGAGATAACTACGGCTGGAGCTGCCCCAGGCAGAGGCCACTTTCTAAATGGATTTGTAGATGAGCTTTGCCTATCGGTTTTGGGCCCTGTGTGAGGAGATACCAGGCCTGTGCAAACAAGCTTGCTTCTTTTTCCCCCCTCTGTTGGGTTAGTGGATATCCTTGGTATCCAAAAGCCAAACTGGACAGAGTCTTCCCTCCTGTGTGTGTTTTTCAAAGAATAGTCTTAAGCTTTGTGAGTTGTAATGCTTGGTTCAGGAAGTCAAATAATTTCTTTAAGCTTTGTAAAGCCAATAAACATCATAGTCAACTCCCTGTTTTCTATAGCTGCAGATTTTCTTCGCTTAGTTATTAAGTTTGCATATCAAATTTGGCTAATTCTTCTTCCTATACTAAATTTTCAAGGCTGGGTTGGAAAACGTTCTCCCAGAACTTAGTGTTGGCATTTCTACAAAAACTGATTCTTGCTGGCTGGAGACCACCAGAGGGAAAGGTGGGTATTCTCGTGTGTCTTCGGGTGCCCGGTAACTCTGGCTCAAGCCCTGCAAGTTCTCCAGTGCCCCCGTTTCTCTCTCTGTGGTGAGAATGCTGGAGTTTTTCAGGCTGTTGCAGCTCGGTCAGCATCTATAAAGAGTTTCACGGGCTTCGCGGCAGTGTTTGAAGTGCAAGGTCAGTTGTGTTAGCAGAGATCTTGGTTACTGCAGGTGTCAGGGAGCTCCCAGCGCCTCCAGTCCCGCTGTGTGGAGCAAAACATCAGCTTCTGATCTGAAACCAGCTGCTTTGCAGGACAACCTGATTCCCCGCAGCCTGCCGGGGAGCGAGTATTGCATTTTAGCAGCCACAGAAATCAGAAACTTCTGAGTTGAAATCCTTCCGCAGCGCTAAAGCTGTCGGTGGCTTGTGTGCAGGCTGTGGCCGAGAACCGTGCAAAACTCGACAGCCGAAAAATGCGCAGCTTCATCTCAAACCACGTTCTCTTTATGAAAATGGTTCCACATTTTTTTCCCCCCCCTAGAGCTGGCTCTCTGTATTTTGGTTTTTTCCTACTCCGCAAGTTGTTGTCTGGGAATATGGCACCTCTGTTGATTTTATTGTTATTACCAACTTTTGAGATCTCTGCACCGAGTCAACTATGAAGTGGAGAAGCAGGTTGGACAGCCAAAGCACCAGTGCCTGTACTTTTCGGATAAGAAAATGAAGGAAAATCAGAAGTCTAGGCTAAGAAATGGTTTCCAAGTCTACGTCTTATCCAGTGACACAGCGTTTCTATGCGCTTCAGACCACGGCGCTGTTAAAATCCTGCTGGGTTTAGACCTGACCTCCAGAGCTTAATAAACATGACAGGGCATTTAGACTGTGGCTTCATATCTTAAAACAAGTGAGGTTTTTGCCCTTGCTCTTCGTATTGAAGAGTTGTTACAAATCTCCCTCTGAGAAATCACCTTCTAATCTTTAGCCCAAGGTTAACCATGGTTGGTTTCTCTTCCGTGCCAGCTGTGTCCTTCAGAGGAAATAGAGATTTTCTTCGTCCTCATTGTTTTGCATACTTTTTCTAGAACTGACCTAACTACTGGATTCCTCTAGTTCTTGCTTCTCTAACCAAGGTCACTTTTCTCTACTTCCCTGATCCCTGGGAATGGTGAATTCAAACTGGGAAGGCCGGAGAGGGGACAAGACCTACAGCAGATGAGGTTTTGCCAGTATTTTGCACAAGAGCACTGAACACACAGCTGTCCCTTCTGGAATTGCTTTGCCTGATAAATCCTAGGATCTCATTTGTTTCTTCCCAGGGCTGTTTTCTGCTGTGGTTTATGGTGGTCACAAAATAAGCAAGACACCCTTGTCTCTCCTCCTTCTGTTTCCAGCTGATATGCGTGGTTTGGATTAGCTTGTTCGTTTAAAAAATTAATTGACCCCCTAACAGTTAATTCCCTGCTGCTTCCATTACATGGAGTTTTTGAGGGCAGCCAGTTTTCACAAGCAACTTTATGGTCTTCCTGCGGGGTGCTGGTGGTGTCTGCAAAAGTATCTACTGCAGCCGGTCTAAACAAGGGTAAAGCACCCGATTTGGTGGAGATGGCTGCGTAGTCTGTGTGTTGTTAACAATAAGCATGGATTGAGGCACTGAGAAAAGCTTGGCAGCGTGCCTGACTGCGTTGTCACTGGGAGAATGCGAAAGTGATGCTGGTACTCGGACTTGGCAGCGAAGGTGTTTAATACGAGACTCTCCAAACTCTGCGTTTAGTTATTTTGCGTGTCCAAGTGGTGCCTGGGAGGTAGGTGACTCTCTCCTCTGGCCAGGCTGCCGGTCATTATGCCCACTTCTTTTCTTTCTCCTCAGTGGACTAGTTCTCACTTGCCTCTTTTTTCAGTAAATTACAATTGTGGAGGATGATGCCAGCTTTCCCAGAAGTGCTTTACGGTGCCTGGGATAAGAGCGCGGAGATGGAGACGGGGACGCGATGCGGTAGCGCAGCCGAGTCACCTCGTTCTTTCCCCTCTCTCCTGGCTGCTCAGGATGTGGTGCCGGAGGCTGGCGCGGCTGCTCCGGGTGCCGTGCCAGCTGAGTGGGAGCACCGGACATCGCTCGCCGTGGCTGCCCCGCGACGGAAGGACCGTCCTCGCTGCTGCGCCTCGCTGGCATCACACGGCCCCGGAGTCCCTCAAGTGTGCCTGGCAGTTACACCGTGACCATCTGGGTAGGTGTGTTGGGTGCACGTGTACCTGCTCTTGAGTCTGTTTGGGGAGAGGAGTGAGATTTTCCTCACCTTGTTCCCCGGGAATGATTTTTGGGGGGCATTTTTTGTTTGGGGTTTTTTTTTCCCCCTTCTGAAATGGCCTGCGTTAGAGGGATGCACGCTGGATTCGGTGTTTCGTGTTCCCTTTGGGAATTCCCAAAGGCAGGATGGAGCAGGTTTGTCTGCTGGTGGCAAGACTTTCATGACAAACGAGGCAATGCTAACTCAGCAGTCAAATCAAGGGATTCCTGAACAATAACTGCATCTGAGCCTTGCCCTGTCAGTCACTTATTTTCCGACTGGCCGGTGGGGTGGCTGGTTTGGTGTGTGCCCTGCTCTCTCGCCCTGACTTGCGCAGGTTTTCCTTAAAACACGGCTGTGTGAAACGCCGTGGTTAGAGCAGGTTTGCAGGCGGCCTGTCTGTGGCTGGATGCACGAGCAGCTGAGGCAGGGGGGCATAAAAGCCTTTTTGATGCAAATCGTACTTCACTGTGAGACTGCTTAAAGAAAAAGCAAGGAGAGTGTGTCTTAATGTGAAGTAACGCGACAAGCCAGTTACAAATGCTGTCTGATGCTGATTTTTGTCCTTTTGGTTTTGGAGGTGACTTGGCAACTGAGGCACGTGTTTCCCCATGGCCTGTTCGGTTTGGTCCAGTGTCTGTCTGCCTGGGTGATGTCTAATGAGGCCAGTTAGTCACTTGTAAGCAAAGGGAATTGCTCGGTACTTTATTAATACAGTGGCCCCAAGAAAAGATACTGTTGTTTTCCCACCGCGGAGTGACCTCGGATGCTTGGATTTCAAAGCTGAGTAGGACTAGAGCAGGAGGGGCTCTCCTGTTGCCTCCACTGGCTCTGACCCCCTCCTGAAGGGCTTTGAGTATTCCTAAGCTGTCCCAGGATGGAACAAGGAGGAGAGGCTTTATTGTAATGAGAAATGGGTATCAAAGCTTTGCATCAAGGTCTTGATGTTGTCTGTCATGTTTGCGTAGTTTGGCTGTTGATGTGATTATTTGGTTGGCTCTTACCTGTATTCCTGTGCCGGGGTCTACAACTACGTTACGCAGAGCAGCTGCTGTACAGCTCTGAGTTTACTTCTTGTTGAAGAGAGATGACAGACGTAAGTACGTGACCAGCACGTCTGTTAGCCCTGCTCCTTCCCGCTGCAGGACGAGATTGCCTGCAGACTTGGTAAGAAGGGGGACCACGGCGAGATCACTGACAGCCAGGCCTTCTGGGAAGATGCTGTCTCCATCATGTCACAGGCTAGCTTAATTTATATAAAGAGGTGCTGAGTCTAACGGCCTCTGCATCCCCTAGAAGTAGGATCATAACTTGTGGGCCTGTCCTTCTTTGCAGAGCTCAGGTATGCGAACACGCTGATGCGCTTCGATTTTGTCTGGCTGCGGGACCACTGCCGCTCAGCTTCCTGCTACAACGCCAAGACAAACCAGCGCAGCTTGGACACGGCTAGCGTGGACCTGGGAATCAAGCCCAAGGCTGTCCGAGTGGATGAGACCACGCTCTTCCTCACCTGTAAGTAGCAAAGTGACTCTACCCCGTGTGTTTTATGGACCACCAGCCCCGCTGGGAGGGAGCCTTGTTGATGGATCCCACCCTGAGGTTTGCTGGGAGAGGGCAGCCTTACCTCTAAATCAGTAGCTGTTTTGGGAAGAGATTTAGCTGTAAGCAGAGTTTAAACACTGCTGTCTGAGCAGCGCTGTTACTGTAAACACATCTCAGTCTTAAATTTCTGTCTGTTTTTCCTCCCCCTCAGCTCTTTTTGGGTAGAGATGTGCGTATCTTCAGTGTCTGGGTATTTTATTGGATTGTTTGAACACAGCAGCAATGCAGGTAGTGAACAGACTGGTCAAGAAATGGTTGGTTTTCTTTTCCTTACCCTGTCCTATTTGAGCTGGTATCCCGGATCAGAATTCACATTTTCTGTCCTTTCTCCTTAGCTTCCCAGCTGCTTTCCTCCTTTTGTTGTAGCTTACCTTCATTTATGCACTTGTCTTCAGTGCTTTACTTCTCCTTGGAGTCCTGTCAAAAGAAAACAAAACCACTAAAGTTGAAACACTTAGCTCTGAATTTGGAGTTGTTGCAGCAACGACAATGGTTTTAGGACTTGTGGCCTTAACCAGATAATATTTTGGATGGCATCAGGGTGCAACGAGTCTGTCACCAGACAAAATTAAAAGGGTGAGGACTGTCCTAGACTGATGGTTGCACTGACCACCATCTTGGGGTGTTCAGTGCGATTGTGGTGACGGTGACTCTTCTCCCTTGTCAAAGGGCCGGACGGGCACGTGACGCGGTACGGGCTGGAGTGGCTGGTGAAGAACAGCTACGAGGGGCAGAAGCAGCAGGTCATGCACCCGCGGATTCTCTGGAATGCAGAAATCTACCGCCAAGCCCAGGTCCCATCCGTCGACTGCCGGAGTTTCCTGGAGACAGATGAGGGGCTGAAGGAATTCCTGCAAAACTTCTTGTTATATGGGATTGCTTTTGTCGAGAATGTCACTCCCACCAAAGAGGACACAGAAATCTTAGCAGAAAGGATCAGCTTAATCAGGTAACCGGGGCTGCCCTGGGAAGGCCACTGACAGCTTTGTAGAGGAGCCGTGAAGGTTAAACTGTTCTTTTTGTTTGGAAAGGTGCTGCCTTCTTATCCTGCATATTGTACAGTGTAGCCTGGTTTGCCAGCAAAGGGTCTGGGTCTTCTGCAGCCTCTGGCCACTCGCTTGAACCGAGATGGAGTGTTGCGCTGCGGGGTCTGACCTCGTTTGAGGGGAGAGCCTGGAGTCGCTGGGCTATGGAGCTGCCTCGGGAGCATACGATGACTTTTGCGATAGAGGGACTGCGCAGAGCGGAGTGACTGAAGGAAGTCGCCGGTCTGGGAAGACTAGAGCTTAGCGAGGAGAGACATTTCCTGTTATGACTTGAAAGGTTAGGAGGGCAGCCCTGGCCCTGGGAGCCAGCGAGATCAAAAACAATTTGTAGCTCTTGCTAAAGAAAAATATTGAGAAATGTTTCTTCTGTGTTTTTTTTAAAACACACCAACAGGATGGCAAGCCGGGGTTTGAGTTTCAAGTCTTATCCAAGCTGCAGAAACAGTTTAACTTGCCTTGGGCCATTGGAAGAGGAGGGATTTCTTTTAATGAACAGTCACTCCAAATAGAAATGAGGGGCTCCAAGGAATATCCAGCCAACTTTTTTCTCCAGATACCCTCACCCTGTAGCCCCTGAGTCCTGTTTGTCCTTGCCTTCTGTCTGTTCCCTTCCGTGCATGTAGGGGGGAGCTGGGTGAAAACGCAGGATCCTAAGAACAAGAAGTGGTGTTATTAGGTAACCCTGCGGTGGGTGCACGCTGCACTCTGGCAACTCCTCATGTCGCTCAGTGGCTTCCTTTATTCGACTGGGGCTGATCTTTGGCGTGGAAAGAAGATCTGTATTTGTGGAGGGGAAGCAAGACTGGTTGCTATCAGTCTTCTTGGGAGGAAAGAGAGAAATTGAATACTAGAGGAGGTGTTAGAAGCACCGTCTCTTGACAACGTGAATTTTGTTAAGTTGTTCTGCTTTAATTTACTCTGTGCATAGGATGGAGGGGAGTAATCTCAAATGCAAGAGAGGATCTGCTTTACCACCACCACACTTTGTGATAACTGCCCGCCTCTCTTGCAGGGAGACCATTTACGGTAGAATGTGGTACTTTACCTCTGACTTTTCTCGGGGAGACACGGCCTACACCAAGCTGGCTCTGGATCGTCACACCGACACAACCTACTTCCAGGAGCCCTGCGGGTAAGCGCTTTTGCTGCTTCACAGACACACGCTGCAGAAGGCAGGAGCGAGTCACAGCGATGCCGTTTCTAGCGGCACGAGCTTCGTTGTCCCCAGTGCTGCTGATGGGATGTACTTCTACTCGTCACACAGCAGTTCTGGGTCCTGCCTGACCCCTGTGGAGTGGGGTGGTCTGTAGATTGATTTTTCCTATGCTTGAAATTTCTAAGTCTTCCGGAATGCAGGCGGTGAAGGACTTGGCTGTTAGGTAGCCGGCTGCTGCTTGGTGTTGCTGTGGTTCGAGTAGTCTTCGTAGCCATGAAGAAGGCTCAGCGCTGTAGTCGTTCCTGTGCTACCCCGAAGCTTATCTGACATTCTGAAATCGCCCTCCTCAGCCTCCGAAGTGACACACAGCAGTCAGCCCCACAGAAACGAGCAGTTGATTTGATTTGTCTTTTGGGCCCATCTGGCAAGGCTCAGCTCCTCCTGCAGCAAGTGCTCCTTATCAGCTGTTGTACAATTTGCTGCAGAAGTTTGCTTTGACTTAATCCTGCCGCCCTGGGGCGAGCCCTCCTCACCCACATCGGCACCGTTTGTTTTGCTGGCTGAGCTCGATTAGCCGTAGCCTGCGGGGAAGGAGGGAGAACAGCTCGCCTTGGCACAGCCTGCCGTAACTCTCTCTGCCCTCCCAGGCTGTGAGCGGCAGCCGACGTACGTGCCGTGCTCGCGTACGCTCTGCGCGGCCGCTCTGCTGCCGTTCAAGCAGGTTGGGGTTTGCATTTTGGCGGTGGTGCAGCCCCGTAGGTAGTCAGAAACCAGGCTTCCCCAGCCCTTCGGAGGTCACACCTCTCTCAGTTTGTAGCTACAGCGTTGTTTCCCAAGTGCTAGTCTGCAGACTGCTTTTCTGATACAGCCTCTGGGCTGTGAGTTTTATACACGGCTGGAGAAAGAAAGGCAGCAGCCCTGATCGTGGTTCGCAATGAAGTGCAGCAGACTTAGGCTTAGTTTCTAGCTTAGCGCTTTTTTTTTTGTTTGCTTTCATCTCAATCAAGAGGGGAATCATCGGGAAATGGCCTGGGGGAGAACCCGGTGGAAGTACTGAGTCACCATCCCTGGAAGTTGAGTCGCTGTTCCTGGAAGTATTTAAAAGGCAGGGGGATGCGGTGCTTAGGGACACGGTTTGGTGGGCATGGGGGGGTTGGGTTGACGGTTGGACTCAATGATCTTAGAGGGCTTTTCCAACCTTAATGGTTCTGCTGTGATCTCCTACGGAACTAGGGCTACGAAGTCATCCAGTCCGAGCCTCCTGCCCTAGAGCAGGATTAGCTCTTCCCGAGTGAGGCTGTTCACTTGCTGAACATCTGAATGGGAAAGGCCTGTGGTGCAGAGCTGTAACAGCAGAGGAGGACTGAGGATCTGCTGGCTGCATGTGGGTTTCAGAGCCGCCCTTCAGACCAGGAAGGGTAGCGCTACCCAGCACCCTGAGCACTGCTCTCTGTGCCCAACCAGCAGCTTTTGGGTGGTAGCGTTTGTTCTAAAGCAGCTCGGTGTCAGGAGCAAAGTAAGTGGATAAAGTTTTGTGTGCTCTGTGGAGCTAGAAGTATATGCGTAAGGCGTAGGTCCTGCCACAAGCCAGATCTAGTTGGCTTCCCCGTTCTCGGTGAACTGCAGAACCCATGTGCTTTCGTGACCTGACGGCGTTACCTGCTTGGCTGACTTGTTTTAGGAGCTCACAGATTCTTCCCCAAAATAAGGTAATTAGTAATCAGAACTGCAGCCTACAAAAAAGCTTTGATTAAACTGCTCAATGCCAGAACTATAGCACTCATTAGCTATTTTTAGACCTTTCTTTTCCACTTGGAAGGTTTCCCTTCAGATAGGTGTATTCTCATCTGCAGCCATCTGAAGTACATCAAGCAACAACAGCACGGGCTAAGTCAGTCGGGCTAACCATTAATACTTGCAGTTCTGCAAAGCCATAGTTGTGCAGGAAGAACATGAATTTCTGGCTTTCCTGAGCCCCCATCTCTGCCAGAAATCCCTTCTTCCCAGACTGTTTCAGACTTGCTTCCGAAACACTTGAAACATTCTAAAAGAAATGAGGTGTTTTTCAAGAAAGATATGTTCATTTGAATGTCTGCTTTCTCTCGCTGCTTTGGCTGAAATCAGCCAAATCTGACAAGTATCAAGTTAAATTATTGCAAAGGGTAGAGGATAGAAACTCCCCAAGTATGGGAAAGACTGCAACCTTACCTCGCACGTACCAAAGAGCCTGCCCTCAGAAGAGACTTCCTCAGCGCCCCGAGCTGCAGGAGGAGGTTGTTGCCTTTGAGGCACAGCGTGTCCTTTGCTCCAGAGCTTGTGGACGGACTTTGTAAAAGTATCCTGAAACTGTTGTGGGTGTAAGGGTGGTTAGAGTGCCCAGGTGAAAAGGTGCTGGGAGGTCCTGGCACATCACTTGCTGTGGGACTGGATTAAGAGGCCCCGAAGGGAGATCCGAAGATAAAGGCTTTCCCAGAAGGTCACCATTAATTTTCTGACAAGTGAAGTTGGGACACTGTGAGAGTTGGGAGTAGGTGGCTCAAGGCAGCTCCTGGGTGTTTGTTCCTAACAGTGCAAGGCCTACCTTGCTTGGATGAGGGGAAGGAGAAGCTTCAGAGAAGTAAGAGAAGGACAAAAGCTGAGCTGGATGGCTTCACTAGGGAGGGGGTGTCCCTGTAGGTAGACTTCTCGCTGGGGACTCCTCTGCTCCAGGCTTTCCGAAGGGTCTTTAATGTGCAGCCGCGAAGGGCTTCTCCTGACTGCCTGTGGGAGACCGTGATGTACCTGCCGTTGAGTGAGAGTCACCCTGGACTCCCCTTGCAGTTCCTGGAGAATTCAGCAATACATTTATTTAACTGTCCTCTCGTTGCGAGATGTTCTAGGGAAGCTAGTTCCATGCTTTTGAACCTCTGCATCCTACTGCCTGGATGGACCGAGTGACACACCTGATCCTGCACCACTTGAAGTCTCCCAGGCTCCTGTCACTTGATTCGGGAGGCAGCGTAGGCAGCAGCCCTCTTCTTGGAAAGCAAAATGTGTGAGATTGGGCCTGAAGAAATGGCAGGTACAGCCATTTCTTGCTGGTCTGTCCCCATTCCCTGGCAGGTCCTAGCGAAATGAATTGTATTACAAATAAGTACGTTGCGACTATCGGAGAAGGGTGGTGCATCCAGCTACGTCTGTCTGGGTCCGCGGGGAGCACCTTCTCTCCACAGGACAGGCAGCCGAGGTCTTTTCTCTTGTGCTCTGGGTTTTCTCGCCCATGCAGCATCCAAGTGTTTCACTGCCTGAAGCACGAGGGCACGGGCGGGCGGACGCTGCTGGTGGATGGTTTCTACGCGGCAGAGCAGGTTCTCCGGCAAGCCCCCGAACAATTCGAGCTGCTCAGCAAGGTGCCGTTGAAACACGAGTATGTTGAGAACGTGGGAGACTGCCACAACCACATGATCGGAGTTGGGCCGGTCCTCAATGTCTATCCCTGGAACAACGAGCTCTATCTGATCAGGTAACACCAACGTGAGGCCTCTTGCTTATGGGGAGGAGAGGGAATTGCAGACAGTATTGGTTTTCCAGAAGATGCTGTAAACTAAAGAACAACATGTGTTTGAGGGGCAGGGATGAAACCACAGAAACACCCTGCATCTCCTCCTGGGCTGTGCGTTGCTTTAGAGGAGGCGTCAGAACCACCGATACAAAGATGAGTGTCAGTGCTGAGCTTTGACTTTTCGCTCCTGTCATCCTTCAGCTCCATGCCCTCATCTCACTTCGTTTGAGAGGCAGGAGAATTCAGCCCTTCTCTGAAAGAGCTTCTAGAAACTGGCCTGGCATACAGGGAACGGGGAGAGTGCAGGCTGGTCCCCTTCCAAAGGAGATTTGGGCTGTTTTCTGAAACTCTGGCTTGGCTTAGCGCAGGAGGCTGTCCAGCACGGCTTCGCACTTTTATTCTGAACAGCCCTCGGTCTTGCCTGTTGTTGTGGCACATCCTTCCATGGAAAACCAGCAAGGACAGTTTTATACTTGACAGTGAACTCCTCCTTGCTCCCAGTGTTGTGTATTCTCCTGAAAGTCCTGCACTTGCAGCATAACCTCCCTCAAATCCTGACTAATCCTACAGGCTCCTGAGGTTTCCTTTGGAAATACCTGGCTGTGCTCGTGGAGCCGCGTGGGCAGTCTCTTATCTCTTCTTCGCTTTTAGATACAATAACTATGATCGTGCTGTCATCAACACCGTGCCTTACGATGTTGTGCATCGCTGGTACGCTGCTCACCGCACACTCACCACAGAGCTCAGGAGACCAGAAAACGAACTGTGGGTCAAACTGAAGCCGGGCAAGGTAGGACTTGGAGTTGGGAGGCTCGTGTTGTTTGGCGCAGGGAGGGTGGCAGGGTGCTCCTTTGGGTCTGTAGGCTTGTTGCGACTAAACTCCATATGCTGCAGTTTTCCTCTTTACAGCTGTTTTAAGGTGCCCTGGCATCTGGTGTGTGTGTGTGTTCCTACTGTCCTAAAAGAACACGAGCTTCCAGATATGGCAGAAATGTTTAATTCAAACTCTGCCTCAGAGAAAAGTTAGTCCCAACTGGGGGAAAGGAGTAAGATCTTCCCAGTCACTGAGATGAGGACCCTCAGAAGCAGAAAGGCTGGAAACATGTAATGTTCAGCCTCTAACTTCTTCCAGAAGAAGATTTTATTTTGATGGAAATACAAAGGTGTGGGAAGCTGAATTTAATTCTGTTCTGAGGTAATATTTGAACCCTTACATTGCCAGCAAATGACAGGAGACCTAGGTTATCTTCACTCTCCCAGAAATGGCTAAGGTGCCTTAGCACGCTTGGTACTGAACGGAAAAAGCTCTGCCCTGTGTTTGAAAGGCTGATGCTGGGTGCAGCTTTGGAGGAGCTTGAAGAGCCAGAGCCGCAGTGGTAGGCTTGAAGGTGTTACGGTGCACGGCTTCTTCCTTCAGCTGTGCCTGCTTGAAGGGGTTTTATTCCTACAAGGTCTAGGTTCAGCCTGAGCCCAGGGCCCCAACAATTAAACAGTCCGGCAGGGAAGATGGTCATATCGGAGCCCCTACACCTCTCTGTTCCCAGGGATGCCTGGGGGGAATGGACACCGTAGAGGCCAGTTTCTCTTGCTGGTGAACTATTTATTAAAAAAATTCTTTCCTGACAGAGTGGTCAGGCCTTGGCACAGGCTGCCCAGGGCAGTGGTGGAGTCCCCATCCCTGGAGGGATTTAAAAGACGTGTAGATGAGGCGCTTGGGGACCTGGTTTAGTGGGCATGGGGGGGCTGGGTTGAGGGGTGGACTCGATGATCTTAGAGGTCTTTTCCAACCTTAATGATTCTGTGATTCTATTGTGCAACCTCTCCAATAGAAACGCAAAGAAACAGCCCAGAATGTATTTCTGTGCTTTGCTAGCTGTCCTGTGTTAACTTGTGATTAGCAGCAGAGCAAAACTGCTGGCTTCAGGTGAAACAGCTGTGCTGGATCACATGAAACATCTGGCTATAGTCTCACGTGCTGTCTGACAGCGTTGATCAGGAAGGGTCATGCCCACCGCGGCGCACCCTTACTTGCTCTTCCAGTCTCCAGGGATCTCCGGCTCCAGGACCTGTCCTGTGAGAGGGCCCTGGCCCTGGCTGCGGTGGCTGTGCTCCTTCCGACGGCCTTTTCTCTTCGCCCACAGGCCCTGTTCATAGATAACTGGCGCGTCCTGCACGGACGGGAAGCGTTCACCGGGTACCGCCAGCTCTGCGGCTGCTACCTGACGAGAGATGATGTGCTGAACACCGCGCGCTTGCTGGGGCTCCAGGCTTAGCCCGGACCACCCTCCGGAGAGGCAGTCGGACCTCCAGCACCACCGCGCTGGTGGTCACCACGACGAAGACGTTGCACATACCTCAGACACCTCCACCCTCTCCAAGCAGTTCTCGGTGCCGGCTCAGGAGAGGGAGCAGGTGGAAGCCAAAGGTTATGGGAGCTTTATGGGACCGTATTCTGCCTTTGAGCATGGTCAGCTCTTGCTGTCTGTGCGCCCAGCCTGGTCTTCCCAGCCGGTCGATCTGTCTCAGCTCTGCTGGGTGAGGGTTAGTCACACCACGGGAAGTGCTCCCAGCACCTATTGATGTGAAGTGCTCCTCCAGTCAAGTGCCTTCAGGATTTGAGATCTTTGCATTTTTCCCTGTTGTTCAGCCTTTTTGTCAGCTGGCAGTTCTAGGTTTGGTTTTTTTTTTTTTTAGCAGAGAAGAATGGAAATCTCTGGGGTCTGATCTCACCCCAGGCTGGACTTTACCCCTTCTGGAGAAAATGAAAATCTATGGTCCCTATTTGATGAAAATGCCACTGAAGGCTGTTAGCATATTTCAGTGACTTCTTTATTCTTAAACATACTACGTGCCGCTATAACAGTCACTGATACAAGCCACGCTGCTCGAGAGACAGCCTGGAAAGAGAACCTGGTATTTCTGAAAAGGTTTAGTAAAGGTTTAGGTTAGGAGGAAAGGGGGAAGTAGCAAGATCTGCATGTTGGGAAGGAGAGATGACTGTGTTAGATGAGGGATGTATTCCTCAAGTTTCCTTGACTTCCAGTAATGTAATTCTTGTGTTCTTTCTGCCCGTTGCACTGTGCTGTATCAAGGGTGAGGGCTCAGCAGCTACAGTATTTGCTGACGAATTGCCCACTGTGCCTGCTCTTTCATCTTTTCTGAAGGAGCTTGTGTTAGGTCATCGTGACACGGGCTGCTGGGTGCGGTGACTGGTTTTCACCAGGTGCTCCTGCATATGAAGGTAATGAACACAGAGGTGCCTTTCAGCTCCTGATTGCTGCGAGGATAAATTGGACACTGGCACATTGAAGGGCCACAGTGTAAGGGGAAAAAAGCAAATCCTATCATTATTAGAAACATTGGAATTTTAGAATCAAGAGGGGATTTTAGGATTTGTTTATTTTTTATTCTTCCATGTCTTTGGAGGTGTTCACTCTGCTCAGACTAGACCTTAAAACAGGGCAGGTCCCTTTCCCTCCTGGCTTTCCTGCGCCAGCAAGATGCTCTTGTGTCCAGGGTACAAGTGCAGCGCAGATGCACGTGTGCTAAACTTGCTGCCCTCGTCTAACCTAAATACTGAATATATAGATCCTAGTGTTAAGAGGCACTCTCGGAAGCTTCCCTTCATGTGGACTAAGCTCCCTGGTGCTGTCCTTCGCAGTCTTTCCCGCCTGTGGTGAGCCAGTGCTGCGGTCACCAGGAGTTGAAGGGGGTTTCTGAGGGAGGGCTCGCCAGGAAGCTGTTGGTCAGAGGTGTGTGAGGCAGCGAAACGCGAGCAATGGTGGCAGGTAATACAAGCTCGAAGTGAGCTGGCTTCTGTCAGGCACGTCTCCCTGCCTGTGAACGGCAGCCTCGGACACAGGCAGGAACCTGAATTCTCCTCTAGGCTGAGCCAGTGAATTCCTTGAGCAACCTGCAGCGTATATTCTGTTTCTTTCTTTATCAGGCATTTTGTTTAGAGGTTGTCCCTAGGTGCCAGGTAGGCCAGCACAACTTAGCTGCGAAGTTTTACAAGTCTTTGTTAATCATTTGAAGCAGCAAACGCAGCGGTTGCGTGCGCTGCCCCTGACGCAGCCCGGCTCTCGTGCTCCGGGGCTGGTTTCACCCTGTGCTTCTGGGTGAAGCCGTGGCCTGCAGCTTGGGGGAGAGGTGGTGACAAAAAACCACCTCTGTGCTAGTTGACAAAGGACCCTGATCAGTATTTGAAACCCTTGAGTAGCGGAGCCCTCTTTCAAGTTATTTGAGGGTATCAAAGGTTCCTGAGCTCTTTTTGCCTCCCTGTGCCCCCAGGAGACGAGGGAAAGCGCTTGGGTAATGTGGAAACCTTCCCGTAGTCAATGAGATCAGCTTTACCTTCCCCTGCCTGGGAGACCTCCATCTTTATCAGCTGCAAGCTGAAAATCTGCCGCTACCCTGAGCTGGAGCGTGCAGGACTCCGGCTAGCACGAGGGAGTGTATTGGTGACCGATTGTCGTGACGTAGGTGCCTTTCTGACAAGGAACGTGGTGGCAGTAGCTCTGCCTCCCGCTGCGGCTGCTGCTTCCAAGGGCTGTGGTCTTCAGACATGAACCTCCTCTTGGAGCCAACTCAAGCCAACACACTCCTCAAGGTGACTGTGATCTGTTCTGGGGAAAATTGTTCACGGCGAATACACAGGGAACACATTTCCTCGTAGGTATTACTCAAATTAATTTAGCCATTCCAACAATAAAATGTGGAGAGAGCTTTGTTTAAATCTCGTGTTTCACCTCTCCCCACTTCCCAAAAGGGCTAAATTCTTCCTAAGCAGCTTGCGGAACAGGTTCTGTTTGCTGTAATGATACCGGATCAGTTTTTGTAATCGAGCTTTTTCAGTTCTTTCAGCCAATAAATGACAAACTGCTTTCTTCTCCTTCCCACTGCACTGGTGATCCGATGTGTGTGTTTAAGACTTTTTCCAAAACTGAGAAATCAAGTCTTCAAATAAATGATTTATAAAGTGGTCAGCTTAACAAAATATATATTTCAAGCAATGGCGAACTTGAAAATAAGTCTGTATTACCCATCAAAGGTGGAATAAACCTGAGGAGCAGTAAAACAATGCGTCTGCCTTGACTTCTCATCGTTCGTTCTTTCACTGGCCACGCGATGGCAGAAGATGCAAGAAATTAGTATTAAGAAGTCAAGGACGAGTCCCATCCCTAGGTGGCTTTAGGGCTAGCAGTCCTGCTGCTTCTGTTGCTGTCCCTTTCTTTTGAGAACCCCAGGAATTTCTTTTGAGAACCCCAGGAATTTCTTTTGAGAACCCCAGGAACTGCTGTTCAAAAGCCTACGCGACTGAGCATTTTTAAAGAGCTGCAGGCTGCGATGTCCCTTGTGCCAGAGAAGGGAGGAGAGGGGAATGGAGCTGCACCTCACCCTCTGCTCCCTGAACAGATTCCCCCACCCCATGCGCACCTTCAGTTGCCTCCACTTGCCCTCTGGTCTGCTCCACGCTGCCCCATTTGCCCTCCAGTCCCCCCCCATCCCTCTATTTGGTGTCTTGTCTCCCCAGGACCCCCTTTGTCCCCTTGGCACCACTCCCCTTCCTCTTGGCTGTGCAGTGCAGCCCCTCGTTCAGCTCTTGCTGCTCCCCAGAGCCCTCAGTCCTTCAGCGAAACCAGAGCCCCCCCACATTTATCTGCTGGTCGCATCAGGGAGCCCCATTTTTCCTCCAGTGTGCCCCAGAGCTTTCTGTTTTCCTCCCAGTGTGCCCCAGAGCCCCCTGCTCACCCGCAGGTCTCGGGATTGCTGTTTCATCTTTTAGTGCATCCCCTCCGGCGCAGCCGGGAGCCTTTCACTCCTCACAGGACTGCAAAAAAACAGAAAGAAGCTGCTTTCGGCCCAGCAAAGAATAGTTTCATAGAAAGAGAGGCTACCAAAACAGGAAAAAGAATGTGTGTATCGTCCTTGCAACCGTTTGATCCATGCTTCCCTCAATTATAATTATGTAGTGATTAAAAGCATTTTCTTATATTAAAAAAAAGATGTTTTAAGTCTGTGCTTGCTGTACTGACATTATGCTTAGCTAAGCTGAAAAGTATTTACATTTTTAGCTTTACTCCTCATTTCTTTCTTTTTTGGCTACTGGAAACCATAGAAGCTATTTTAATAGGGTCCTTCAGCTACAGTAACTAAAAATGTATTATCTAAAGTTAATTATTAACTTAATTAAAAACCTTAGTTCAAACCTGAACTGCAGGATCAGAGAGACACGAACAGTTTTGCTATGGAAATGGGGCAATGTGAATTTACAGAAAACCAAGGAGGAAGCAATTTAATATGTGGCAAGCATCACAATTTCGAGGGAAGGCAGATGGCGCAAGCGAATTTCCCTGCGATGGACCACGGAGACGCGCAGGAGGGGCGGACGGCTGTTGGGAGTGTGTGAAACATTAAAGCTAACGTGCAGAACCGCACAGCAAACCTCACAGTAACGTGCTCTCCTGGAAACTCTGCCTTGCACCTCCTGCTCTTCCGAAATCACCCGCAGCGACACAGGTTTGAGCTGGCACTTTTGAGCAGGGACGTGCGAGTACTCTCCCCCACGCGCCAAACAACTGCTATCTGCTAATTTTACCCAGTGTCGCTTTTACCTTTTTCTGTTTGAACTCCAAAGACCTTCTTCGCCTTTAGCCAGAGAAATGCCGTGTTCACTGACCGACGTTGCCACGCTGCTAATGGGAAGTACCCGTTTCCCAGTTCATTACTGTTCATTAACTGTATTGTCGTCGCACTTCGAGCCTCAGGAATGTGGTGGGGATAAACACGTGAGATGAGGGAGGGAAGCAAATTATCACCTAGTCCCCCTTTCATAACTTCAACGGATTTAATGAAATAAAGGGAAAACCTTAACAAACTCATAGGAGTCTGGTGATTATAGCCCCAGATGGAGATTTACCAAGTGATTAATTATTCTGCTGTTACACCAACCCATCTACCAGATACGCAAATTGACCTGTGGTTAATTAATCCCTTACAGCATCTCTAAAGGTTTAGGGCTGGGCACAGCAGCAGCGGGGCTGGGGGAGATGGGGCTGGCAGGGCCCCTCTGCTCCGCACCGCCACGGCTCCAGCTCCTCTGCCCTCCAGCCCAAAGAGGCAAAAAAGGGGCAAAAAAGGGACAAAAAAGGGGGTTTTATGTAAAAATAGCCACTAGGGCTCACCATAAAACCTGTTGTTCTAAAGCAGTTTGATTTCTCAGAACAGCCAAACCTCACAATGTTTTACAGGCAGGGAATTCTATGATTTTACTGAAAAAAAAAAAACGGAAGGTAAAACCAGCTTTGTGGTTCAGAAACTCCTGTTTGGACCCCCCCGGGGCAGATCAGTCCCCTCTCTGCAGAGCTCCAGCATCGCGCCCCAGGGAAATACCAGCAGGGAATTCTAACTAAGAAGATTTTGATTAAGAATTTGGGCTTGAAAACACTGGAAAGGAGGAAAGCAGAAGCTGTAAGAGGCAGCAAGAGGTGAAAGGCTGCTACTAAGCAGAAGAGAAGATGTGAAATAAAGAGAGAATAAAGATTCCCAGAAGTCAGAGTTACATTCTGAGAAAATATGGCATGTTTAAAGAAACAATCCCCACCAGCACCAGTTAAGGACACTTTTAAATGCGCGTACATAAGCCCTGGTGAAAGGTAAGGAGAAGTTTCACTTAGCAACATTTGCTAAGTCAGACTTCAGTGTTAAAAGAAAGAATAAAAAAAAAGACACTTGGGGAAGACACAGAGCACAAGTAATCCGGCCGAACACGGGAAAAAGAGCATTAGCTCCTTCTCCTGCATCAAAATCCTTCTGCTAAAACATTGGTTATGCAGAAAACTGATTTTTCAGGGGCAGCACCGTCCAGCAGCGCGTTTGGGGTGGTACCTGCAGAGAGGGTGCCCCGCGCACGGCTGGCTGCTGCCTGCTCCGCCGCAAGCTGTTATTCCACTTGGAGGGTTGTATTTCGCTGATGCGCGTATTAATGTAAAATACGGAGTCACAGATGGTGACGCTTTATGCTCAGCGACGTGCAAGAAGGGGCAAAACTATTCCCTGCGTAAGTTTAGGGAAGGAAGAAATGAGTATATTTTGAATGACAAGATTATATATACCCAAGCCCTTGAGGACCAGTAATTTAGCTCGTCTGGAAAAGCTCCACCAGGACGAGCTCCCTAAACACGGCCTGAAGCCGCTCCGGGCATAGCCACAGCCCCTGGCAAAGCTTTGCATCAGCAAGTTTGCAGCGAATCACCTGGATAAAGGACGCACACAAGCTTTTTCCTGCAGTCTTCAGGTTTAATCTTGATTTCCACAAGATTTTAATTTTATTTCTAAGTCCTTTCCACATACTTGCAGCCATTGCGTGTGTCTTTGGATATTGTAAACAAATACTTTTCCTTTAACGTGGCTCCAGGTGAAGAGGATTTGAAGGCAATTGGGTAATAAAGGGGCAGCCTTTCCCCACCAGTGTGTTGATGAATTGTGGTCCCTAACATCAGCCTTGAAGCTTTCCTTGGGAAAGAGAAAAGAAGAGAAGGGGCTTGTGGTGTTTTTCTGTGCACAAAATGAATGGAAGGTAAGGGAGGGGGAAGGGGGGTCTTTTGGGGAGTAGCAGTAACTAGCTGGGCTCTCTGAGATGTAGTAGGGTGGGGGATTTTCCACTATTCCCAGAGCATTTTTGAGGAGGAAGCCAGAAGGAGACTGCTGTGTCCCAAAATTAGGTGATCCTCACTGGGAAAACGTGCCTCTATATCTTAAATATGCTGGCTGTTGCCAGGCTAGAAGTGAAGGGAAGGAGCTTTACTCTTTCTAGCTTGTCCTCCCCAAATACTGGAAAAACTGGGTGGTTTTGGTGATGTTCAAACATGTTGCACAGCGTGTTGCCTGGCAGAGACACTTGCTTGAGTTGGAGGTGCCCTGCCACGTACTCAGGGGATTGGTGCTAAAGAAATCACTTAAGTGTTGCTAATCAGAAAGGGGGATGCGTTTGTCACGCGTGGCTGTCAAATGTTAATGAGTAGAAATAAATTCTTTGTGGGCGTAACTTTTCAGAAGATGGAGGCGCTGGCTGGTGCCTGCGCAGGGCGGGAGGCTCCTCCCGGCCGCAGGAGGAGGGAGTCTTATCGCAATCCCCAAAATAACCTGGGATTTCTTAACGAGAGGCATGGCCTGAGAGCACGTCATGCCAAACGCACGGCGCTTCTGCTGTGAAAACGGGCTGTTTGCACTGAAATGCTGTTATTGTTTTCCTGGTGCCACTTGACTGATGGATGTGCCATTCCCCATGGCGATGGGCTGGCGATGACATCTGTGGCCTGTAAAGTCCTTTCCGTGGGTCCTTGCTTCCCCACCACCATCAAAAAAATATCCTAAGAGCAATTTCAGGACACTTCAGAGGAGAAAACAACTTCCATGTGCTTTACCCGTTACGTGCTGGCAGAGATGAACTGTATGTATTTCGTGTTTGTAGCTGTAAAAGGGCCAGAAGAGGAAGAAGGGCTGAAAAAGGAAGAAGTTCTTCCCCAGCCAGTGTAACACGGGAGTTCTCCTTTATGGAGAAACTGTGCTCATCTGCTCAAACTGTGGTTTTGGGGGCAAAAGGAAAAGATCCTGAGTCCTGCTCGGTTTTGGACTGCACCTCTCTGACCCTCGGGGAGCGGGGCACCAGGCTGGTAACTCATCCCTTGCCTCTTGGAGACCTTCAGCTCCCTCTGTGCGGGGACAATCCGCGGAGGTGTCGAGGGGTTGTCCTGCCCACCTCGCCCTGAGCTGCCCATCTCCAGCCTGAGAGAGGAAAATACCCAGAGACGGCNTAAAAGTGAAGGGAAGGAACTTTACTCTTTCTAGCTTGTCCTCCCCAAATACTGGAAAAACTGGGTGGTTTTGGTGATGTTCAAACATGTTGCACAGCGTGTTGCCTGGCAGAGACACTTGCTTGAGTTGGAGGTGCCCTGCCATGTACTCAGGGGATTGGTGCTAAAGAAATCACTTAGTGTTGCTAATCAGAAAGGGGGATGCGTTTGTCATGCGTGGCTGTCAAATGTTAATGAGTAGAAATAAATTCTTTGTGGGCGTAACTTTTCAGAAGATGGAGGCGCTGGCTGGTGCCTGCGCAGGGCGGGAGGCTCCTCCCGGCCGCAGGAGGAGGGAGTCTTACCTCAATCCCCAAAATAACCTGGGATTTCTTAACGAGAGGCATGGCCTGAGAGCACGTCATGCCAAACGCACGGCGCTTCTGCTGTGAAAACGGGCTGTTTGCACTGAAATGCTGTTATTGTTTTCCTGGTGCCGCTTGACTGATGGATGTGCCATTCCCCATGGCGATGGGCTGGCGATGACATCTGTGGCCTGTAAAGTCCTTTCCGTGGGTCCTTGCTTCCCCACCACCATCAAAAAAATATCCTAAGAGCAATTTCAGGACACTTCAGAGGAGAAAACAACTTCCATGTGCTTTACCCGTTACGTGCTGGCAGAGATGAACTGTATGTATTTCGTGTTTGTAGCTGTAAAAGGGCCAGAAGAGGAAGAAGGGCTGAAAAAGGAAGAAGTTCTTCCCCAGCCAGTGTAACACGGGAGTTCTCCTTTATGGAGAAACTGTGCTCATCTGCTCAAACTGTGGTTTTGGGGGCAAAAGGAAAAGATCCTGAGTCCTGCTCGGTTTTGGACTGCACCTCTCTGACCCTCGGGGAGCGGGGCACCAGGCTGGTAACTCATCCCTTGCCTCTTGGAGACCTTCAGCTCCCTCTGTGCGGGGACAATCCGCGGAGGTGTCGAGGGGTTGTCCTGCCCACCTCGCCCTGAGCTGCCCATCTCCAGCCTGAGAGAGGAAAATACCCAGAGACGGCTCCCAGCCCCTTCCCATGCCCTGCGGAGGTCCATGACCAGCACCTTCCATCCTCATGGTCATGACTTGGCCGTGTCCCAGGGCCAGGGGACACAGGCGCTTCCCCGTGGTGCTGGTTGCTCGCCCCATCCTGCTCTTCCCAAGTAAGCCCAGGAGGGTCTGAGCCGTGGGGCGAAGGGTGCCCGAGCTGGGCCGGGAGAAGGGGATGGTGCCCAGGATGGCTCCGTTTGGGGGTGACCCTCTGCAGCACCCGTGCTTTGGGGTTTATTTCTGGGGGTGTGAAAGGAGGCACCTCCAGCGGGGCTGTGGTAGGAAGAGACCTCCCCTGCTGCGCTTCCACGAAACCAAGGACCTCGCTGGCATTTCTCTTTAGGCGTTAGAGAAACGGGTGGTTTCCCTGAGCTGGAGAAAAGATGGATTGAGTCTGGTTGTGCTGAGCTCTTCGCTGAGAACGGGTCCCGGCAGCCGCTCACCGACAGCAAGGGGGGGGACGGTGTCACCTTCGGGTGACAAACCCAAACCAGGCACATCACCGAGCCACACGCAGGCGTCTTCCCCCCCCGCGACGCGGGCGGAGGCAGCGGTGATGGGGGTGACGATGGCCCCGGCCACGCTCGGGGCAGGAAGGAGGGGGTGGGAGCCGGCAGGTGTCTTGCTCACCCGTGGGCGGTGGGCTCGGCTGCGAAGCCCGGCAGCTCGGGATGTCACAGGGGCTGCTGGAAATGCTCATATATTTAACATTTATGCACTTTTGATCCCTGTTTATTACTCTTGGTGCTTTGCAAATCCTTATTACGGTGTGGTTTCTCAAGCTCTGCTGTAGACGGCGGAATTCTTAAATTCCTAATTTTTCACTTGCTGGTTCCCCTTGTCCTGCCTTTGCTGCCGGTGCCCTGCGAGGTGCGAGGCGGGGGCTTCCCGGGTAATGCCGCTCTTGCAGCCCCAGTGCTGTCCCCTCCTGCCCGCGCATCACTCGCATCAGCTGCTGCCTGGCATCGCGCTCGGTGGAAGCGAGCAGAGGGACGCGCAGCAGCCCCCGTGGAGGGGGATGCTCGGGGCTTTCTGCTGTGGGGGCTACATCAATTCCCGAGCGTGCGCACAGCTCCGGAAGCAAAAGAAGCTTCTGAAGAAAACACCTGTACCATTATAACTTTATTTTTAGAAATAACCACAAATATGTGAAAGGCAGGCAGGGTGTTTTTATGTCAACACCAGAAAAGTGCCCAGGAAGGGATCCTCTGCCCCGCGGGAGGCGAGAGGAGCCCAGCTGCAGAGGTGCAGGCTCCTTCTGAAAGACTTGTCGGGGGCTGTGGCAGCTGCAGGGGGCTGAGATCTGCCCCGAAATCCCGGCTGTTCTCCCCAAAGCTGGCCCACAAGCCGCCGGCCCATGGCAAAGCAGAGCCCCTGGAGCAGGGGAAGGCTTTTGGACGTGCGTGAGGACTCCGGCCCCGCCACGGTGACGTCCATCAGGCCAGAACAGCCAGAGGTTTTGGGCACCGTCGGGCGCTGCGCTCGGGAGCGGGGTGTCGCAAAGCAAACCCCCCGTTCTGTGGTGCCCCCCATGAGGATGGGGGGGCCTTCGAAAGGCAAGGGGACACTTCAGGGAGGGAGAGACCCCCGTGAAGCTTCCACCCGCCCTTCATTTCGTGCTTCGAAGCTCCTCGGGCTGGGTTTGCTGGCAAACCGAAGCTCTTGCAGTCACGACACCTTCCACTCCTGCAGCTAAGGAGATCTCCAAGAAAACTTGGAGACAAAATCCACCTCGATTAAAGGCAAGTTCTGAAGTTTTCACAGGCTTCAGAAATGCTGCCCAAGCCCTCTCCTCCGGTGCTCTGGGGCGGGGGGGGATCTGTGTGGGTGATTTGCTGTGACCTTCAAACACTAATAGGCTTTTTTAATATAGAAAAATAAACCCCCACAACTTTCAGAGCTACAGCTTGTGAAAGAGGATCAGGACCATGCAGTAAGATGTGCTGTAATAACAAGAAATGGCTCTGACTGGGTAACACCCTGCTGAATAAGGCTGAGTTGGCTGCTGAGAATACATTTTTTGTGTTTACATGTAAAGCAAGAGTTCTAGCTCGAACCTTGACCCGATCAGGGAAATACAAACACTGGGTGCTTTGTGCCTGCGTCTCCCCGGGGTTTATTCTCTGTGAACATTCAAGCTAACAAATCCCCTCTTTAGCAGTGATCCTAGCTGGGTGCAAATCCGCGAGGGTGAGAGTCGCTTCGCTAGACCTTAGAGGACAAACCCTCTTTGAAGTCATGACCGTATACAGCTCCGAACGGTGTCATCGTTTGCCTCCGAGATATTGTTACTGAAATGTCAGAAATGGTCAAACTTCCCAGGTAACTGGAGGGGGATGCTGGGGAGCGGAGCCCTGCGGGGCTCTGCCCATGACCAGGGGTACTGGGTTGCCTAGGTAACGGTGTGGGAAATGCTGAATTTGGGGTGGATGGAGCAGAACTGAGAGGAACGGAGTGAAAAGCGATGAAGGTTGTTTATTTGGGAGGGGTCAAGGGGGGAGAACGAGCAGGGCAGAGTGAAGAGGAGGGGGGTGCAAGGGACGGTTCCCCCCGTTCTCTGTCTGGGCTCGTGCCTGAGCCCGCGGCCAGCCGGGCCGGTGAGCGGGACGAGGGGGCTGTGAGCCCCACCAGCTGGAGAGCGAGAGCAGGATCGGGCCCTTCGCATCCTTCACATCGTGGGGCGTGGGGCTGCCCGTGCCGGCCCTGCCTCGCTGCTGCCTGCGCTTGGGAATGGCACCGCTTGGGCTTTCGAGGGCCAGGACCACCCCTGGGCTCAGGAAACCCTCCTGGCTCAGCTCCTCTTAACGTAAAGCTGATTACTGAGCACCGGTACGATTTATAACCACTTACAAAGCAACGCCCTGTACAAACACACATATTCAGAGGGTGTTTCCCAGCTCTAAGCTCATTAAAAGAACGAGCAACGAGATCTGAAGGCTCTGCTTGACGGGGCTGGGTTAGATTTTGGGGGTGGGAGGGAAGACCGCTGGAGATGCTGCAGCACCAAGCCCCAGCTAACCCCGGGCTCCGGCAGAGCTGGAAGGGGGGAGCGTGACCGAGCGCGGCTGGAGGGGATTAGCCGCACGTGGGGGGCCTGGGATGGGGGTCCTGCGCCCGGGGCCACGGGGAGCAGACCAGAGGGTGTCTTGGGGAGGCGAGCAGCCCTGGGGAAAGAGGCAAAAACATCGAGTAAAAAACCATCCTTAAATCTTTCTTTGCTCCCAAATCCTCACGGACTTCTTCTGCCCTCCAGAAACCGCTGCCCTTTCCCTGATCATCGCTATCCCCTGCGGCCCCTCCGTCCACCTCCTGAACCGTCACTGCCCGCCTGCTTTGACACCAGCCCTCCAGCCTTCCTGCTGGAGACTTCTGAGGTGCCCTCCTCAGTCCAGCCCCCCCCAGCCCTCCCCTGGGCTGGCTGCCCCCCACCACCCTGCTCCTCGCGGGTCCTGACAGCAGGCATCGTCCTTTTGAGCCGGAGAGAGACTGCAGAGGCACCGACACGCGGCCGGACTTCACCAGGGCTCTCTCAAGTGGTTAAAAGTCAATGGCCACTGACCTCCTACCTAAGATGTGTCTTCACGCAAGCTTTGAGGTCTGCGCAGATGCTCACCTTCTCACGATTGTGCCTTTGCTGCGCCTCCAAGGCGAGCAAGACATGATTTCTCTTCAAGGGATGCTCCACCCTGATGCTCGTCGGTAAGGCTGGGATGGGGCAGGCAGAAAGCAACTTCTGGGGTGTAAAAGCTGGGACTGGGGTAACCTGAGCTGACACGATACCAGGAAGGAGCTGGTGGTGACCGTGGAGTGCTCTCCTGAACCACAGAAGGCTAGAAATTTGGGGGGAAGCATCACGATATGGTCCATATACTCACTGCCAAGCACCCGCCAAAGCCACCCCTGAGAGCAGCGTCCAGCTGGACCCGGCACAGCCGCTCTCTGTGCTCCTGCTCACGGCTCCCACTGCCGTACTGGTGCTGTATTATTTACCACTGGTCAGCTCTGGACAGCCCATGAAGGGCGATAACGGCAGGATGCTGTAACTTCAGAAGATCTCTTCTGCGTTCGTCTATGTGACGATAACATACATGTGAAAAGGCTTTCTCTGCTTTTCGATGCGGATTAAATCACAAATTTAACCCCGAGAGGGCGTTCCCAGCAGCTGGCCCAGCCCCTGGCTGTGCCCATTCCTGCAAGGGAAGACAAAGTCTCTCCCGGGCTGCCTGGCCGGTGTTCCGCAGCCCACGCAGCTCCCTGCGAGCCCTGGAGAGGCAGAGCCCTTTGCTGCCGGAGCTTTGCAAACCCTTTTGCCTGGGTGAGGACCAGAGCCAGGGAACCGGGCCGGCGGTTCCCTGGGACCCCACGGGCCAAGCTGGGCTGGTCCCCAGCCGGGACCCCCTCCCCTTTCCCCGGCTCCCACCGCTGGTAGCAGCCCGCGAGCTGTGAACACCGAGCACAGGAAGAAAGCCTGGGCTCACTCGCAAATAAACCCTGCAGCGCTCAGGGGACTGAGGAAGAGTCACCGACTTCCTCCCCTGCGAGGTGACGGAGATGCTGGCTGGGTGCGACCCCGTGCCGGAGGCGTGACGGGGCGGCCAGAGCTCCCGCTTCAGTTCCTCTGCCGCAATCGGGGCTGGCACCCAGCACCCAGGGGAGATGTCCTGCGGCCGGCACCGCTGGAGCCTCGGCTCCCTCCTGCTGCTGCTCGGTGAGTCTGGGCTGAGCTGGGGGTCCTGGGTGCTCCGCCAGCAGCAGCCCGAGGGAGGGGTGTCACGCAGGGTGATGCAGGTGCAGCTCCCTGGCTGGGTGGCGGTGACAGCTCGCCGGTGGCCCCCAGGACCGTCGTCCCCACGACGTGTGCCCTCGGGGAGCTGCGCTGGCGTCAGTCCCGGGCAGGGTCATGGTGGCAGGGGCTGCTCCATCCTCCGGTAGATGAAGAGCAGGGTGGCGGGGGGGGGCTGTGCCTTTGCCTCCCCCTTTCCTATCGGGGCACAAGGACCGAGAGCTGCTTCACGCGTAGACAGCCAGAGAGGCAAACCCGGCTGTGAAACGGCGTGGTGCGCTGAAGCGCCAAGGGACAAATAACGCCGAGGGTGTTGGATGTTTGGAGCCCACCTCTCAGCCCTCAGGCTCAGCCCACGCAGCTCCCTGCAAGCCAGGAGAGGCAGAGCCCCTCGCTGCCGGAGCTCGGGTCCTATATAATATCCCCTTCCCCCAAAACTATGGATGCAGCAGCTGCACGGTGCTGAGAACCGGCTCCGGCGCGTGGAGCTGCAGCGAAGGGGGCGGTGGGTGAGGTGTGCTGCGGGTGGAAGGGGCAGCGGGTCCAGCCCACGCTCTCGTGCCGTGGGGCGAAGGGTGTTTCTGATCTCATCTTCCCCTTCTCCGCAGGGGGAAACCTGGGGGTCCTCGTCGAAATCCATCAGGATTTGATCAATGGCACCGTGGGTCAGTCTGTGCTCCTGCCCGTCTCCTACAGATTTGATGGTGCTCCCGGCTTCCCGGTGTCGATTTTCTGGAGGTTCAGTAACAGCCAGGACAGGCTCATCACCTGCACGGTGCTGAACTGCTCCCTGGGCGCCGGGGGGGCTCCCAGCAACTGCTCTGCAAATTTCTTCCCCCACTCCACGTACCGTGGCCGCGCTGAGCTCTTCCCCGAGAGCGGCTCCCTGCTGCTGCGGGACCTGAAGCTCAGCGACGGCGGGGTTTACAGCATCACCTTCAGACCGCCATCTCAAGAGTGGTGTGTCACCCTGGCCGTGCTCGAGCAGCCTCTCGCCCCTGGCCACGCAGGCGAAGGTAAGTGTGACCGTGCGCGGCACAGACACCTCCCGCGCGGCCACCACTGCGGCAAGGAGCGGGCGCTGGCAGAGCACCCGTCCCTGCTCTCGAAGGGACGAGCTGCTGGGGTGAGGAGAGGATTTCCAGGGATGTCTGATACGGTGCTGTAGGTCTCGTCTCGTCATGGCAGGAAACCCATCCTGTCCTGCGCTGCCAGCTCTACCGCAGCGTAAGGGCTTCCTCTGCGGCCGGCTGAGAAAAGCTCTTTTGCCAGCCTTGCGCTTGCCCAGCGCGGGCGGCTGCAGACGGGAGAGGTGAGCTGAGAATCATAGAATCACAGAATCATTAAGGTTGGAAAAGACCTCTAAGGTCATCGAGTCCAACCGTCAACCCAACACGCCCATGGCCACTAAAAAAAAAACCCAGCGCTGCGTTTGCGTCCCGTACTGGAGGAAATCCGGTATTCCCTGGGGAGAATAGGGCGCTCCGGGATAAATCCGTGGCTTCCTAGGCTAAGGGAAATACACCAAGCGACTGCTGGTTGTGCCCGCGCAAGATACCAGCAGCCGCAGCCCCTCGGGCAGGGTGGGCTCCTTCCTTCACCCGCCTGACCCACCGCCGTCCTTCCCGCTGCCACCCGGTCCTGGTGACGTGCCTCGCGCCCAGCGCTCTCCGTGCTTGTTCTCTAGTTTATCCCTCTCCAGAGTGAACACGGAGGTTGTGAAGACCTCACTTTGCGTTCAGTAAATTCCCAGTTCCCTCCCCTCCTCTGCTGGATCTCCCCCACCTCTCCAGGCGTGAAGTAGAGCCCGATTCCTTCGTACCGATGGCTCTCCCACAACCGCTGCCCACGTACGAAGTACGTAAAATAATCTCGTGGCGGTATCTGGCACGGTTCAGTGCAAATCGCTGTGTGTAGCNACATGAGGAGAAATTTCTTTCCTGCAAGAGTGGTCAGGCCTTGGCACAGGCTGCCCAGGGCAGTGGTGGAGTCCCCATCCCTGGAGGGATTTAAAAGACGTGTAGATGAGGCGCTTGGGGACATGGTTTAGTGGCCATGGGGGGGTTGGGTTGATGGTTGGACTCGATGATCTTACAGGTCTTTTCCAACCTTAATGATTCTGTGATTCTATGAACGTCTGTGCCTCCTGCGCAAGGACTGGCGAGCCCCTTCTATCCCCTCCGGCAGTGCCATGAGACAAGCACACGGCTCATACTCTCTCCAGGATAGGAATAGCTCTGGGAATATTTTCAGGGCTGACATACAAATTCCACCCTGCGACGGGGTGAAGCTGTCGGCCGTCCTCCCAGCAGTGCCGACGGGGAGCCCTCCTGCGCATCCTCCACGCGGCTTTGGGGGCCCATCACAAACCCCGGGGACCGGTTACGAGTCTGAGCCCTGCCCGGCTCTGTGCCGAGCACCCGCAGCTCCCGGCTCCGGCTCCTCCGAGGGCCGCGATGTCCCGGCGCAGCGCGGGGACGCACCGTGCGGGAAAGGAAACTCGTTAACGCTTGAGCTGTAGACACGGCTGGGCTTTTCGCACTGCAACATCTCCTTCGACCTGCGTGTCCGTAGTGCTGCTCTCTGATCCCAAGGAGAGTGCTGTAATCAGCAGGAATGCTCTAGAAAACGTGGTGAAACCGCTGCAATTACTTGTTTAGGAAGCACTTACACCACCTGTTTTCTTTCAAACAGCAGACGCCACGGAGCAAGACCACCTCCGCTACTATGCCATTGGAATTTGTTCTTCAATCTCCCTCCTGCCGCTGCTCCTGCTCTTCAGCTGCGTATGGTACCGGGGTGAGTGGACCTGCTCCTGCTTTTCACCCTTCTAGGTTGCATCCCCCAGCTTGCCCAGGCACGTTGGTGGGTGTTAAAGGTGGTGGAGGGCTCAGGAGTTGCCTGGGTTCTGCTCTTCACACCAAAATTCTTCCTTCCGTAAGAGCACCTCTCGAAGGTGCCACCTCCTTCCAGTCGTAAGAGCTGCTGAATGCATTTCCAGTTCCTGACGCAGCTTAACGAAGCAGAAGCACAGCGCGGGTCCGTTCCAATGGTTTTCTGGAGAACTCACACCTTTTGGTGCTGAGACCAGAACCAAGATACTCCAACATATCTAGTCTGTAAAAGAGGTACAATTCCATGGACTCTGAAATGCATCTTCTAAGAGTGACCATGACTATTCTGTTGTAGCCACTTCAAAACTCCAGCTGGGGAGAATACCTTGGGGCGTTTCCACTTTAAAATAAGCCAACAAGGTGCACATCTCCACAGCTTCCATCAGCGATGTCTTCAAAACCTTCGTCCCCGAGGATGCCTTTGTCAGGAAACAAACTCATTTCTTTCCAAGGGGGAGGTTTCGCTTGCACTTAGAGAAAGTAGTTACAGAAATCTCTACCTTAAAGACAAAATCCACATCACCCCCCTGGTGAAAGTGCCGATAGAGTAATCCTGGTTCTCCAGCGCTGGGAGAGAGGAAGGTGCAGGCCATCAGCGTGTCTGCCAGATAATAAAACTCTCTTTTTCCTAGGCGCAGCTCAGCGGAAGAAGAGGAGAATCATTAAACAACAACAGGTACGGGGGACAATCTGAAAGCTCTTGGGCACAGGCAGCTGGGTAACTGCTACCGCTGGCTTGAATACGATGTACTGAGCTGCAAGAATCGGGGGCTGGATATAAAGTTAAGAAGTTAATTCATTATTGTAAGGGAAAGCTGCAAAGTGCTGCCCTTTCCCCAGCTGCTCTGCAGCCGCACGTCCCCCTCCACCTCCCTCCCAGTCAGACCAGAGCCAACACGAGCCCACACAAACGCTACCTGCAGGGCTGAGAAGCCCTGGGACAGCTTTGGCCAGCAGCAGCAAGGAACATGCAGAACAGTTAAACGCAGAGAAATGTGCAGATAATCATCCCTCCCTGCTTCCCAGTCTTATGAATTTACGTTAAAGCGCTTCTCCAGGGGCCGGTGTAGATGATCTAGGGACTCGTCTCACACAGAGTTTTACCCGTGAAAAATAAATAAAGCAGAGAGCAGGAGGCAAAGAACCCTATGAAGGAGAGGTGAGAGCAGGATGGCTCAAGTCATTTCTTTGCCCAGCACGTGCTGGGGAAGGTGACTCCGTGGGCTGGAGTCCCAGAAGTGCCAGAGTACTCCAGAGAGCACGTCTCGCAGATCCTACCAGCCTGCAGCTCTTCCCACACAAAGCGGGTTTTGTGATTATGGTTTTTTCCAGTGAAAATAGCCAAGGTCGAGGGTAGGTTCCCCAGCCTGTGCTCTCAAACCACAACAAAACCTCAGCAAAGGTTTTCATCCCTGTTTCCAGCGTCCATCGAGCTCTCCCACCTGCTCTCCAGGCTGTGTCTGATTTGCCTGAGCGGTCCCTGGGCAGAGGAGATGTCACCCTCCGCTGCACCTGAGCCGGGTTGGCATCCCTGGGGTAGGGGAGCTGGGACCAACGTCCCCCCACCGCCACGGTGGGTAAAGGCACCTGGGCTCTCCGGAGCTCCTGCCTCTGCCAGCTCCTCGTCGCATGAGACAGTCGGTAGCTCTGGACCCCTCCCGAGCCCAGCTCAGCCTCTGGAGAAGGCTCTTGTCTTTGGTGTTTTCTCTGCGTCTCCAGGTCTCGAGTGCGGAGGAGTCCCGCACGGAAAGCGCTGCGGTGAGGGACGTGGCAACCGTTTACGCCAGAATCGGAGACAGCTTTGAACAGCCACGGCCGAGACCGACACCGGAGGTTGTGTACACATCCAGAACTTCTCCTGGTCCACCAGGACCGGAGACTGGACCCTACCATCTCCTGGCCTGACCGTGGGAGCTGCCTCGAGCAGGAGCTGTGCAGGAGGTAGTCGTGCCTCGAAGCAAAGAGGATGTTTTTGTCACTGCTGCTGCGCCCTCGGTGCTCCCCCTCCAGCGGCTCCGTGCACGGAGCCTGGGCTGGAAAGGATCTGCAGCAACAGAGTACAGAGATGCATTAATTTGCCTCAGACTGCAGTCTCTTGAAGCTAGGTTTAGTTTCTCCTTGAGAATTCCTGAGTCTCAAAGGCACCGGGCGTAAGAGAAAGGTGCCCAAGGCAAAGGCAAATCAACAGTTCGTCCGTGGGAAGCTTGTTCCACAGACTCGCCTTAGTTTGAGGGGTAATGGAGAGCATTAAATGGCTTTTAATCATGTGTCCCAGGTTCACTACCAATAGTCTTGTCACATTAAAAGAATATATGAAGATCCTTTGACCTGAAAAGTTGTCCTTATTTTTATAAACATGCCAAGTAATGGTTGAGCAGCCTCTTCCTACAGTGAAATTTGCTCGGCCTCGGGATCCCACCCACAGGTTCCTCCACTGTTGTTTTGAAATGTCCCTACAAAGCACCAGGAGATGGGGCTTTCTGCACCGTGGATGTCCTGGCACATAATGCCTCAAATCTGCATGCACGGGTGGAAGAAGGCCGAGCTGTGCAATTCTAGTTTAAAATTAAAAGTCCACATCTCCCCCAGCAGTGCCAGCATTTTCAGGCATCTTTAAAATGCAGTGAGGGCATAAATTGGGGGTTTTGCCTTTGGGTTTCACAGAAAGCCAGTTAGTATAGAATCATAGAAGTTAGTATAGAATCATAGAATCATTAAGGTTGGAAAAGACCTCTAAGGTCATCGAGTCCAACCATCAACCCAACACCCCCAAGTATGTACCAAAACATGGGGCCCCCCAGCAATAAATAGACGCTACAAAAGGAGGGGAGCCCTTGGCATCTCCCAGCCGCAGCCGCTGTCGGCGCATGCGGTGATGGCCAGGCTGCAGGGCAGGACTCCCTTGGACAGAGCATGGAAGCTGCTGCTGCTGCCTCTCTCAAGTCATTTTTGGGTGCTCCTCCGTCGGCTGGGATGATGTTCAAGCGGGATGATGCTGAAGACGATGTTCAAAGCGCCAAGCACAAGGAATCTGCTCCCAGCGGTGCTGAGCCTTCCCTCCAGGCAGGAAGGAAGGAGCGCCCAACACCTCCAGCAGCACTGGAGGCTGCCCCCAAGGCTTCTGGCTGCTGTTAGCAAGGGAAGAAACCTTTTTCTGGAGAAAAACAGGCAGTGGCACATGCAGCTTTTGCTTTCTTCTCCCCTGCACCTCCAGCTGAGGGTTCTCCAGCCCCTCTCCCGGCAGCCTGGTGGCCTGGCTGCTCTGCTCTCGGGAAGCCTGGCCAGCGTTCGTGATGGCAGAGCTTTGCTCCAGAAAACAGAAGTGTTTTGTGGTTCAGTGAAGCCACAAAAGCTGAAAACTTGCATTAGGTAAAGCCTGTGGTTAAGGTGAGGCCTTATGTAGCAGGAGAAATGAAAGTACTAAAAACCAAAGTGAAGAAGCAGCAAACAAGCACAGAGGAACGATGGCTTCACTCCTCAGGCTGGAGCACGTTTGGTCACTGCCTTGCTGACAGCCCTCGGCAGAGCGGGGGGTCTGACGGGTCCCACTGCCGAGGGACTTCGGAAGGGAGCGTGCAAGGGCCAGGGAGGGCTGCTCAGGACACAGCTCTGGTCCTCAGCTCTGCCAGCAGCCACGGAGCCCATTGAAAGGGTCAGCAGAATAACCGCTGAGTCCCCCCCCGTGCCTGGTAAGCCACAAAATAATCTCAGCCCTGGGGCAAAATGAGATTGCTCTCCTTCAGTTATAGGTGAACTGAATTCGTGCATCCCCTAATCCCCCAGAAACACCACTGCCCCATCACCAGCATCTCCCAGAGCAGCTTCTCCTGGAGAAAACGCCTCTGGGGAGCCCAGCCCACGGGCTGTGCTACGGAAACATCCCCGGCCGAGCCGCTGCTTCCCAGAAGATAGTACCAAGAGGCAGGAGCAAGCCCTGACCCTCTGCAGATCTGTGAGTAAAGCTTTTTTAGCTCTTGCAGGGCGTGCACAGACCGTCCCGTGCCTCCTTACCCTTGCGTTGTCCTCTTCTGCTTTGCACAGCGGTACCTGGGCGGTATCTCCGGTCGCCGCAACCACGTGGTGCCGAGTGGCCGCAGAGGGAGAGGAAAACTCATCGCCTTGGAGCTGCGCGCGCCGCGAGCTGCTGGGTTGGGTTGGGTTGGGTTGGGTTGGGTTGGGTTGGGTTGGGTTAAACCCTCCCCGGGGGACTCAGGTCTTGGTGTTGCCCCCGGAGCCGTGGCACCCCACGAAGTGGGCTGATCTTGGTTTGAACGTCTTCTCGAGCTACAGAAATGAGGTAAGCTATGACCAACAGCCTTCCTTACAGTGAGTCCCGCTAAGGGAAACGTTGGACACTTCGTGGGCTGCTGACAGGCTGCTGGGAGTATAAAGTGGGATTTGGGTCAAGCAACCAGCTAGGCGTTAGCAACTTCCCTCCTGCAATGAAATTATACTTTGGCGATCAGTGGAAAGACAGATCTCTCCCTAATTATGCCTGAGATAGGCTGAAAAGAGCAGAAAGTGAAGTTTTGCAAGCGTTTCCAGACTTTTGCTTTATCTTTCTGCTTTTTGGTAAGGTTGGGAGGGAGAGAGGAAGAGGAACCGAGCGTGTTTGACACAGACCAACTGCTGCAGCTCTGTGCAAAAATATACCGGCGTGTGATGGGCCCGATAAAGGAGCACAGCCTGGGAGATCGCCCCGCCGCCGAGCTGCTGCGCCGGGCTGGCAGGTCAGTGCAGGACGGATTTGATTTTGGACTTGGAGAATGGAGCTACCTGGCAAAACTCGCCTGATGGGCTGGCGTGTGGCTGTATGTGACGTGCTTGCGGTACGAGGCTGAGCTCCGAGCAGGATGCCGGCGCGGGGCTCGAGGCGTTCTGCGCTTCTTGTGGCTTTCTGATCGCGCAGCCTCATTAGAGCCGCTTCTGTGAGCGGCCCTTGCCCCAGGGGTGAGATCTGCTGCCTCCTTGGGTCCATCCCCACCAGTACCGGGCAGCAGCTTTTGCAGGACCCCCCCGGGGCTGGGGCACTGGCGTGGGGGCGAGGAGCAGGGAGGAAGGGAGCGGCGAGGTCTCAGCGAGCTCGTCTAGAGCCAAAGGGCAGTTGCAGCCGCCCTGCTCGTTTTGTCCGAAAAGCGGGTTCGTGCCCGGGTGCAAGTCCCCAGTTCCACACGCTCAGGAGAGAGACTGTTCTATTCAGGCCTGGGCGCTCGGTGGACTTGCCCCAAATCAAGCACACCGGTTTAATCACGCTACTGTTTATATTCACATTTCTCATACATATTCTAAGATTCTCTTTTACATATTCATTAGATTCCCAAGAACTAATTATAATATTACATCGTCCTTCACGCACACTCACTAAAGCTCTTAGGGTCTTCTTGAGGGTCTCTGGTGGTCGGCAGGGCAGTGAACTCTTCATGAACTTATTTCCTCCCTTCTTATAGGGTCGCACTTTGTCCCTGAGCCACGCTTGGACCGCGTTTGTTTATAGTTTCCATAGCTAAAATTAATTATCACTAAATCTAACAATACCTCTAAAACACACAGTTTATAATTAATTACTACTCCACACAATTACAAACACACACCTGTTAGTTACCGAACTTCTAAGCAACGTCTTCATTGTTTAGAATTACAGGAGCGACCAGTATGCAATAGTAGATACTGGACCTACTGCACCAGTTTCACAGAAGGTCTGCAGTTTTCACTTTTGCTTTAACATGCCCATAGGAAGAACAAGCTTAGTTTCTTTCTGGAAACTCACTGGCTATTTTCCGCCCCCCTCTTGTTTTGAGCTAAAATTCCATTTCTGCCATGCCCCGCCTGGCTCAGGCATGACTAGGGGCAAGGCTGTCTTTGGGCTGGCCTGGAGGCCCAGGATTTGGGGTGATGGGTTTAACAGGAACTTCAGCGCCTGATTCTGGAAGCGAGGTGCCGCTTGCACTCTTGGTTTTTTTGTCAGCTGTGTAACGCGCATGTCGTTTGCCGAACGCGTCCAGCAGGAAAGCCAGGCTCTCCTATTCCACGCCTGCTCTGGAGCTCCCCGGCTTTGGCGTACCTGCTTGAGCCCACGCACCCCTGCCCGGCAGCTGCTCTCCCCATCAGAGCATCCCCGCACCTCCGCGGAGAGGCGAGGGGCTGCCGGTGGCTGGCAGGGTGCTGCATTAGTGCTAATTACACGCAGTTTTGTGCTGCTGAGGCTTGCCTAGACCTGCCCTCGTGCTAAGGGGATAACTGCATTCGTGGCATCGTGCTGTTGAAACTCCGCGCTCCTCCGGTAGGCTGCACGTTTGGCCCCGGGGAGGAGAAAGTGGGTGTCCTGTTCCGGCTGGGACAGGGTTAACTTTCCTCCCCGTAGCTGGGGCTGGGCCCATTGATGCTTTGGCTGTTGCTGGGTGGTGCCTGCACCGGGGCGGGGGGAGCACCCAGCTGGCCAATGGGGTGTTCTATACCATGTGACATCACGCTCAGTATAAAAACCAGGTGTGGGGGGGGGCTCGCCCCCCCGGTTCGGGACACGTGGTCGGTGAGCAGTTGCATTGTGCATCGTCTGCTTTGTATATTCTGTTGTTGTTGTTGTTCCCATTTGCTATTATTGCTGTTCTACTTCTGTTTTATTTCAGTTATTAAACTGTTCTTATCTCAACCCGGGAGCTTTCCTACTTGTGCCCCCCCGATTCTCTCCCCCATCCCACCAGTGCGGGGGTGAGTGAGCAGCTGCGTGGGCTTTATTTTCTGCTGGCTGGGGTTAAACCACGACAGTGGGTCCTGGGCAGGCCCCACACTATTTGTTTGGAGGGAAAAAGTGTCACAGTTGTCCCTTGTACAGGGGTTGCTCAGAGCCCACGGGACGCAAATCGTGGCTACCTGAGCTGATTTAAGGTGACGAAGAAGCGCGGTCAGGATGGCAGTTGTCTGCCGAGGCTTCAGGCTGCACCTCTTTGCAGGGGAGCAGAGCTCGCTGTCAGCCCGTTTCCCAGGGCTGGGTCCCAGAATCACCATCCTCACTGGGACTGATCAGGTGAATCTGCGTCCTTCTTACTTACTTTCTCTCATTTAACCCTAGGCAGAGAATTTCGGGAACCCCCCCACATGCAAAGCTCGGCACAGACACCTCCGCTGAGCACCCACACGAATGTTGGTGACAGCCAGAAGCACACTGGTCTCAGCAAAGCCCCCTCCTTGCCCGGACTGCCCCGGCATGCTGCTGCCCACCCAGTAGTTTCGTGGCCAGGACCCATGAGTCTTTCCCCATTGCCCTTGACTGTAGGGGGGTGGCAGTTTGTCTCCTCCAGCCTGGGGACCGCAGAAGGGGGTCCTGCCGCATCCCGGGCTTGGTCCTGCTGGGGGTGGGGGGGGTCTCCGACTGCTGTCTGCAACAGGGATGCTGAGGTTGAGCAGAAAACGCAATTTACTTTTTCATCCACACCCTTCTGCTCTCTGGCAGGGACCGATGATCGTCCCTTCGTGACTTTGGGGTTGCAGCAGCACAGGAGAGGGAAGAGAGGAGGCCCTGGGGTTCTGCTTTCAGGCAGTCTGTGGCGTGAGTTTCACGTCCGCTGATGGTCGCCTGCTCTTCTTATCTCTCTCCAACCGCAATAAGCTGCGCTGGCCCGAAGCAGCGGGTGTGCAAACTCATCTTCGCAGCCAATATTGACAGGTTTGTGCTGCTTATTTGCTGTTTGGTCTCTCTCAGCACCTCAAAAGGCGCAGGGTGCAACACAAGTGCCGGAAAAGCTTTTAAAATACTTGTGAAAGGAGTTAAGCGCTAGCAGAAACCTGCCTCTGTTTTTTTCATTTGGTTTATCTAAGATTAAGTGGAGAATATGCTTTTAAAGTTTCCTTCCAGCAACCTGGAAGGATTAATGTGGCCAGAGTGGCCTGACTGATAAAAATCACTCTTTGGAGCAGTTAAATGAAGAGGTGGATATGGGTGATGGGGATGTGGTGGGAGTAGTGGGTGGGCAACACTCCTCTACAGCAGCCTATCCCTCCTGCAAGCAGATGAAATATCTGCCTGGACAATGAAAGCTTCATCTTTCAGTGTCTTTCCGAAGATGCCTCTGGGTGAATGGTCACCCCAAACATTGCTGCTGCACGTTGACGCACCCATTGCAGCTGCCAAGGGCTACCCGAGAAACGTGCTGCTCCAGGGAGGGAACGTCCCTGGGGGAAGGACAGGGCTGTTGTTCCTTACGAGAAATTGCATTTTCCTGCTTGTATCCTGCGCCCGTGCCTTCGCACTGCTGTCAGTGGCTTTTAGCTTCTCAGGCGTCCCACGCTCATGTGAACCGCACGCAGAATGCAGCCCTTCGCTGCGACGACAAAATGCCAACGGACGCGTGATGTGACCCCGCAAACACCCGGCCCCGCATTGAGGAACCAAGTGGTTCCCTCATTGGGAACAGAGAACCTGCACTCCGCTCGGCACGGGGAGAAAGAGAAGTTAAATTAAAAATGAAAATGCACAGTTGGCCACAAAACAACATGAAAGGCAGAATCTGAGTGGGAGCAGATTTAACACAAAACAAAAAAAAAAAACCAAAAGAAAACCAAACCAAAAAGTTTTGCTTGGCGTACAGCTCGTACTGAGCTAGTTGTAAGCTCCACTTGTCTTAAAGGTCATTGTCCCTCCTGTCCAAAAATGTCTGTCCTGCCCGCTGGGGCTGCAGGTAAGTGATGCAGTCACTGCCTAGGCTCTAGCCTAAGGCTAAGCCGCCTGGCTGGGTGTCCTGGTTTCGGCTGGGATGGAGTTAATTTTCTTCCTAGCAGCTGGTACAGGGCTGTGGTTTGGGTTAGGGCGAGAATCATGTTGGTAACACGCTGATGTTTTAGTTGTTGCGAAACAGTGCTTACGCTAGTCAAGGACTTTTCCGCTTCTCATGCACTGCCAGCGAGAAGCTGGGAGGGGGCACAGCCAGGACAGCTGACCCAAACCAGCCAATGGGATATTCCATAGCATATGACATCATGCTTAGGATATAAACTGGGGGGAGCTGGCTGGGGGGCAGCGATCACTGCTCGGGGCCTGGCTGGGCATCGGTCGGTGGGTGGTGAGCAATTGCGTTGTGCATCACTTATTTTGTATATTCTTTTATCGTTATTATTATTATTATTATTGTTATTGTTATTATTATTTTCCCTTCCTTTTCTGTCCTATCTTTATCTCAACCCATGAATTTTACTTCCCCCCCTGCGATTCTCTCCCCCATCTCACTGCGGGTGAGCGAGCAGCTGGCTGGTGTTTGGCTGCCTGCCGGATTAAACCACAACAGTCCTTTTGGTGCCCAGATGTCCCAGTTGCGGCTGGGACAGGGTTAACTTTCCTCCCCGTAGCTGGGAGGATGCTGGGCTGGGTTTCCTTCCGTGTGAAAGGAGCCTTAATGGCCCATTGATGCTTTGGCTGTTGCTGGGTGGTGCCTGCACCGGGGCGGGGAGAGCACCCAGCTGGCCAATGGGGTGTTCTATACCATGTGACATCACGCTCAGTATAAAAACCAGGTGCGGGGGGGGCTCGCCCCCCGGTTCGGGACACGCGGTCGGCGGTCGGTGAGCAGTTGCACTGTGCATCGTCTGCTTTGTATATTCTGTTGTTGTTGTTGTTCCCATTTGCTATTATTGCTGTTCTACTTCTGTTTTATTTCAATTATTAAACTGTTCTTATCTCAACCCGGGAGCTTTCCGACTTGTGCCCTCCCCGATTCTCTCCCCCATCCCACTGGTGAAGAGGGGTGAGTGAGTGGCTGCGTGGGCTTTATTTTTGCTGGCTGGGGTTAAACTATGACACCAACATGGGGCACGAAGGGTTGAGATAACGACAGATCTGACCAGAGCGTGTTAAGGCAAATTCATTATAAGCATTCGTTATATGGGTTTAACAGTCGCTGGTCAGAGTTGATTTATTAGCTCTCGCAGTTGTGGCCTGGCTCTCAGAGCTGTGCTATGTAACACCTCTCTTGCAGTGTCTGTTCCCTGTTTGCTGTTCATCACCACTTAGAGCTGGGTCAAGGTTGTCATTTTCCTGCCCTGTGTAACACTGGTTTATGATATGATAAAATTATCAGTCGTGAGACTAATCTGGTATTTGTACTCGGCATTGCCATCATCTCTGTACCTCGGGAGCCACCTCTCGGAAACTATTAATAATTACACTCTCTATCTTTTCTCCTTGGAGAAGCAATTTATGGGGGGGAAGAGGGGGGACACTTCCCCCCACTCCTTCCCCTTCCCCTTCTCCTCCAGGCTGGTTACAACAGCTCTTGAGAATTTTGAAGACCCTTGGGCTGTTCAAACCAGCGTGTTCCTATTGCTACGTCTCCTGCACATGGTTCAGGTCTGTTTAGGGTTAAGCAACTATTTAATAATACCACCCAGAGATCTGCCCCCACGACAGGCACTGCGGCTACTCCAGCCCAGCAGAGAAAACTACCGAAATCAGTGATGTGACAGATCACAGCGCGAGGAGCATCAAAACACAGAGCTGGTGCACAAGGTGCAGCTGGGTTTCACGGTAGCTGAGGCGGGGGGTGAAATGAGAAACAACTGAAGTTCTCGGATGGCGGTGAGGAGCACTGGGGACCTCCTGGGGAGCAGATTTGCAAGGCCAGTATGGGCTAAGTAAAACCAGATTGGCAGTACCAGCTAAAGCTGAGATTGCCTAGGTGATGGGGTCAGGAATGCTGGATTTGGGGATGGATGTAGCAGAATGAGGACCAATGGGGGAAAAAGTAATTGCAGGGACCTTTATTTGGAAGAAGACAGGTAGAGAACGGGAGGGTCAAGACCTGGGAAAAGGGCTGGCAAGCTCAGCCTCGGGCTAGCCACGGCGTAGGGGTTGGATGTGCTTTGGCAGGCGGGAGGCGCGGGCTGGGAATTTTCCCCGGCCGGCGGGGAGCACGCGGACGGGGCCGGTGGAGCCCACGGGTATCACCGTGCTGGTGCTCTGGACCGATGACATCTGCATCCACCCACCTTTTCTTAGTGCTTTACACACAGCTGTCCTGTCCCAGCACCCATCTCGCTCTGGTTTCGGTGGTCCACGGGAGCGGGACGGGGCCAGCCGCGCTCGGCAGGGCAGGAAGGCTTTCCCCAGTGCCCTGGGGCAGAGCTCAAACCTTCCCAAGTCTCTCATCGCTCTGCTCTTCAGTCTAGAGCAGGAAACTTGGTCCCCAGGTGCTCCTCTGATCCCAGGAGTGTCTCTCCTTTAAACTGAAATTCCCGTTGCAGAAAGCTTGTGGGACACGGGTGACGCCAGCCCACATCTGCCTTGGTGGAGGAAAAGCTACTCATGGTGGGACAAGCGTTTCAGAGCCCACTTGAGCCGCTGGCCACCGCTAGAAACAGGCTGGAGGATGAGCCCAAGCTCTGCTCAGGGAGCTGGGCTCCTCTCCAGGGGCAGGGTGGAAGACAACTGGGACGGGGATGGATCTGCTGGCCTCAGGGCACGGAAATGATCCGGGACATCCCCTGTAATTTGTGTTGCTGCAAGAACTGAAATAGGAGTCAGGAGGGTTATTCTCCCCGGTTTCGCCTGGCAATCAAGCTCAACGTTTCTTGCAACGGGGCCACTTCTGGGGCGCGTTGCAGCTCTGCCCATGTGCCCCTTGGGGATCCCCCCTGCCCAAGCCCCGGAGCCGCGGCTCCCAGCCGGGCGTGGGGAGCCATCAGGCAGCTCTGCCGGCTCCCACCGGCATCGCTGCCGGCACCGGAGAGCGCGGGACGAGAGCGGGGAGCTGCCGCCCGGGCAGGGTCCCCGGCGGAGGGGCGGGAGGGAGGCAGGCAGGGAGGAGCGGAGCGATGGGCAGGAAAGCAGCTGGGAGCACCCACGGCTCTGCCCTCGCCAGCATCGGGGATCCAGTCCCGCAGGCTGCGAACGCTCCGCACGCGGTACCGCCTGACCCCTTCCTCTCGTCACAGCCTGGATTTTAAGGGGCTATTTTAAAAACGTGGCAATTGTTGAGCTGTTTTCTCTTGACAGATGCTGCTGTGCCATCCCGCAGAGCTGCTGGGGACCGGCTGGGTGCTCCTTGCAGGTAACTTGTCCCCGGGCTGGGCCAGGTGCCGAAGCCTGTTGCAAACCCCCAGCGAGCCCGAGGCTCCAGCGGAGCTTTGCAGTTGTTCGTGGGGATCCCTGGTCCGTAAAAGTTGGACTTTTTAGATGAGCCAAAATGCTTAAACTGAACGGGAAAGGTGTCTCTGCTTCGCTGCCCAAAGCCAGAGGAGGCAGAAGCAGCTCAAGAGCTAAACAAGTGCCAAGGCTAAAAGTCTACTGCAGGTAGATTTATACCGGGGCTGATATGTGTAATAACACAAAATTTACTGCAGTTGTACTCATGTGAGCAATCTCACTGCGGTCCTTATGTACGCACCGGCTGCCTGGAAGCATAAATGTACAAAGACTTTCAGGGTGAGCATCTAAAATGGAAAAGAAACACCCAGATTTTCAGGCGCCGTGGTGTTAGTGAGCTCTGTTTGAGTGTCGTTAGAATGAGCTTTGGGTATTGCAGTTGTAAAAAGATGCCTGCGATGAAGTATTTTCTCTTAGCCTCTGCTAGTGGTACCGCACGTTCTGTCTAAGTAGTGTTCTCCTAGAGCAAGGGGAGTTTCAGTCGATTGTTCCTTTTCCCCCCACATCTTACAGTTTGGGGGGCATGAAGGCACAAAAGTGAAAACCGAGAGCTGCTGCTCAAGGTTATGAGAGTGAGAAATGAAAAACATAGGATGAGCTTGATTTATTTGGATTGTTATGCCTATTTTCTTTCCCGCCTGTGCTGCAAAATTACTAAGAGAAACCACCGTTCGGAGCATAAGGGACAGTTTCCAGGACTGTTTGCAGAGACGGCAGGCGGCAGCGTAAATGCACATGAACATCTGCTTATCGGGGCAGGAACTGAGACATGGGGAGAGAGAAGAGCAAACACACGTGCAGCTGGTGGGGCTGCGCCGGGAGCGGGCACCCGCATCCCGCCTGCCGAGCATCCCTCCGCCTCGCCGCAGCCGGCCGGGTGTTCGGGGCTGGAAACGTCTTTTCATGACGCCTCTTTTGTCGGGAAGCGCAGCCGCGGTTGCTCGGTGGCGGGGGTCTGGGGACAGGCTGGGATCGCTGCCACCCGTCCCCGGGGTTGCCACTGGCAGTTAACTGGACCTCTGCCTGGATAGATAAACTCCCTTTCTTTTGTTTCCTCTGGGGCTGGCTCCTTGCTTTAAATCCTTTCACCTCACCTTTTTTTTTTTTTTTTTGAAGGATCCACTTTAGAAGATAGGGCTGTAAGAGTGATTTCTGCCTGGCTTTCCTAGAAAGCTCTTTTTTTAATTTTTTCGGGGCTGGGAGCTGTGACCTACCCACAGCAGCTCCTCTTGAAGTCCTGTTAGAGCCCAAGTCATGGCAAGCCCAGCAATTGCCATGTGGGTTGGGGAGACAACTGCGTCCCGCTCTGCTGGGAGCGCGTGGGCACTTTCAGCCCCAAACAAGACCAGGATCCGGGAATGAGCCATGGAAATTAGGTCAGGTTTAGAAAGCCCCTTCTGGGCACAGACTGGGAGGAAATGCCACCCAAATACACACAAAACTCAAGTAGGAAAAGCTGGCAGCTCTGCAGCCAGATATCTCCCAGCACCCTGCGCTGTACTTAGGCACCTGTATCAGCTCCGGCTGGGATGTCTCCCTGCCTGGCAGCACGACGGGCGATGGCGAGGGCTTTGTGAGAGGCTGTGACCCAGCGGCCCAAGTACCACGTGGGTGTTCTCGGCACAGGGGGTACGAAAGCCTCTCCCACGCCGTGCCGACCTGCTCCGTCTCCCGGCTCATCCTCCCTTCCCAGGGCTGCTGGCGCTTTCGCAACAGGCTGCAGAAGCGGCAGGACCCCTCGAGAGAAAAGCCGCCGCTGTGGGATCCTCGGTGCTGCTCCCGGGGCCGGACAACGTCACGCACATCTACTGCACGCGGTGGGAGTACCTGAACGGCACCCGCTCCCGCACCGTCCTGCAGCACGACGGCGGGTCTCGCCGCCCGGCCATCCACGCGCCCTACGCCGGACGAGCCATTTTCCACCCATCCAACGGATCCCTCTTGTTGGAGGATGTCCAGGAAAGCGACAGCGGCATCTACAAAGTGACTGTTGGCCTGGGAGACAGGGAGAGCCTGAAAATCCTGCTGGAAGTCCTCAGTAAGTGGTGGGCTTTGGAGGGAGGAGCGGGGTGATGGGTGCAAGCAGAGCAGTGGTGGNCGCTCCAACCTCCCTTCAGGCAGGGGTAGAGCTGTGTATTTGACTGTACATGGACCATTGGGCAGACAAAGGGGTTTGGAGAAGGGATTTGAGCTAAGCTTAATGCGCCAGTCATGAGTTTGTTTGAACCTGCCATGCAGGGAGACCTCACCCGGGAGACTTTGGGAAGAGGTTCCCAACCTGTCCCAGGGGAGAAGAGCTGGTGGTGCTGCCCTGGAGAGCCTGGCTGTGACAGAGGGCTGGGCTCCATCCTGGAAGGGCGATTCCCTCCCTTGTTTTCTGTTCTCGGTGCAGGGATGGAGGGACTGGTGGGATGCTGCCGGTGGAGAGTACCTCTGACACCACTTGTGAGGGGGACCCGGCAGAGCCGATGGAGCTGAGCCCAGCAGGGTGGGCTTTATGGAGAAGTCGAGAAAAAAAATCTCCCCCTCAGACCATCCCGACTGATAAGCTGTTTGCAATTTGCAGGCACCAGCTACTGTTGCAGAGATAAGAGCACACTTTAAACAACACGGAAATCCCTCCTCAATATCGCTCTCGGCAATTCCCTTAATTTGCTTTGGCGTTATCCTTTCCCCGCTATAATAATGCTACCACAGCCCTTCACCACCCATTTCTCCTTTCCATCACACATAAATCTGAATGGGATCTGCATCCTTTTCCTCTTTTTTCCTCATTTCCTGATGTATTTTAAAATGCCCTGTATCTACCCAAATGCGATAAAAGAAATGACTCGGCTAGAAAGAAAAAAAAAACCAAACCCCAAGGGAAAGGCACGTGCGATTGCACCGTTGCAGACTCGAGGGTGCTGTGGTGACAGTTGCAGCCGAGATCCCCATCACGGATGCTCCAGGTCATGTCTGAGAGAAGTGCTGGTGTTTCTGTCCCCTTCCCAGAGCCCGTGTCTCGCCCTCGGCTCCGGAGCAGTGCTCTCGTGGTCCGGGCCACCGGTGAGGTGCTGTGTGACGTGGTGGAGGGCAGGGTGGACACCATCGCCTGGAAGAAGGATGGGCAGCCCCTTCCCCCGGGCAGAGGTTTCCATCTCTCTGACAACCTCAGCGTTTTGTACCTGAGGTCGGCGAAGAAGTCGGACTGCGGCTCCTACTCCTGCAACGCCAGCAATGGGATAAGCTGGCAAGAAACCTCCCTGAACGTCACCGTTGCAGGTGATCGCTGCTGGGGTTTCTCTCCCACCGCTCCTCCTGCTCTCCACCCTTCCCTGGGGACCCCTGGGTGGTTTCATCCCATCCCTCTGCCTCCAGCCCCCAAGGTCTGGCCGCCCTCCCGTGAGGTTGTGGCCCACGTGCTGTTGACAGGAGCTCCCCATCGTAGGACGATCAGCAGGTGGTCTCTGATACCACCAAGGCACAGTCCTTGGCAGGATGGGCGGCAGCAGATTGGCTGTTCCCTCTTGGAGAAGGTCCCAAGTGATGGCCCTTGGCCAAGGTGATGGTGAGAAGGACGTGGGCAGGGGGGTGGTGGCCGGGAAGCCCATGAACAGCGCATGTCCCAGGTTGGACATTTCACGGACCACAGCCTGCAGTAGAAAGCGCTGATTTGGCCACCAGCTGGTAAATAAATTGAATCTGTCCTGGCGATGGAGGAGCCCCATGGTCCACCAGAGCCATCCGTGCGGGTCCTGCCGGTGGCCTGACTCCTGGCTCCTCGGGTGGTTTTTTCCCAGGTCTCTCCCCTCCCTTGCAGGATGTGCTGAGGATTGCGGTGGTTGCTGTGGTCTTTGCTGCTGTCTCGGGATGGGGATTAATTTTTCCCGTCTGCCAGTCTGAAAAGCTAAGAATAAGTGAGTCTGCGGTTGGGGGGCAGCTGAACCCTCATTTCCCTTGTCTGGTAGAGGAGAATCATAGAATCACTAAGGTTGGAAAAGACCTGTAAGATCATCGAGTCCAACCGTCAACCCAACCCCCCCATGGCCACTAAACCATGTCCCCAAGCGCCTCAGCTCCACGTCTTTTAAATCCCTCCAGGGATGGGGGCTCCACCACTGCCCTGGGCAGCCTGTGCCAAGGCCTGACCACCCTTTTGGTGAAGAAATTTCTCCTGATGTCCAACCTAAACCTCCCCTGGCACAACTTGAGGCCGTTTCCTCTTGTTCTATCGCTGTTACTTGGCAGCTGGAGAACAAGGAGCGTTGCTGTGGGAAGAGCTGGTGATCAGCTAGTTCCCTTTCCCGCTGTCTGAACCCCTTGCCTTCTCCTCATCTGGCAGGTCTTTATAAGAGTAGAGAAACTTCCCTTGGCACATTTTTTTTTAAAGGTGAAAACTGATTTTACTCTGTTCTTAGGCTAGGTTAGATCCTGCTACTTCCCAGACATTTTGTTCTGGAGAGTTGAGGTGATTGATTGACACTTTAATAGACAAAAAAAAATGTTTCTCAGGAGCATTTTTTGTTTTTTTAATTAGAAGGCTCCATTTTGAAGAGAGTATGTTTAATAATACACTGTACCGGGGGCACAGAGCCCCTTCCAACCACCCACCCTAAAGAGCAGGTCAAACCCACCGGGCCCTGGCCAGGGATTCCCCACAGCATCCCGGGTGGGGACGGGCCGCATCCTGCCCTGAGGAAGGCTTGGGGGCTGGCGCGGGACGTCGGGAGGGGTCACAGCAGTCACTCCACGCTGCTCTGGGTGTCTAGGGGGGGAGCTGTGGAGGTGGCTCAGCGCCTACACCTGCGGGCTGGTGTGCATCGCCTGCGCCCTGGCAGGCACCGCCGGGATCCTCTGGATGCGAGAGGAAGGTAGGAGGTGGCTGCTGGGGGACGGTGCTGCGCAGACCCTGCTCCTTCACCCGCTGCGGGGTGCAGCACGGAACAGCCATCCTTGCTGTGCGAACCGAAGGGGGTGGAGAGCTGATGGGATAGTGTCCCGCTCCCGGCTGGGACAGGGTTAACTTTCCCCCCGTAGCTGGGGCCGTGCTGGGCTGGGTTTGGTATGAAAGGAGCGTTAATGGCCCATTGACGCTTTGGCGGTTGCCGCACCAGGGCAGGGGGAGCACCCAGCTGGCCAATGGGGTGTTCTATACCATGTGACATCACGCTCAGTATAAAAATCGGGGGGGAGGGGGGCTCACCCCGGTTCAGGACACGCGGTCGGCGGTCGGTGAGCAGCTGCACTGTGCATCGTCTGCTTTGTATATTCTGTTGTTGTTCCCATTTGCTATTATTGCTGTTCTACTTCTGTTTTATTTCAGTTATTAAACTGTTCTTATCTCAACCCGGGAGCTTTCTGACTTGTGCCCTCCCGATTCTCTCCCCCATCCCACCGGTGGGGCGGGGGGGTGAGCGGCGGCGTGGGGTTTATTTTCTGCTGGCTGGGGTTTAACCACGGCTGATAGGTAGAGTCTCGTGGGGGTCCGAGGAAGGCAGTGCCCCGGAGAGGGAGGGTCATGCAGCTAAACAGGGGGGGACAGACCCAGCCGGAGCAACACGTCTCTTCCCCACGTGTGATCTCAGCTAGTCGGGGGGGCCTGGGCCACCGCATGGGTCACACACCCACCCACACAATTAATGTAGTTATTGCCCGTTACCCAGAGCCCTTTCCCAGAGTTAACGGCAGTTAAAACGATCAAGGGATGGAGAGGCTGCTTGCAGGGACAGGTGGAAAAGGCTGGGAGTCGGGAGAGGGTGAAAGGGATGTGATGGAGGGCTGCGAAATGGTGAAGGTGGCGGATCAACGCACGAGCGGGGACTCTGCCCTCCCCTGTTGTCTTTCAGGCCCTTCCATTGCCATCATCTTGCCAGAGATCGTCCTCACCTACGTGCTCGTGGTAACCTTCCTGGTCTCCGCCACCGTCACCTTCCAGCCTACAAAGTTCATCCAGCTGAAAAGCAAAACGGGTGAGCTGTTTCACCAAGGATGGCAGGGAGGGAGATAAAACCGGTCCACAGGGTTTTTATTTTGCCGAAAATCTCATCCTTAACTTTTTAAAATGAAAACCTTATTTCCACTTCTGTGCTAACTCAGGCTGGTGGATTCCGCACCAGAGCGCGGGCGAGGGCAGAGCCCCGTCCGCCTCTCGCAACGTTAACGCGCGTTAACACCACTTTGTCCTCTGTCCCTCGGCCAGCGCAGCGCACGATGGGCTACGCCGCTCCCGCAGGAGTGGTCTCGGTGGTGCTGACGACCAGCTTCCTCCTAAAGAACATCCACCACCGCCACGGTGAGAGGGGATGCTCCAGGGACGCCCCCCAGGGATTTGTCACACAGGCTAAAACTTGTCACGATATCTGATCCCTACAACTGGGCCATGTGCAGTTAGACCTGCTCCAAAAAAATCCAAAGATTGGGGTTTTCAGCAAAGTGAAATCGTTGCAAAAGCCAAACTAGTTTTCACACA